>CM059202.1:23213831-23342992 GCA_030323885.1 Branchipolynoe longqiensis
TAGTCTGTCCTCTACCATGAGTCCTGCCCGGCTTGGTTAAACCTGCCAGGGGGCTATATAACTGCGGCTCTTGGAACTTCCTTCTTCCTATCCTATAGACAGCCTTTCACCACAAAGGCTAGTGGACATACACAAACTAGTGTGCATGATGTCACTTCAAATACATCAAAAATTAGGCAGTTGGGAGATTATATTATATTAGGTTATATTATATACTATTTTATTATATAAGTTATTCAGAACTAATTAAAAAAGTAGGTCATAATATTATTATCAAACCTAACATATTTATCTAGAAGTGAAATGTTTTCTCTCTCTATGAAGTGCTGCTACTATATGATTAACACTGTTTGTTCATGCTGGAATACACAATTATGGAATAAGTTGCGAGGGGAGGTTAACAAAAAAAAAAGAGAAAACAAAGGACCATCTTTGAAATTGTTTAACGTTTCATGCTTTAGCAGAAGAGAAGAAATTTTGCGAGCCTTCTCCTATAGTTAATCAATTTGTAAATATATGATACTATGGTTTCATTGAGTATGACAGTAGAATGTCTATGGCTAGTGTGGACTTTTGAACAAATACACAATTAATGGGGTACCAAATCGGTAAGAGCGCTAGCTGCTGTGATATATGCGTAATAGACGTATAGGTGTGTGGCTAATATATGTTAACGAGATGCAGAGTTTGAGACAAAGGAATATGCTAATGAGATGACGTCATGGAAAGTTTAGCCGGCGGGTCAAGCGAGCCCTAGGCCGTGAATAAACGATTCAGTATCCAGAAGTCAAAGTGTTCAGACGTCGTACTTTCACAGCTGGCTTCTAATGTGGGAGGTCATAGATTCAAGCACCAACTGAGTCAAATCAATCATGTACACAATTTACACTTCTTACTATTTCTTACTATATCTTACTATTTCGTCTGCCACTCAGCGTTACTAGGAAAATGCAGGAACTGGTTTGCTCAATATCAGGAAAACCTGACTTAGTGGGATATTCGGTCAGAGTGCTGACAGCCTGGTCTGGCAGTGGATGGAGCATCACTATATTGTCGACATGTCAAAGGACAGTGCCCATCTTGAATGACCCTATTTTTGTTATATGATGCTAGAACCAAACAAAGAACATCACTGATTAAATTTACATTACTACTACGAATACTGATTGTGACAATACTACGAAAACTACATAGACCTATTTCAAATGACGTCAGCATAGGTATTTAGGTCAGTGCGTGCACTGTTTGGCTGCAGGACGACACACTGTCACACTGCAAATCCAATGGCTATGAGCAATCTTCATACAGAAAAAGTGAAATATCTCTAAAACCACACAATCTAGAAACAAACTGCTGGGAACACATATAGAAAACATATTCAATGAACAGATTATATTAAATTCAGGAGGTTAGGGTTCTGCATTTCTATTAATTTTGAATAAAATTGACATTTTGAACTGCGCGTATCGGCAAACTCAATGAGTCAATGCATTGTCAATAGCCATGAGCAATCTTCATACAGAAAAAGTGAAATATCTCTAAAACTACACCACCTAGAAACAAGCTGCTTGGAACACATATAGAAAACTTATTCAATGAACAGATTATATTAAATTTATACGGTAAGGGTTCTGCATTTCTATTAATTTTGAATAAAATTGACATTTTGAACTGTGCATATCGGCATACTCAATCCATTATCAATGGCCGTGAAATCTTACTCTCAAAACTCAGGCACAACAGAATTTGAGGTCACAGACTTAAATGGTTTGAGAGTTACCTAAGCAATAGAAAGCAATTTACATACATAAACGGTAAACGATCCAAGCAAAACTCAGTCAGGCACAGTGTTCCTCAAGGTTCTGTCCTGGGACCTCTCCTATTTTTGATCTACACAAATGGTATAATCAACTGTACAAAACAAGATGTCAAAACAAGGCTATTTGCAGATGATACCAATGGCTTCCTAACCTTCAAATTCACCCAAACAACTAAAACATTCAATTAAAACATTCCTTTCAGATATATTTACATGGTGCAATGATAACAAATTAACAGTAAACCTGAACAAAACATGCTACACATTATTTAAAAACAGAAGTACAACCATTCCTGATTACCTAAACAACATAAAGATAAACAATAACACAATAAAAAGAGTCCCTTCTGTGAAATACCTAGGTATAATTCTAGATGAAAACCTCAACTGGGATGAACATATTGATAACTTAAATACTTCAATCATTAAAACAGCTAACTTATTTAAAATAATCAGATGACGGGTACATGAGGAAAAAAGAAATACTATACTATATATACATTTACTCCAAAATTCAGTATGGTATAGAGATGTATCCCACCCCAACTAAATCACTTCATAAAGACCTGGACTTATTTATGGTAACTGACATTTATAAAATATACATTGCAAAATTTGTTTACAAGCAAAAGAATGGCCCCCTACCTGAAATATTTGATAATCTCTTCAAAGAAAACAATCAGGTCCATTCCCATAACACACAACAGATAAATAACATACATCACAAACACACTAGAAACAAATATGGCAAAATAACAACTGAAAACCAAGGAACCAATATCTCGAACTCAATACCAGTAGAAAATAGAAACCTTAAAACTATGAAAAACTTTTGTAAAAACTAAAGATAACTATCTCAAGGCATACTATATCAATTACCAGTAAAGAATATATATAATAGGATATAGTTGTCATTAACTAGTCGCATAATTTAAAATATCAAGTGGCTCTGGCAAAGAACATAAAATTCACCCCTATTAACATACATGCAAAATAACTACTGATACTGCATGTAAGTAAATGAATCCATGGCACAATATACATATAATATTCCTATCATTACTTTGTTTTTTACTAGCTGTGAAGAGACGCATCAGTATCTCATCATAATCATTAGTTAAAAATGTAGCTTAAGTTTAATCATTTGTTATTGTCATCACTTGTTCATTCACATCATGGAGACCAGCTAGATAAGCATCGCTTTTCTTGGATCCTTTCTGTCTGTAAGGAATTTGTATGCATTTATTGTATCACCTCAGTTGCAGAGAGTTAAAATAAAAGAATTGAATTGAATTGATTTATGTATGAAGATAATTCAAGATTGCTCACAGCCATTGACAATGCATTGAGTTTGCCGGTATGTGCAGTGCAAAACGTCTATTTTTATTAAGGATTAATAGAAATGCAGAATGCTAACCTTATAAATTTAATATAATCTATTTATTGAATATGTTTTCTATATGTGTTCCAAGGGGTTTGTTTCCAGGTGGTGTGGTTTTAGAGATATTTCACTTCTTCTGTATGAAGATTGCTCATAGCAATTTAGTTTGCAGTGTGACCGTGTGTTATCCTGCAGCCAAAAGGCGCGCGCACTGACCTAGATACCTATCCTGACATAATATGAAATAGGTCTACATCAAACGCGTCTAATGTAACCCCTTGGTTACACGGTTCACCCGTATGTTAACAGGCACGCTATGTATTAATGTGTCGTGCGTACCAAACCAACAATCTCTCTTTTGCGAAGTGCATATACCACCGGGCAACAACTGGCTGCCGAAGTACCGGCAGGAGCCGCTAGGCGGCGCCACAAAAAGTCGCGTTGTAAACACGATGCTGATTGGCTCTAATCCGTGGAAATTTCTCCGTGTCGGACGCGCTGATTGGTCGCCTCCGCCGAGTCTTGGACCGTATCTTGGCCCCTGCCTTGCCTGCTCGGCTCCCGGGCTGTGGTTGAAAATGTGAAAGTGACGACAATATTAATATTTTTGAGTGGAATATTCGCGGGATTTCGAGCAAGTGTCTATGCGAGCGGGTTTTACCAAGGCCCAGTGGATGATACGCGTTACCCGGACTGGAATACTGATGCCATGTTTTGGAAGTTATCATGTTCATTTTTCTTGACAATCGTTCTAGGGACTTTCCAAGTAGCAGGTAAGTCCGGTCCCTTTTCGGTGCGGTCTCCCCTTCAGCCGTCGCCGCCGTCGCCGTCTCCGTCTCGGCCGCATCTCAAATCTTTCCCGCCGGCCTCTTGCCACACGACGACTGTCGGAATGGCAGTAAAATAAGGCATTTTCATATTGGACGGCGCTGCCTCTGACGGCTGGCCGTTTGTTTCTGCCCGACGGTGTCGGATTTGAGGTGGGCGGGGCGGGTGGGTGGGACGGCCGGTGGTGGCATTCCCCGGGATCTGCGTGCACAGGTACCGGCCGCCCGATACTAGAGAGAGTCCCTCCCTGCCACTGGCCACAACCACCACTAGCTCTGCTTCATCCCTCCCTCTCACACTCTCAGCCTCACCACCACCACCACCACCACCACCACCACCACCACCACCAACAGTAACGTCCACCGGACACCCAGTCCTCTCCCATCTAGCCTCTGCATTCCCTACAACAATCCAGTCGGTCGTCCAGCAAATGCCCCCACAACCGCTCAAGTCCCCTAGCCCCTCTCCCGTGTCCTCGGTCCGATTCGCATATTCAGCTCACCCTCCCACCCTCCCTCCCTCCCTCCCTCCCTCCCTCCCTCCTCCCTCTTCCATTCTCCCTCCTCCCTCACCCGCCGTCCATGTCCCGTCATCCATACCGTTCCACCCCTCCCCTCCCCTCCTCACACCGCACACATCGCTCCTCTCCCCTCCCCATCTCTCCCCTCCCCATCTCTCACCTTCCTCCCATCTCTTCCTTCCCCATCTCTCGCCTCCCCTTCCCGCCTCCCTTCCCTTCCCCTGCCACCCCCCCCCCCCCCCCCCCCCCCCCCCCCCCCCCACCCCCCCCCCCCCCCCCCTCCCCACCCCTTCCCTGCCCTGCCCTGCCCCTTCCCTTCCTGCCCTGCCCTCCCCTCCCCTACCTCTTCCCTTCCCCTCCTCTCCCAATTCCCTTCCCCTCCTCTCCCCTCCTCTCCCCCCTCTCCCCCTCTCCCCCCTCCTCTCCCCTCTCCCCTCCTCTCCCCTCTCCCCTCCCTCTCCCCTCTCTCCCCCCCTCCCTCCCCCCTCCCTCTCCTCCCCTCCCTTCCTCCCTCATCCCCCTCCTCCTCCTCTCCATCCTCCCCCCTCCTCTCCTCTCCCCCCCTCACTCTCCCTGCCCCTCTCCTCTCATCGCCCCTCCTTTCATCACCCCTCCCATTCTCTCATCTCATCGCCCCTTCTTTCCTCTTATCACCCCGCCTCGCATTGCTCGCCCCTCCTTACCTCTCCTCGTCCCGCCTCAACCAGTCTCACCCCCCTATTTTCATATCACCCCTCCCCACCCCTCCCCCCCCCCCCCCCCCCACCCCCCCTCCCCACCCCCTCCCCATCCTTCTCAAATCTCCTCAACCTCAAACCTCCGCAAACGGCCTCACCTCGCCTCCATGTTCCCCGCCATCACCAGCTTGCGATTAATAAACAAATAAACCCCCCCCCCCCCTTCACAGGAAGCTGCGACGCAAGGCCCACCAAGCCTCCTATACCCAGTCTACACCGATCTAGCTTTCCCATCTACAATAATATCCTCATTTACTGCATGCCTTTAGGCCCCCTTGCCATGTGAGTGGTTTTGCCGTAGCTAATCGTATTCTTACCGCCTTCTTAATCTTATAAAGCCCAGCGTTCCCTCAGCACTCACGCACTCGCTCATGAACAACAGTAGAACACATTATACTTAATACCTGTATACTGGTATAGGTCCTGGTTGGTTTTAAGAGCTATGCGTACAGGTGTTTTAGGGTTATGCTTACACTTAATCCTAAGGCTAAGCTGAGACTATTATTGCTTTTGTGGTTACAGAGTATGGGCGTTGGAGTGGGTTGATCGTGATTTAGGGGAAAATGTGATGAATCTTAGGAAGGGAGTAACAAGGCAGGGCAGGGCAGGGCATCAAGTCCTATAATCAGTCTAGGCCACAACTGGACGCTGTGTATTAGCCTAATTGTGACCAGTAAAGGTTAAACACCTATTTAAGTTGAGGTGTTGTCTCTAAGAAATGACCTGTCTAAATATAGGCAGTGTAAACTTCATGTATAGATAGACATATATATATATATATATATATATATATATATATATATATATATATATATATATATATATATATCAAAGACCCTATAATACTAAGACAGCTCACTCAGCCTGTACTGTGTACTCAAAATGATCAAACCCACCACTTGGTGCGCTGGCTGTTCTCTTGGTTAAACAGGTGTTATATGTATGAATGTATATATGAATGTGAAGGATGTGTGATGATTGCGATGCTCATGATGATGCTGATGTGTATTTGTTCATAGCAATTTCATATTGATGTGTATTCATACTTACCTATCTCATGTATAATATGATTGTATGTGTTTACATGTGAAACCCCAACCAGCAGCCGGGCTGATCAAACCCACCACAAGGTGGCACTGCGAAATTTACATTACCATGGGAGAGATAAGGAGTGAGCTGTCTTAGTATTATATGGTCTTTGTATATATATATATATGTGTGTGTGTGTGTGTGTGTATGTATGTTCGACAACCAATATCGATGACAACTCATTTGTCATTATTCTGGGGAGAGTATAATGCTTATAGTTATACCCCCTCCCCCACCCCCACCCTCACGCACCCCCAACACGCCTCCCCCGACCACACCAGGATGTAGAGCATGCCTCTTCACTTAAATAAAAGATGTCCACGCAGTTAAGTAAATATATATAGGTGCATCTATTCACTCACATATATACATAATATATTCATATATTATATGTGTGTATGTAATTATAGAATTACATGCGAGTTTTTATTTGAATATTTAAGTGTTGGGTCAAATTGACCGGAAAAAAAATAAATATATACTTGAATACAGTTGAGGCTAGGTGTGCGGCGTGAGGGCAGCGGTGGGGCGAGGGAGCGGCGGGCTTGCCCTAAAATCACCGCCATTCATCATATTTCTATCCTTTATGAAGACTTATAATACATGCCTGATTAAATAGGAACACATGTCCATACATGCATAGCAAATAAGTATGTTTGTGCACACATGCATACCAAATACATATGTCTGTGCATACATGCATAGCAAATACATATGTGTGTGCATACGTGCATAACAAATACATATGTCTGTGCATACATGCATATCAAATACATATCTTTGTGCATACATGCATAGCAAATACATATGTTTGTGCATACATGCATAACAAATACATATGTTTGTGCATACATGCATAGCAAATAAATATGTTTGTGCATACTTGCATAGCAAATACATGTTTGTGCATACTTGCATAGCAAATACATATGTTCATGCATACATGCATGCAAGCTTGGGCTTAGTTTATCAGATGCATAGTGCATACGCACATTACACACATTATTGGCGTTACACACGTCACATATGTTACACACGTCACACATTTCCCACATGCTACACATGCTACAAACATCAAACACGCTACACATGTTACACACGTCACACACATTACATTTACACACATTACACATTTCACACATGTTACATACATGTTACACACATAGTAAATACATGCACGCTATGTATACACATGCATCAAGGAGCACCATGACACCCCCATGACACTGGTTGCATGACCAGAACCCTGTACAAGCTGAATGCTGTGTGGTTGTTAAACCTACTCTGTATATGTATATTATAATCACAAGCATTAAATTACTAATGGCTGTAAACTGTTTAACTTTAAGACTTACAATTCCAAGGGGACAGGTGTAGTAGCCTGCACTGACCTCTCATGCAGGCAAGGAGCCACATAGACAGGTAGGCATGGATAGCGTGATTGCATCAAGGATCCTGGGTAGTGAAATGGTTAGTATGCTAGCTCCAGAAAGGCAAGAAGTGTGGGTTCGAATCCTGCTCTAGGCGCAATATTTCCCATTTTCATCACCCCATGACAATAATGACAATGCCTGTGTACATGCACTCACATATATATGCTTGCATACATATGTATGCACAGTCATAGTCATACATACATAGTCATACATAAATACATACATATACATAACTGTGCATACATACACAGAAATGTGCATACATACAGGCATACACATACAGACACATACATACATACATACATAGACATACATTATACATACAGAATATCTACCTACATACACATACATACTACATATCTACTTGCATATGTAGTACCATACATAAATGATACATACTTATATACGCATACATTCATGCATGCATACTACATCCATAATACCTACATAATAATGTCTAAAATGTATATAATACATACATATTACATGTATAATACATCCATAATACATACATAATACATACCCAATACATACATAACACATACATAACACATACATAACACATACATAACACATACATAACATATACATAATACATACCCAATACATACATAACACACACATAACACATACATAACACATACATAACATATACATAATACATTCACAATACATCCATACTACATACACAATAAATACCTAATACATACATAATACATACATAATACACACATAACACATACTTAGCACATACATAATACATACATAATACATACATAATACATCCACAATAAATACCTTATACATACATAATACATACATAATACATACATAATACATACATAATACAAACATAATACATACATAATACATACACAATACATACCTAATACACACCTAATACACACATAACACATACATAATACATACACAATACATACATAATATATATTTTATTTTTTAAATTTTTTTATTGAGGCTGTATTTATACTGTCCATAGCATGTAAGCCCGGGTATCCAGGCTTGTTTTCAATACTGTATATATAATATATATACATAATTCATAGTACATACATAATACATGATACATGATAATACATACACACTACATACATACATACATACATACATACATACATACATACATAATGTACACACACTGCATATGTAATGCATACATAATGCATACATACTGCATACATAATGCATACATAAAGCACACATAATTCATATATAATGCATACACAATACATACACAATACATACACAATACATACATAATACATACATAATACATACACAATACATACATAATACATACATAATAGTAATACCCACAGACATACCCAGATAAAACTAACTGCTCCCAGTCCGACCACCCTAACTCCCCCCCCCCCCCCCCGCCACACACACCACCACCCTTTGACACCCCGGGCTCATCATGTGACAGGCCGGGTATTCACGTCTGTGTGCCGCGTCCTGGTTCCAGACTCCGAGAGGCGCCGATTAACGCTGACAGGCGCTAAGCACGCCAGGCGGACTCCACACTCACGCACACACACCCATATACCCACACACTCATACACCCACACACAACACACTCACACACAGGAGCTAAGCACGGCCAGGCGGGCTCCACACTCATACACACACTCATACAGCCACACACACGCACTCATACACTCATACACCCACACACAACACACTCACACAAACTCACACACAGGCACTAAGCACAGCCTGGCGGGCTCCACACTCACACACACTCATACGCTCACACTCATACACTCATACACTCACACACAATGCACTCACACAGAGGTGCTAAGCACGGCTGGGCGAGCTCCACACTCACACACACTCATACACTCACACACCCACATGCACCACACTCACACAAACTCACACACAGGCGCTAAGCATGGCCGGGCGGGCTACACTCACGTGCTCACACATACACTCACACGCAAGGCACTCACACTCACACACAGGCGCTAAGCACGGGCGGGCTCCACACTCAAACACACACACTCATACACTCACACACTACACTCACACACGCTACACTCACATGCACTCACACTCACATACACACACGCACACTCACACACAGGTGCTAAGCAGGGCCGGTCGGGCTCCACACACACACACACACTCGCTCACACACACCTACATACATATACTGATACACCCACGCTCACACATACATTCACACTCACACACTCTCACGTTCACACACACTCATGCACTCACACTCATAAACCCGCTCGCACGCGCACACACTCAGACTCACTCACTCACACACACACTCACACACACTAACACTCACTCACCCAAATTCACACAGACACCCTCACACTCACTCTAACTCACACTCACTCACACACTCATACACGGACACACTCACACACATGCACACTCACATGGCGTGTGTAAAGGGTTAAAGGGTGTGTGTGGGTGGTGGATGCGATATGTGTGGAGGTGTGTGTATGGTGGTGTGTGTACTATAATGGTGTGTGTATTATGAAGTGTGTATGGTGGTGTGTATGGTGGTGTGTGTGAGTGTATGGTGGTGTGTGTATGGTGGTGTTTGATGGCCGGTGCTGGTGGTGGTTTGGTGGTAGTGCTGGTAGTGGTTTGGTGGTAGTGCTGGAGCTGGTGGTGGTTTGGTGGTAGTGCTAGTGCTGGTGGTGGTTTGGTGGTAGTGCTAGTGCTGGTGGTGGTTTGGTGGTAGTGCTGGTGCTGGTGGTGGTTTGGTGGTAGTGCTAGTGCTGGTGGTGGTTTGGTGGTAGTGTTGGTGCTGGTGGTGGTTTGGTGGTAGTGCTAGTGCTGGTGGTGGTTTGGTGGTAGTGCTGGTGGTGGTTTGGTGGTAGTGCTGGAGCTGGTGGTGGTTTGGTGGTAGTGCTGGTGGTGGTTTGGTGGTAGTGCTAGTGCTGGTGCTGGTTTGGTGGTAGTGCTGGTGCTGGTGGTGGTTTGGTGGTGGTGTTTTGATGGTGATTTGGTGGTAGTGCTGGTGGTGGTGGTGGTGGTGGTGGTTTGGTGGTAGTGCTGGTGGTGGTTTGGTGGTAGTACTGGTGCTGGTGGTAGTGCTGGTGCTGGTGGTGGTTTGGTGGTGGTGTTTTGATGGTGATTTGGTGGTAGTGGTGGTGCTGGTGGTTGTGGTGGTTTGGTGGTGGTGTTGGTGCGGGTGGTGGTTTGGTGGTGGTGGTGGTTTGGTGGTAGTGCTGGTTGGTGGTGGTTTGGTGGTAGTGCTGGTGGTGGTGGTGGTGGTGTTTGGTGGTAGAACTGGTGGTGGTTTGGTGGTAGGGTTTGTGCGGGTGGTGGTTTGGTGGTGGTGCTGGTAGTGGTTTGGTGTTGGTGGTTTGGTGGTGGTGCTGGTGGTGGTAGTGCTGGTGCTGGTTGGTGGTGGTTTGGTGGTAGTGCTGGTTCTGGTGGTGGTTTGGTGGTAGTACTAGTGCAGGTGGTGGTTTGGTGGTGGTGCTGGTAGTGGTTTGGTGGTGGTTTGGTGGTAGTGCTTTTGGTGGTGGTGGTGTGGTAGTGCTGGTGAAGGTTGGTGGTGGTTTGGTGGTAGTGCTGGTATTGGTTGGTCGTGGTTTGGTGGTTGTACTAGTGCTGTTGGTGGTTTGGTGGTAGTGTCGGTGCTTGTTGGTGGTCGTTTGGTGGTAGTACTAGGGCTGGTTTGGTGGTAGTTTTGGTGCAGGTGCTGGTTTGGTGGTCATGGTAGTACTAGTGCTGGTGGTGGTTTGGTGGTAGTGCTAGTGCTGGTGGTGGTTTGGTGGTAGTGCTAGTGCTGGTGGTGGTTTGGTGGTAGTGCTAGTGCTGGTGGTGGTTTGGTGGTAGTGCTAGTGCTGGTAGTGGTTTGGTGGTAGTATTAGGGCTGGCAGTGGTTTGGTGGTAGTGCCGGTTGATGGTGGTTTGGTGGTAGTGCTGGTGGTGGTGGTTTGGTGGTAGTGTTGGTGCTTGTTGGTGGTGGTTTGGTGGTAGTACTAGTGCTGTTGATGGTTTGGTGGTTGTACTATTGCTGGTGGTGGTTTGGTGGTAGTGCTAGTGCTGGTGGTGGTTTGGTGGTTGTACTAGTGCTGGTGGTGGTTTGGTGGTAGTGCTGGTTCTGGTTGGTGGTGGTTTAGTGGTAGTGCTGGTTGGTGGTTTGGTGGTAGTGCTGGTGGTGGTTTGGTGGTAGTGCTGGTGGTGGTTTGGTGGTAGTGCTGGTGGTGGTTTGGTGGTAGTGCTGGTGGTGGTAGTATTAGGGCTGGTGGTAGTTTTGTGGTAGTGCTGGATGGTGGTGGTTTGGTGGTAGTGCTGGTGGTGGTTTGGTGGTAGTGCTGGTGGTGGTTTGGTGGTACTACTAGTGCTGGTGGTGGTTTGGTGGTAGTACTAGTGCTGGTGGTGGTTTGGTGGTAGTGCTGGTTCTGGTGGTGGTTTGGTGGTAGTACTAGTGCGGGTGGTGCTTTGGTGGTAGTGCTGGTGGATGGTTTGGTGATAGTGTTGGTGGTGGTGGTTTGGTGGTAGTGCTAGTGCTAGTGGTGGTTTGGTGGTGGTGGTTTGGTGGTAGTACTAGTGCTAGTGGTGGTTTGGTGGTAGTGCTGGTGGTGGTTTGGTGGTAGTGCTGGTGGTGGTTTGGTGGTAGTGCTGGTGGTGGTGGTTTGGTGGTAGTGCTAGTGCTGGTGGTGGTTTGGTGGTAGTACTAGTTCTGGTGGTGGTTTGGTGGTAGTGCTGGTGGTAGTTTGGTGCTAGTGCTGGTGGTGGTTTGGTGCTAGTGCTGGTGGTGGTTTGGTGGTAGTGCTAGTGCTCGTGGTGGTTTGGTGGTAGTACTGGTGGTTTGGCCATACTACTAGTGCTGGTGGTGGTTGGTGGTGGTTTGGTGGTAGTGCTGGTGGTGGTTTGGTGCTAGTGCTGCTGGTGGTTTGGTGGTAGTGCTAGTGCTGGTGGTGGTTTGGTGGTAGTACTAGTGGTTTGGTCATACTACTAGTGCTGGTGGTTTGGTGGTAGTGCTAGTGCTGGTGGTGGTTTGGTGGTAGTACTAGTGGTTTGGTCGTACTACTAGTGCTGCTGCTGGTGGTTTGGTGGTAGTGCTAGTGCTGGTGGTGGTTTGGTGGTAGTACTAGTGGTTTGGTCGTACTACTAGTGCTGGTGCTGGTGGTTTGGTGGTAGTGCTAGTGCTGGTGGTGGTTTGGTGGTAGTACTCATGGTTTGGTCGTACTACTAATGCTAGTGCTGGTGGTGGTTTGGTGGTAGTACTCGTGGTTTGGTCATACTACTAGTGCTAGTGCTGGTGGTGGTTTGGTGGTAGTACTCATGGTTTGGTCGTACTACTACTACTAGTGCTAGTGCTGGTGGTGGTTTGATGGTAGTACTCGTGGTTTGGTCATACTACTAGTGCTAGTGCTGGTGGTGGTTTGGTGGTAGTACTGGTGGTGGTTTGGTAGTAGTGCTGGTGGTGGTGGTTTGGTGGTAGTACTCATGGTGGTTTGGTGGTGGTTTGGTGGTAGTGCTAGTGCTGGTGGTGGTTTGGTGGTAGTACTAGTGCTGGTTTGGTGGTGTGTATGGTGCTGAGTGTGAATGTATAAGGGAGCCAATGGGAGAACGACGACTGTACTATAAGCAAACCAACAGGAGGAATGTGTGAGTGTGTGTGTGTGTGTGTGTGGGGGGGGGGGTGAATGGAAGGGGGAAGTAAGATGGGGACATGTGAGGGCCAGGTGCGGTGTAAACCCTCGGAGAGAATAGGAACAACGCAGTGGGGGTGCGAGGGTGTGTGGGGGGGGGGAGGGGGTTGTATCGCGAGAAAAGCACGATGTGTTGTACAAGAGTACACAGTGTGAAGCTTGCGTTGCTTGTGTAGAGGAATGTGGGGGTGGGGTGGGGTGGGGGTGGGGGGTGCACTGCTTGCAGGTGGTTTGGGTGACAATGTGAGTACACATAGGGCACCAGCTACAGCAGCACCACACTGGCAATCGGCCTGTATGTGTATGTATTCATGTATGTATATGTGTGTATGTATGAATATGATTACTATGAGTGTATGTATGTATTTATGTACTAGATATGTATATGTGTGTGTATGTATGACTACTACGAGTGTATGCATATGTGTGTATGTGTATGTATGGCTATGAATATATATAAAACGGTTGGTTGTTGGAGTTTTACGTTCTGGCAAGATATAAGGTCATATCAGAACGCGCACCGCCTTGTGGCAGTGCGCACTCATGGCGACTTTATAGTGTTGCACCATTGGGAGATCAGGCCACCAGCACCATGGCCTGATATCCCACTCGGTCATATTATCCTGAAACTGAGCCAACCAGTCCTTGCCTTATCTTAATAATGCAGAGCACCTGGCTAGGAAGCGACAATTACCAATTCGTAAGTCATTGGTTCGAACCCATGGGTTCAAATCCCACCTATATACTAAAACAGGAGGCGGACCCTCAACTCATTCGGCCATCCCTTCTGGTCAATGTGCATAGACGTGTAAATATGTGTGTACATGTGTGTGTATATGTGTATATATGCATGTTTGTATGTGTATGTATGTGCCGATTTACACTTGTGCATATAGGTACAGTGGTGCATGTAAGTTGATTGAAGGATTATGTAAGTACGGGTACATGTGTGTATGTATGTTGGCCTGATTAATAATACATACAGTGAGGGTGTTCAATTAAGGTTAAGTGGATATGTTTACAACACATAGTATAACATAGTATAATACACACACATACACAACCACATATATATTTATATATATACACCCACAATCAATGTATATTTTATTACACACATAACCACGCTGTAAGTGTAATATTGGAAGTGTATTGGCCCTGGCAATAACCCTAAGAAAAGTTGCCTTCTCAGAATGAACATCTGTATATACTACTCATAGAACTTTAGTAAATTTTAGACTCTTCCCTCCGTCCCGCTCCGACACCCTCTCCCCTCCCCTCCCCTCCCCTCCCACTCCCCTCTCCCACTCCCTCCCCTCACCCCTCCCCTCCCCTCCCCTCCCTCCCCCCTCCCCCTCCCCTCCTCCTCTCACCCTCTCTCCTCACCCCCTGCCCCTCCCTCCCCTCCACCACAACTCCCCTCCTCCCCTCCCATCAGCTCCCCTTCCTCCGCCTCCCCTTCCCTTCATTCCTCCCCTCCCCCCTCTCCCCTCTCCTCCCCCCCTCTCCCCCATCACCCTCCCCTCCCCTCCAATCCCCTACCCCTCCCCTCCCCCATCCACTCCCATCCCCTCCCCTCCACCTCCCCTCCTCTCCCCCTCCCCTCTCCTCACCATCGCCTCGCCTCCCCTCCTCACCCCTCCCCTCCCCTCCCCTCCCCTCCCATCACCCTGCTCCCCCTCTTCCCATCCGCGACCTCTTGTCCCCTCCTCGCCCAAGCCCATGGAAACGCATACGCACACACACGCACACACTCACACACACATACACACACACACACACACACACACACACCAACACGCCGGCGGATGTGATGAGCGCGGTGGGGATAGGGGTATGTAAGCACTGGCGATCTATCTCTGCTCTCGCCTGCCCGGCACCTGTACGCACGGCGCCCGCGGGCGGCTCCCGGGGCGGGCCGGGCCCAGGGCGGGACGGGACGGGGCAGGGCCGGGCGTGGCGGGCGGAGGGCCGGGACGGGCCGTGCCTGGGACGGGGCGGGGTGTGACGGGGCGGGACGGGCAAGGCGCGGGGCGGGGCGGGCGGGCGGAGGGCCGGGCTACTCGGGTGGGGAGAGGGGAGGGATGTAGGGAAGTGTCGGGGCCCAGCGTGAGGCGAGGCGGGCGGGCAGCGGTGTACCGGGGCTGCCGGGCGGTGAGACGGCATGGTGGAGGAGGGGAGGGGATTGTTGAGGCCCCGTGTGAGGCGGTGTGGCGGAGCGGGGAGTGGTGAGGCAGGGCCGGGCAGCCATGAGCCGTGTGCCGTGGAGCGATGGTCTGTGGGCGGGTCGGTGATGTGAAGGTGGACGGTAGCCGGTGGTTTGGTGGTTGTCTAGTGCTGGTGGTGTTTGGTGGGGTGGTGGTGGTGGTTTGATGGTTGTCTAGTGCTGGTGGTGGTGAGGGTTTCGTGGGTTAGTGGTGGGGCGAGGGTGTGATTGTGGCGGCGAGGCAGTGTGATGCTGTGGCGTCATTTTGTGTGATGTAGCAGTATGGCTGTGTGGACTCTCCTCCCGCCCCCCCGCCACCCCCCCCCCCCCCCCCCCCCCCCCCCCCCGCCCTGGCCCGAACCTCTCGTTTCCCCGACCCGGGACTCTCATCCCACCATTCTCTCCTCCCGTCCGGCCCGGGACTCTCCTTCCCCCCCTTTATAGTGCTGCCCCACAGGATGACCAGGCTGCCAGCACCATGAGAGTAGTGTTTTGAACTTAAAGGGAGTGTTTTGAACTTAAGGAGAGTGTTTTGAGCATGGCCACAGTAGTGTTTTGAACCTACCTTTAACTAAGTTGAAAACACTACCGTGGTAATGTTTTGAACCTAGGTTGAAAACACTACCGTGGTGTTGTTGTGGTGTAGTGTTTTGAACTTACCACACCGGGACCTCCCCCCCCCCACATTCCCGGGACACTCCTCCCTCATATGCCTTCTCAGAACGAACATTTATATATACTACTTATACTACAAGTTCCAGTTAGTATTTAGTCACCATCCCCTTCCAACCTCTCCTGTCCCCTCCCCTCTCCTCTACCCCTTCCCCCTTTCCCCTCCTTCCCTCTCCTTCCCCTCGTCGCCTCCCCTCTCTCCTCCCCTCCCCTCTCTCCTCCCCTCCCCCGTCTCCTCCCCTCACCTACCGTAGCCCCCTTCCGTCCCCTCCCTTTCCCCCCTCCCATTCCCTCCCGCTCCCTCCCCTCCTCTTCCTCCCCTCCCCATCGCCCATTCCCTTCCCGCTTGACCTCTCCCCATCTCCCCATGTTCCTCATCTCACTTGCCTCCTCCCCTCCCTTCCCTCCCCTTCCACCCCATCCTTCCGCTTCCCATCCTCCCCACCTCCTTCCCCCCATTATTTTCCTTCCCTCCCCTCCTGTACTGTCCTTCCCCTCCCCCTCTCCCCCCTCCCCACCCCCTCTCTTCCTCCCCTCCCCACCCATCTCCATCCACACTTCCTCTTTCCCTCTCCCTCCCCCTCTCCTCCTCCCCTCCTCTTTCCCTCTCCCGCCCTCTCTCCTCCTCCCCTCACCCTTCCCCTCCCCCTTCCCCCTCCCCGCTCCCTCCTCCACCCTCCTCCCTCCACCCTGCCCCCTCCATCTACTTCCGCCCCCCCCCCCGCCCCCGCCCCCACCACACACACACTTTCCCACTTGAGTTCTATCTCGCCATTCGTTACACCAAGACACCAAACTGGGGGGACCGCCGCCCCCCGCCCTATCCACCTCCCCATCTACTCCCCCTCCCCCTCCCACTCCCCTACCCCATCACCTGGAATCTGCTGTTCCGTAAATAATTCCAATACAATCCCAATTAACCCCCTTTAGGCCCCCTCCCCCCTTGTGGCATTATCCACAACTCAAGTCCACAAAGGTCGCCTGTAACAAACAACTTGGACCGACCCTTACTTTCTTTTTGGTAAAAAAAACAGTTTATTCATCAGAATATACATTTTTGTCAGCGCCACGGCACTGGTCTTCCAACCGTTTACATTACATTGTAAATAGGTAGATCAGCGGGTACTTAGATAGGGCATATTAGTAGATTGTGAAGGGGGTTAGTGTGTTAGTGGGTTAGTTCAGTGTTATGGGCTAAGATGGTGGGTCGCTGCACACATTTACTCTCGCCATGACCGCCTCTGCAAGTTAGACAATATTTCTCCGCCAATTTGTTGTACATTTCTGGAGAGTCTGATTCATGGCACCAGACGGGAAGGCCGAATGAGTTGAGAGTCCGTCTCCCGTTTTGGTAGATCGCGGTGTTCGAACCCTGGTCGACTCAAACCAGTGACTTAAAAATTGATACTTGTCGCTTCCTAGTCAGACGCTCGGCATTAATAGGAATAGGATTAGGAAAGGACTGGTTGGCTCAGTGTCAGGATAATGTGACTGAGTGGAATATCAGGTCATGGTGGTGGCAGGCTGGTCTACCAGTGGGGCAGCACTATAAAGTCGCCATAAGTGTGCACTGTCACAAGTCGGTGCCTGTCCTGAAATGACCTTGGATATTGCCAGGTGGTTGTGCAGTTGTGGAAAGGCTGACTCATGGAACACGAGGTGGTTGTGCAGTTGTGGAAAGGCTGACTCATGGAACACGAGGTGGTTGTGCAGTTGTGGAAAGGCTGACTCATGGAACAGGAGGTGGTTGTACAATTGTGGAAAGGCTGACTCATGGAACACGAGGTGGTTGTGCAGTTGTGGAAAGGCTGACCCATGGAACATGAGGTGGTTGTGGAGTTGTGGAAATGCTGACTCATCGGGGGGTAGGAGTGGGTGGGAGTGGGATGTGGTGGGTGTGAATGTGGCTGGAGGAAGGTTGGTTTGTTGTTGGGGTTTTACGTCCTGGCAACATCTAAGGTCATATCAGGACGGGTACTGACTAGTGACATTGACAGTGTGCACTCATGGCGACTTATAGTGTTTCCCCACTGGGAAATAAGGCCACTGGCACCATGGCCCGATATCCCACTCAGTCACATTATCGTGACACTGAGCTAACCAGTC
This sequence comes from Branchipolynoe longqiensis, assembly GCA_030323885.1. Lineage (NCBI taxonomy): Eukaryota > Metazoa > Annelida > Polychaeta > Phyllodocida > Polynoidae > Branchipolynoe > Branchipolynoe longqiensis. Next base: position 23,232,292 of record CM059202.1, read on the forward strand.
CTTGCCCTATCCTATTAATGCCTGACTGGGAAGTGACAAGTATCAATTGTATAAGTCATTGGTTTGACTACCGGGAACCGAACTCCTGATTTCCCGCACGCAAGGACCGCGCTGTACCGATTCGGCCACCGCGCCCGGTATGCTGGAGGAAGGAGGGTGTGGAGGGTTGTGGGGGTTAGTGATGAGGAGGCCTCTCTCCAGTACCCCGAGTGCCGGGACACCTATCGACTGGATCTTTCTGCTGCTCCAGGCCTGCGGGACCCGCTCCAGTACATGTCCGGGTAGAGGGTGGGGGTGGGGGTAATGGTGGGGTGGGGTGGGGGTGGAGAGGAGAAGGGTTAGCGGATGAATAGAGGGAATACTGGATTTGGGAGATGTTGGTGGTGTGTGGTGGAGTGTTGGATTAGTGAGGAAGATGTGGTTGTGGTCGTGTTAGGCGTGTTGTGGTTGCGGTATGTTGTGGTGTGTTGTGGTTGCGGTGTGTTGTGGTTGTGTTATGGTTGTGGTGTGTTGTGGTTGTGTTATGGTTGTGGTGTGGTCTGTTGTGGTGTGTTGTGGTTGCGGTGTGTGATTGTTGTATTATGGTTGTGGTGTGGTTGTGGTGTTTTTCTGGTATGGTTGTGGTGTTTTTCTGGTATGGTTGTGTTGTGGTGTTGGTGTGGTTGTGGTGCGTTTCTGGTAAGGTTGTGGTGTGGTTGTGGTATGGTTGTGGTGTGATATGCCATTATGGAATGGTCACATGGTGTTGGTGGGGCTGTAAACAATGGCAGGGTTGGATAGTGGGGATGAGGGGGTGTGTTTGATTGTGGGGTGAGGGATGTGTTTGATTGTGGGGGTGAGGGATGTTACATTGTGCAACAATGCATGTTTAAACAGTACTCATGTATCTTAACTAAATTGGGTATATCACAATATTCCTCATGTGCAGCAATAAATGTTTAACCAGTACTAATGTATCTAACTAAATTGGGTATATCACAATATTCCTTGTGTGCAATAATACATGTTAAACCAGTACTCTTGTATCTAACTAAATTGTGTACATCACAATATTCCTTCTGTGCAACAATACATATTTAAACAGTACTCACATATCTAACTAAATTGTGTACATCACAATATTCCTTACGTGCAACAATGCATGTTTAAACAGTACTCACGTATCTAACTAAATTGTGTACATCACAATATTCCTTACGCGCAACAATACATATTTAACCAGTACTCACGTATCTAACTAAATTGTGTACATCACAATATTCCTTACTTGCAACAATACATATTTAACCAGTACTCACATATCTAACTAAATTGTGTACATCACAATATTCCTTACGTGCAACAATACATATTTAACCAGTACTCACATATCTAACTAAATTGTGTACATCACAATATTCCTTACGTGCAACAATACATATTTAACCAGTACTCACGTATCTAACTAAGTTGTGTACATCACAATATTCCTTACATGCAACAATGCATGTTTAAACAGTACTCACGTATCTAACTAAATTGTGTACTTCACAATATCCCTTACGTGCAACAATACATATTTAACCAGTACTCATGTATCTAACTAAATTGTGTACATCACAATATTCCTTACGTGCAACAATACATATTTAACCAGTACTCACATATCTAACTAAATTGTGTACATCACAATATTCCTTACGTGCAACAATACATATTTAACCAGTACTCACGTATCTAACTAAATTGTGTACATCACAATATTCCTTACGTGGAACAATACATATTAAACCAGTACTCACATATCTAACTAAATTGTGTACATCACAATATTCCTTACGTGCAACAATACATATTTAACCAGTACTCACGTATCTAACTAAATTGTGTACATCACAATATTCCTTACGTGCAACAATACATATTTAACCAGTACTCACATATCTAACTAAATTGTGTACATCACAATATTCGTTATGTGCAACAATGCATGTTTAAACAGTATTCACATATCTAACTAAATTGTGTACTTTTTTTGCAACAATGCATGTTTAAACAGTACTCACGTATCTAACTAAATTGTGTACATCACAATATTCCTTACGTGCAACAATACATATTTAACCAGTACTCACATATCTAACTAAATTGTGTACATCACAATATTCCTTACGTGCAACAATACATGTTTAAACAGTACTCACATATCTAACTAAATTGTGTACATCACAATATTCCTTACGTGCAACAATGCATGTATAAACAGTACTCACGTATCTAACTAAATTGTGTACATCACAATGTTCCTTACGTGCAACAATACATATTTAAACAGTACTCACGTATCTAACTAAATTGTGTACATCACAATATTCCTTATGTGCAACAATACATGTTTAAACAGTACTCACATATCTAACTAAATTGTGTACATCACAATATTTCTTACATGCAACAATACATATTTAACCAGTACTCGCATATCTAACTAAATTGTGTACATCACAATATTCCTTCGGCACAACAATACATGTTTAAACAGTACTCACATATCTAACTAAATTGTGTACATCACAATATTCCTTACGTGCAACAATACATGTTTAAACAGTACTCACGTATCTAACTAAATTGTGTACATCACAATATTCCTTACGTGCAACAATACATATTTAACCAGTACTCGCATATCTAACTAAATTGTGTACATCACAATATTCCTTCGGCGCAACAATACATGTTTAAACAGTACTCACATATCTAACTAAGTTGGGGATGTAAGATCATAATCTAGGCAGGTGTTTGTGTTGAAGACAAAAATCATTTTTTTTATCGGATTATGCAGCTTTGACTTCAGAGTGTGAGGCGTTTCTGGGGCGTTTTGTGTGAGGCGGGTGAGATCTGGAGGGTGTTGTGTGAACAGTAGTGACGGGGATGTGGGGGTGTGGGGGTTGGGTTTGGGGAGAGGAGGGTGTGGGTGTATAGATGTTTGGCGAACATTGTTGGGTGAGGGAGCAGATCAGAGGTGGTGGGGTTGGGCGTGGGGGGCGTTGTTGGCATTTTAAGTCCTAGCAACATCTAAGGTCATATCAGGACGGGTACCGACTTGTACCAGCGCACACTCACGGCGACTTTATAGTGCTGCCGTACTGGGAGACCACGCCACCAGCTCTATGACCTGATATCCCACTCAGTCACATTATCCTGACACTGAGCCAACCCATCCTTGCCCTATCCTAATAATGCCGTGTGCCTGGCTAGGACTCGACAAGTATCAATTTTTAAGTCATTGGTTTGCCTCGACCGGGATTCGAACCCCACTATCTGCCATGCCAAAACGGGAGACGGACGCTCAACTCATTCAGCCATCCCGTCTGGTAGGGGGGAAGTGGGAGATGGACATTTGGAGGTAAAAATGGCGGAGGAGATGGGGAGGGGGGAGGGAGGAGTGTTTGTTTGTTGTTTTACGTCCTAGTAACATCTAAGGTCATATCAGGATGGGTATCGACTCGTGACCGTGCGCGCTCATGGCGACTTTATAGTGTTGTCCCACTGGGACACCAGGCCACCAGCACCATGACCTGATATCCCACTCAGTCACATTATCCTGACACTGAGCCAACCAGTCCTTGCCCTAGCCTAATAATGCCGAGCGCCAGGCTAGGTAGCAACAAGTATCAATTTTTAAGTTTTGGGGGCGGTAGAGAGGAGAGGCTGTGGATGTGGGGGTTGGGGGTTTGGGGACTAGGATGGGAGGTGAAACTGGCCGGTGGGTGGGTGAGATTAAAATTATTACTATTTTTATATATATTTTATTTTTTTAAATTTATTTTATTTGTTTTATTTATTTAATTTGCTTAGTTTATTAATATAGTTAATGTGATTTATATATTTATTATTATTTATTTAATTGTGGGTGGAGGGTGTGGAGAGCTAGCAAGAAGAGGACCCATATTTATTTATTTATTTATTTATTTATTTATTTTGAGGGGCTGTGGAGAGATATAGCAAGAAGAGAAGCCGTGTCTGTGGGAAGGATTACTGGTGGTGAGCGTTGGTGTGTGTGTGTGTGTGGAGGGAGGCTGTGTGTGAGTTTGGATAGCTGTTGGGGGAGGCGGGAGGCGGGGGGGGGACGGTTATGGATGGGGCCGTCAACCCGCTATATAGGGGCCGGCACGGGGTGTCGGTGGTGTGCCCAGAATCAATGTGGGCCGATACGCGAGTGTGCGCCTCCACAACCTCACAGTGAGGGAGGGGGGAGGGGGGAGGGGAGGGGGAGGCTGGTGAATGATGAGGGAGGTGCATTGGCTGTGAGGGGGCGGTGTGTTAGTGGGGGGTGGGGGGTCGTATGTGAGTGGTGTGTGGGTGGTTTGTGAGGGGTGTAGGGGTGGTGTGTGAGGGGTACGTGGGGGTGTAGGTGTGTGTGGGTGGTGTGTCAAGGGTATGTGGGGTGTGTTAGGGTGTGTGTGTGTGGTGTGTGAGGGGTTTGTGAGGGGTGTGTGGGTGGTGTGTGAGGGGGATGTGGGGTGTAAATAATATTTGGCGTGTGTGTGGCGTGTGTGCATGGTGTGTGTGTGGTGTGTGCGCATGGTGTGTGTGCATGGTGTGTGTGGCGTGTGTTCATGGCATGTGTGCATGGTGTTGGTGTATGGTGTGTGTGCATGGTGTGTGTGGCGTGTGTTCATGGTGTGTGCATGGTGTGTGTGTGGCATGTGTGCATGCTGTGTGTGGCGTGTGTTCATGGCATGTGTGCATGGTGTGTGTGGCGTGTGTGCATGGTGTGTGTATGGTGTGTGTGCATGATGTGTGTGCATGGTGTGTGTGGCGTGTGTGCATGGTGTGTGCATGGTGTGTGTGGCGTGTGTGCATGGTGTGTGCATGGTGTGTGCATGGTATGTGTGTGACGTGTGTGCATGGCGTGTGTAGCTTGCATGCATGGCGTGTCTGATGTGTGTTCGATGGTGGTACATGCTGCAACATGATCTATCTCTCTCTGACTCTCTCTATATATATATAAATAAATAAATAAATAAATATACATACACATACTATCTATATCTATCGGTGTGTGAATATGTTCATAGTGTGTGCTTATATATACGCATATTATCTATATCTATCGGTGTGTGAATATGTTCATAGTGTGTGCTTATATATACACGTATTATCTATATCTATCGGTGTGTGAATATGTTCATAGTGTGTGCTTATATATACGCGTATTATCTATAACTATCGGTGTGTGAATATGTTAATAATGTGTGCTTATGTATATTATCTATATCTATTGGTGTGTGAATATGTTCATAATGTGTGCTTATATATAAATATAAATATACACATATTTTATCTATATCTATCTGTGTGAATATGTTCATAATGTGTGCTTATATATATAAGCTTATATATACACACCTATTATCTATAACTATCGGTGTGTGAATACGTTCATAATGTGTGCTTATATACACACACATATTGTCTATATCTGTCAGTGTCTGAATGCATTCATAATGTGTGCTTATAATATATATATATATATTATCTATATCTATCGGTGTGTGAATATGTTCATAATGTGTGCTGCGGGGGCTGGTTCCCGGCGGTAGAAACCTCCCCTGTACCCAGGGTTTCATTACAGTCAACCCGGGACAAGCCAAGTCCCAGCCGCACACCCCATCCCCTACCCCGACCCTCACCCCATCCCCACCCCACCCCACCCCAGCCTCCATGCGCCCACCACCCCTCACCTCAATTCGGTTCAGCGCTGCCTGCCCCACTACACACATGCTCCTCCTCTCCCTCTTCCTCTCCCCCCCCCCCCCTCTCCTACCCCCCCCCCCCCCACCCCCCCCCCCCCCCCCCCCCTCCACCCTCCTCCTTCCTCACCCTACCCTCTCCATCCTCCCTCCCTCTCCCTCCTCCCTCCCTCCTACACATCCCACATCTATCCCTCCACATCCTTCTCCCCCTCCCCCTCTTACTCCCCCTCCCCTCTCCCTCTCCCCCCTCTCTCTCTCTCCTTCCCCTCCCCCACCCTCCCCTCCCCCTCTCCCTCCCGCCTCCCCTCTCCCCCCTCCCCATATGCCGCTGCTGGTGCCCGACAGGCAGTCCGGGCCGGAGCTGGGCTGGGCCGGGCCGGCTTGTTCCAGGGTGGCTGGCGTGGGTACCGGCGCAGGCCGCTGCTGCTGCAACCGGCGGCAACCGGCGAAGGAGGCGGCGGCAGCGGCGGCAGCAGCGGCTGCAGCGGCTGCAGCGGCCGATGGACCGTGGGGCCCCGGCCCCTGGCCCCCTCCCTCCCGCCTCCTTCCTCCCTCCCGCCCGCCTCCGCCCCCGCCCCCACTCCCCCCTCACACCGACCGACCTATAATTTACTCCCCGGGCGTCCCTTAGCTCCCGTTCTATCTGTCTCTGTCTGTCCATGCTTACCGGCTATACTAGACTACAATACGGAAGCACCGCCACCACCATCACCACCTGCACCACCATCACCACCCACGTGACGATCATCACAATCACCATCACCATCATCACTGCCACCACCTGCACCACCCGCACCACTATCACCACCCACATGACCATCATCACAATCACCATCATCATCATCACTGGCACTACCTGCACCACCATCACTACCCACATTACCATCATCACAATCACCATCATCATCATCATCATCATCATCACCAGCACTACCTGCACCACCATCACCACCCACATGACCATCATCACAATCACCATCACCATCATCACAATCATCACCGCCATCACCTGCACCACCATCACCACCATCACCACCCACATGACCATCATCACCACCCACATGACCATCATCACAATCACCATCACCATCATCACCTGCACCACCATCACCACCCACATGACCATCATCACAATCACCATCACCATCATCACTGCTACCACCTGCACCACCTGCACCACCATCACCACCCACATGACCATCATCACAATCACCATCACCATCATCACTGCTACCACCTGCACCACCATCACCACCCACATGACCATCATCACAATCACCATCACCATCATCACCACCTGCACCACCATCACCACTCACATGATGATCATCACAATCACCATCACCATCATCACAATCACCACCCACATGACCATCATCACCACCCACATAACCATCATCACAATCACCATCACCATCATCACCACCACCACCTGCACCACCATAACCACCCACATGACCATCATCACAATCACTATGACCATCATCACTGCTACCACCTGCATCACCTGCACCACCATCACCACCCACATGACCATCACAATCACCATCACCATCATCACCACCACCACCTGCACCACCATCACCACCCACATGACCATCATCACAATCACCATCACCATCATCACCACCACCACCTGCATCACCTACAGGACCATCATCCCCATCATCACCACCACCACCTGCACCACCAATACCACCCATATGACCATCATCACCATCATCACTGCCACCACCTGCTCCACCTACAGGGCCATCATCACCATCACCATCATCACCACCACAACTGCACAACCTGCACCACCATCACCACCCACATGACCATCACCACAATCATCATCACCATCATCATCACCACCACCACTTGCACCACCATCACCATCACCACCCACATGACCATCATGGCCATCATCACTGCCACCATCTGCACCACCATCACCACCCACATGACCATCATCACTATCACCATCATCACCGCCACCATCTGCACCACCTGCAGGACCATCATCACCATCATAACTGCCACCACCTGCACCACCATCACCACCCAGAGGACCATCATCACCATCATCACCCACACCATGTGTACCACCTACATGAACATCATCATCACCACACCACACCACCACCATGACACTAGTAATGGCTGATGGTGCCTGGTTACACTCTGGATACTTACTACTCACACTCTCCGCCACACCACATTCAAACAGTCGGGTATGTATGTATGTATACATGCATGCATACCCACATACACGCATGCGTGCATGTATGTGTGTATGTATACACTACCCATATACACATATATACACATACACATATACACAAATGCACACATACACATATACACATATACACATAGACGTGTGTACTCATGTACACATATACACATATACACATATACACATATACACATATACGTATGTACACATGTACACATATATACATATACACATATACGTATATACACATGTACACATATACACATATGATATAGTCAGATACACATATACTCATATACACATATACACATATACACATATATACACATACCCGCATACACACATATATGCATATACACATATACACATATAGTGATAACCTGATATACAAATATATACATATAGCACATACACATATGCGCATATACTCATATACACATATACGCATATACTCATATACACCTATGCGCATTTACACACACATATAGTGATACACACATATACGCATACACACATACACATATATACACATATACACATATACACATATACACATACCCACATATACACATAGAGTGATATACGCATGAACGCATACATCATATTACATGCATATACACCTATACACATACACATATATGTGTATATGTATATACCCAGACATGTATCAACATACAGACATACACACATAGACACATACACATCCAGATGTGATCACAATGCATTATACGAGTATAAATACAAGGGTAAAATGTACATATTATACGAGTATGAATGCTAGGGGAACATATAATAATTATTATTATTCCACCTTGGTGGATTTCCCCCCCGCCCCCACCCCAGCTGTCAGGGTAATCTATTTCGGTGGCCCCACCCTCGCCTCGCACACACTGGAGGAATTTTTTCTTTCATATATATGTATATATATACATGTAATGGAAGCACAACATAACACTCGTATGGTCGATGCATATTTTATTACAATTCACAGTCCAACAATGCATCTTGCTGAGCCAAGTGCCCTACCGTTATGATAAGGAAAAATAAAGAAAAAGAAAAAGGTTTGAAAGGGTCTATAGAGTAGCAGTATTGCAAATGGACTGACACGGCTGGGGCGCGCTCGTAAGGTATACCCATCGTCGAGCGCCATCCGGTGGTACATCCACAAACCAATGGCGAGTTCCCCACTAGCCACCGGGGGCAGCACAGTGCGCCTCCTTACACCCATATATACGGTGGCATATATACGTGGCTGTAATGGAAGCACAACATAACACTTGTATGGTCAATACATCATTTATTACAATTCACAGTCAAACAATGCATCTGGCTGGACCAAGTGCCACAGTCAAAGACCCACCCAGACAGAAAAAGGGAAAACATTCTTTATATTAGATGGAAGAACTAATAGCAGCAGCGACCCTCATATCAGATTCAATTCGCTCGGCCAGGGGGCGCTATATATACTTATATACGCAGGCCGAGGAGGTAATCAATGTAGATATGTTACTTAGGTGTTATTATTATTTTAATGAACAATTGCATACATGATTCAGTCGCACATAGGCCTATATAGGCTTATAAAAATAACACAAACGACCACAAATAGTCTAAATTGGTTAATCCGACAATTTTCTATCTGACATTATTTGGCATGTGACAGAATGAGTCGGATTAACCAGAGCTGACTGTAAGTCAATATATCCGGTAAAGCATTGACACAGAGTCGGGAGGTTCTCGTTTTCAGTATCCTTATTGAGTTTGACCATTATTGTAATTACGGAAAATGAATATTCAGTGCGGCAGATCCGGGGTTCGATTCCCGGGCCAATGGGGGACCTCTGACTTATTAGTTCAAATTCCTGCCGTTCGCGTCGCCACTGAACTAGTGGGCCTAAACAGCACACTGTAACACTGCAAACTCAATGGCTATGAGCAATCTTCATATAGAAGAAGTGAAACAATATCTCTAAAACCACACCACCTAGAGACAAACCACTTAATACACATATAGAAGACATATTCAACGAATAGATTATATTAAATTTATAAGGTTAGAGTTCTGCATTTCTATTAATTTTGAATAAAATAAAAGTTTTGCACTGTGCGTACCGGCAAACTCAATGCATTGTCAATGGCAATATCTCTAAAACCACACCACTTAGAAACAAACTGTTTGGAACACATATAGAAAACATATTCAAGTAATAGATTATATTAAATTGATAAGGTTACGGTTCTGTATTTCTATTAATTTTGAATACAATAGACGTTTTCCACTGCGCGTCCCGGCAAACTCAATGCATTGTCAATGGCTGTGAGCAATCTTCATACAGAAGAAGTCAAATATATCTAAAACCACACCACCTAGAGGCAAACTGCTTGGTACACATATAGAAAACATATTCAACAAATAGATTATTTTTAATTTATAAGGTTAGGGTTCTGCATTTCTATTAATTTTGAATAAAATAAACGTTTTGCACTGCGCGTACCGGCAAACTCAATGCATTGTCAATGGCCGTGAGCAATCTTCATACAGAAGAAGTCAAATATCTCTAAAGCCACACCACCTAGAGACACACCGATTGGTACACATATAGAAAACATATTCAACGAATAGATTATATTAAATTTATACAGTTAGGGTTCTGCATTTCTATTAATTTTGAATAAAATAAACGTGTTGCACTGTGCGTACCGGCAAACTCAAAGCGTTGTCAATGGCCGTTTAGGCCCACTATTACCGACGCGCCACCAAGTGTCGGAAAATGAACTATGCCACATGTCCCCCATTAAATATGTTGATTGATTGGATGATTGATTGATTGCTGATGGTTCAATGCTATGTTGGCAGAAAGGGCCACATTCACAGTGAAGTCACATGACTTTCACGGTATAATAACAGGTTTCCCCGTCCTGATTTGACCATGCGAAATAGCGAATGGTAGACAGGAAGTGTGAACACTTATTTGTCTCATGGATGTAGCTAGGACATAAGGCTCATAAAAAAAACAAGCAAACAGGCATAACATGCTGCTATTGTGTAAACGCGTCATATTCTGTAATAACTTGTTGATGTGTGCTATTTTGTGGTGGTGGGCGAGGGGGGGGGGGTGAGGGGGACGGGGCGAGGGGGAGGGGCGAGGGGGGCGGGTGAACATCTGGAATAGTACCCAGATGGGGTGGCTGAATGAGTAGAGCGTCCGTCTCCTGTTTTGGGAGATCGGGAGATCCGAACCCATGGGTTTGTGGGTTCGAATCCTGGTCGAGTCAAAGCAATGACTTAAAAATTGATACTTGTCGCTTCCTAGCCTGGCGCTCGGCATTATTAGGATAGGGCAAAGACTGGTTGGCTCAGTGTCAGGATAATGTGACTGAGTGTGATATGAGGTTATGGTGCTGGTGGCCTGGTTTCCCACTGGGGCAGCACTATAAAGTCACCATGAGTGCACACTGTCACAAGTCGGTACCCATCCTGATATGACCTTAGATGTTGCTAGGACGTAAAACAACAAACAAACAAACGATCTGGAACGGTAGAATTCTTTGTACGATCATGAAAATGTTGAAAACTTTGGATGACCCATGACTTGTTAACAAAAACAACCACGCTCCCCGTGCCGTTAAATACTGTATCAGAGGGTTGGATTCTAAAATAATAACAAAAAAAGTGGATACATTATATATAAGTTGATGTGGTAATTTATCGCCGTGTGTCCACTGGGAAACCTAACACCCGACCAGCAGCAGTGTCTGACAGAAGTCCGTCTAATTTATTCATGTTTGTAGCCCCAGCTATAGATGCGGGTGGCAAGAAATTTATTCATGTTTATGTTTGGAACTGGGACTATATACAGATGCGGGTGGCAAGGATTTTTATTCATCTTTATTGTTGGAACTGGGACTATAGATGCAGGTGGTCTATATATAGATGTGGGTTGCAAGAATGTTGTTCATCTTTATGCTTGGAACTGGAACTATATAGAAGTGGGTGACAAGAATTCTGTTCATGTGTATGCTTGGAACTGGAACTATATATAGATGCGGGTAACAAGAAATGTATTTATGTTTATGTTTGGAGCTGCAGCTGTAGATGCATGTGGAACGAATTCTATTCGTGTTTTTGTGTTTAGAGTTGCAACTATAGATGCGGGTTGCAAGAAATCAATTTTGTTTGGAGCCGCAGCCGCAGATGCGTGTGACAAGAAATTTATTTATGTTTATGTATGGAGTTGCAGCTATAGATGTAGGTGGAAAGAACGTTGTTTGTGTTTGTGTTTGCAACTGCCGCTATAGATGAAGGTGGCAAGAATTTCGGTACCACCCTACCTTCAAACCAACATGTCAACATTGAATTCCTGGTTCATTTTGAGAACAATTAAAATTAATTATCAAATTATCTATATTTACATATGAAATGCAAATGGCTTCCTAGGCGCTCACCATTATTAGGATAAGCCAAGGACTGGTTGGCGCAGTGTCAGGATAATGTGACTGAGTGGGATATCAGGTCATGGTGCTGGCGGCCTGGTCTTCCAGTGGGGCTGCATTATAAAGTTGCCATGAGGTCGCACTGTCACAAGTCGGTAGCCCTCCTGATATTATCTTAGATGTTGCAGGGACGTAAAACAACAATAAACAAACCCATTACAACTCACCACAACACGACACACCACCATCACACCTCCACCACCACCATCACACCGCCAGCACCACCACCACCACCACCACACCCACACAGCTACACCACCACACATCTAAACCACCACCACCACTGCTACCCCCATTACCATGACAACCCTCACACAAACCACAACACATAACCACCACACGACAACCACCACACACCTACACCACCACACAGCTAAACCACCACCATGCCACACAACACCACCAATGTCCCCTACCACCACGACCACCCTCACACAAACCCCAAACACACCACACCACCACCACCACACCACCACCACACCACCACCACACCACCACCACACCACCACCACCACCACCACACCAGACACCTACACCACCACACACCACCACCGATGTCCCACACCACCACGACTACCCTCACACAAACACCAAACACACCACACCACACCACCACCACCACACCAGACACCTACACCACGCCACCACACACCACCACCACACACACCATCACACCACACACCTACACTACCACACACCACACCACCACCACACACCTACACCACCACACACCACATCACAGCCACACACCTACACTTCCACACATCTAAACCGCCACCACCACCACACACCACCACCACACACCACCACCACACACCACCAGTTAGAGCGCCCGTCTCCCTTGTTGGTAGATCGTGGGGTCATGGGTCCGAACCTGGTCGAGTCAAACCAATGACTTAAAAATTGATACTTGTCGCTTCCTAGCCTGGCATTCAGCATTATTATGATAGGGCAAGGACTGGTTGGCTCAGTGTCAGGATCATGTGACTGAGTGGGATATCAGGTCATGGTGCTGGTGGCCTGGTCTTCCAGTGGGGCTGCACAGAGTGCGCACTGTTACAAGTCGGTAGCCGTCCTGATATGACCTTAGATGTTGCTAGGATGTAAAACAACAAACAAAAACAAACACACCACCAATGCTACGACTACCCTCACACAAACCATCACACACAACCACAACACACCACACCACCACACATAACCACAACCCACCACACATAACCACAACCACAACCCACCACACGACGACCACCACCACACCGCACACCCCCACCACACCCCCCCACCACACACCACCACCAATGTCCCATACCACCACGACTACTCTCACACAAACCACCACCCCACCCCACCCCACCATACCACCACCACACCACACGATACCACCACCCCCTCGCCACTACCCACTCTCTACCCCCGCCACCACTACCCCTTTACCCCACCCCCCCACCCCCCATCACACACCCCTAACTACCCACCACCATCATTAACAAATCCTTCGGTTAACTAACACTTTTTCTTCTCTGCGTTCAACTGTCTACATTCAATCGTTCAGTTGTCTAATAAGTTCAACTGTGTTGATATTTCAGAAGAATGAACAAACCCACAACACCGGTGACCAGTCGCATTTAGAATTAGATTGTGTCCATGCAATATACATATGTGTGTGGTCTGATTAGAGAGGGGGGAGGGAGGTGGAAGGGAAGGCAGAGGGACTCATCTTGTCAAAAATATGACCATTCAGAATACCATTGCTCCAGTTCTACTGATGTTAAGCATATATGCATTCATAATGAATCTATATTCTAATGGATTAATGAGAATATTAAATAAAGTTCACTCTCCCCTAAAAAGGGGAGTTGTGGAGTTCCCCCCCCCCCCCCCGCCATTTTCGACATTTCGCCAAAGCAGACGAGATTTTGCCAAAGCAGACGACAGTTCGCCAAAGCAGACGACATTTTTCTGCTGAAGCCGGGGCCGGGGCTGGTGCCGGGCGTGCGGGCGGCGGGGTATCGGCAGATGGTTGGAGGAAGCAGAGGTGTAATGTAATATTAACACTACCAAGAGTGGCAAGCGGCAAACAAAATAAAGTATAAAAAAATATATATATAAATAGGCTAATGAATTATTTAACAAAATACACTAGCCAATAAAAAGAAGAGGGAGAGAGTGAGAGGGGGAGTGAGTGAGTGAGAGAAAAAAAAGCAGACGGGAAAGCTGGCAACAGACAACGTCTTCCCGTTGAGTTGAATAGAAGAATGGGGCGCTGTTTGTAACCACAGCAAATCCAGCACAAAATGGGGCGCATTTAATTTAAATACAAATAATTTCTTGTTCTTGTAAATAGCTTTATGCTTCAGCATACATACATACATTATTGCTGAATCGGGAATCTGACAAACCCTAGGTATCCCGTATACAGATATTAAATTTCACATTGACAAATACATCATTTTTAACTGGTAGGATGAATCGAATGACGTGGGAGCGAACAAACTTCATCCTGTGAAGCCAGTCTTGGGAGGTTGGCGGAGATTGGCAGTTCTCTTACAAATGGTCGAGACGGGATGAGGTTACCCTCTGTCACTCCCATATTGGTCATACGTTCTTGACGCATAGTTTTATTTTGGCTGGGGACCGACCACCTCAGTGTGAGCACTGCCGGTGTATACTGACAGTGCGTCACATTTTGTTGAGATGTCCTCACCTACAACCAGTTAGAGATGATGTATTTGGAAATGAGGGTGTGGTGGAGTCGTTCCGATTACATCCACAACTCATTATTAAATTTCTGAGAGAAACTGTTTTTTTAACCCAAGTTCCACATTCAATTTTTAACGAAAATTCTCTTTACTGTTGATTTTATTTGTGGTAAACCACTTTTGTATGCCCTTTTGGCATACATTTCTGTGCTGTATTTGACCTCTTTGAAATGTAATATTTTAGTCAGATATGCTTAGCGACGGTATGACCACCAATAGCCGATGTGTACTTTTTATGCTGGTGGGTCGTTAAACAAACAAACAAACAAACAAAAGAATCATGAAACTATTTATCTATACATGTATACGTATATTGCATGCTGGAACCATGATCTTGACAGCTTGTTTACAGTCTCCAACCCCGATCCTCACCCCCCTCCCACCCCACCCCCATAGCCCATTCACATCACTCCACCCTGCTCTCCCCTCCCAATCCTGATGTGACCTTAGATGTTGCCAGGACGTAAAACTCCAACAACCAACCCAATCCCCCCCTTCACTCACCCCCATTCGGTATCTCACTTCCTCCCCTCTCCCTCGCCAACCCCCGTTCCCCTCTCCCTCCCCTTCGCCCACCCCCATTCTCCCTCCTCCTCCCCCCTCCCCTCGACCCCCCACCCCATTCCCCCCACTCCTCGCCCACCCCTCCCTGCCCCTCACCCACCCACTCGCCCCTCCCCCCCCCTCCCCCCTCTCCTCCCCCCTCTCCCCTCTCCCCTTACCCTTTCCCCATCCCTACTCCCCCTCCCCTCCCCCTCCCTCCCCCCCCGCACCACGTGAGGCGTGAAGTGAACATCCTGCCATATTTACTCCGTGTACTCAGTGAAGCGTAGACACAAGCCAGGCGAGGAGGGCTGAACCACGTGACTCAACATGGAGCAGCTCCGACTACCTGGGTACCAGACGGGATGGCCGAATGAGTTGAGCGTCCATCTCTGTTTTGGTCGTGGGACACTGGTCGAGTCAAACCAATGACTTAAGAATTGATACTTGTTACTTCCTAGTCGGGCGCTAGGCATTAATAGGATAGGGCAAGGACTGGTTGGCTCAGTGTCAGGATAATGTGACTTGAGTGGGATATCGGGTCATGGTGGTCATGGCCTGGACTCCCAGTGGGGCAGCACTATAAAGTTTGTCATTCGTGTGCACAGTCACAAGTCGGTGCCTGTCCCGATGTTGCCAGGACATAAAACTCCAACAACCGACCAAACGGCTAACCGGGCGAAAGCAGTGGGTGGTTGAAGGAGTTTTACAACCCAGCAACAACCGAGGCCACTTCAACATCTGCTCCGATTTGTGACAGTACACCGTGCTCCTTGGTGGCTTTATAGTGCTGCAGCACTGTTGTAACCTGCACACGCCTGTTTAGTTTCAAGACGAAACTGGGTTCAACACACCCCGCCAGTTCAGCTAGTGACAGCTATCGGCAGAATCTGGAACCACTCTGTAGCTAGTGACATCTATCGGCAGAATCTGGAGCCACTCTATTCGGGTACATTCCAGCTTAAAGGGGCTGTCACATTAGGGTTTTTTGCGGGAGCGTATGGCGGCGTAAGCGCGTTACGTCATATACGTCGGTATACACTGCCATACGCTATGCATACACCGTCATACGCCGTCATACGCTGTCATACGCCATCATAAGCCTGTTTCCTTTCTCAAAATTTTCAGCATATGGCAGCGTATGGATCATACGCTGCTCATATGCTAGGCGTACGCTATGCATACGCCGGCATAGGTTACACATAGGTTAGGGGTACATCGGCATAGGTTGGGCATACGCTGGATTGACACCCACCGGGTGTCTCTTGCGTACCCCCAACGTTCTGTAAAAGTGGTGTCACACTACGACGTATGGCGTTAGCGTATGGATTTTCGACTCATACGCCATCATACGCCATCATACGCTTCGTATACGCTATGCATACGCTACGCAAACGCCGTCATAAGCCGTCATATGCTGTCATACGCGCGTCCGTCCAAATCTTTTTTGAGCATGCTCAAACATTTTCGGCGTATGGCGGCATATGGCTCATACGCTGCTCATACGCTGCTCATACGCTGCTCATACGCTCGACGTACGCTATGCATACGCCAACATAGGTTACGCATAGGTTGGGCGTATGCTGAACTTGTCAATCACAACCGTCAAACCTCATCACAGCACGCTGCGCATAGGTCGGGATACGCTTTGAATACGCCGCCATAGGCTCGGGGTAGGTTAGGCATAGGTCAGGCATAGGTTAGGCATACGCTGGGCATACGCTTCAGATGCCGCTGGGACCTCGTGTGTAGTGTATGACGGCGTATGACGGTGTGTGGGTCGAAAACCGCATACGCCGGCATATGCTAACGTCATACGCCGTAATGTGACAGGGCCTTAACTGGCGGGGTCTATTGGTTTAATCCATGGTCATGTTTACAACCTGTAGGATTTCAAATGTTACGGGAAACATGGGAACTCGGCAGTCACGATTCCGGTGATGGTAACTAAACAGGTGATGGTAACTTAAAATAAACTCCTATTAGAACCGAAATTTGCGGTTTGGTTCTTTTTCTGGCAGTGTAATGAAATGTTGCTAGAAATGATCGTTACCATGGAATCCGATATGTTGGGTTTAGGGTATTTGTTGTGAGGACCCAGGGTTACCCTTAGATAATGGTGCGGCATTGGCCGGAGCGAGCTCTCAATGGGACGCCCATGGAAGCGAGCCAGAAGCGGAACGGAATGAATCCCCTTCGCTACCGAGATCAAACAAAACTGGAGAGATCAAACAAAAGTGTCGCTCTTCGGCAGTAAAACAAGGAATGTATCCAACCCCTGAACTAGGATATTTATGCCGATCACCCACAGAAGGGATGAATGTGAATTACTATGTCTAAATATGTCCCGAGCAAAAACTGCTATGGTGTGAATCAACTGTGAATAAGAGGTGGAGCCCCTGATTGAAGATTTATACTGCATATTATGATAAGTCTGAATAGACTTGTTTTCACCATTAGACAGTTTGTCGATAGAAAGCCCGAGCCTACACTTTTACCGACCCAATGGATTTTTAACCTCCCACACCACATAGACATGGTATGAGAGCAACCAGCCTTTGATGATGCTGTAAGTTATACACAGCAGTGGAAATCCAAAGTGGTAGAGGTGGGGGCACGGGGAATTGAACCACCGACCTTCAGATTAGGAGTCCGACCTAGAAAAAAGTCAGGCAGTCTAACCACTCTGCCACAGAGAACACCCTGGTTCCAGCATCCATTCTTTGTCTATATTGAAGTACAGTTGATGAAATGGGAGAGAATGCAAAAAAACAATCAAGATCGTGGTCACTTAAAGCTCTCGATTAAACTGTTATTGTCGAAGTAATCTACATAATTTTATAAAGTATTCAACTCAAAAGTAGCAGGGTACGATAGATGAGTGTTTGGACAATATATTTAGAATATTAGATTGTAAAATCATGGGATTATTTCCATAACACAGACTTTTGACACTTTTTTTAAATGGGTTGTCTAGCAGCCCTGTCACGGAGACCGTGCTGCGGGAGTAACTAATCGAGGACCTACAGACTTGCGGCAGCATATACTCATTATGACTTTATAGTGCTGCCCCACTCTGGGAGTCCTCGCATCATGACCAGATTCCACACTCAGTCACATTATCTTGACAATGAGGAAACTAAAATCCTTGCTCTATCCTATTAATTCCGAGCGCCAGGCTCAGTATCGACACGTATCAATTTTGTACGTCATTGGTTTGACTCGGCCAAAGTTCTAACCGATGTCATCCCACATGGGAATACTGGGCACGGTGGCATAATTGCTAGAGCGCGGGACTCGCATGCAGAAGGTCGGGAGTTCGGTTCCTGATCGAGTCAAACCAATGACTTTAAAATTGATACTTGTCACTTCCTAGACTGGTGCTCGGCATTAATAGGATAGGGCAAAGACTGGTTAGCTCAGTGTCATGATAATGTGATTGAGTGGGATATCGAGTCATGGTGCTGGCAGCCTGAATTCCCCATGGGGAAGCACTATTAAGTCACCATGAGTGCGCATTGTGACAAGTCAGTACCCGTCCTGATATGACCTTAGATGTTGTCAGGATGTAAAATCCAACAACCAACCAACCAATCACATGGGAAGCCAGTCAGCGTTCTAGTGATTCGGTCATCCCGTGCGTTCTTTATTGAAAGAGATTATAAACGAACACTCTACTAAAATATAAAAGAATCATAAAACCACGGAGGTGTGTATCATGGAGTATCCTTTGAATAATTGTGAATTTTAAGCCCCTCCCCTCACCAATTTCTCTGTAATCCACATGAATCCCACTGTCCATTCTCTGTGTGACGTCACAGATTAGCGAAGTAATCATGGTCTTAGTCACACACTGCAGTTTCTTTTTAAATTTTAAAAATGTATTTGTTAAAATTTGGTACATTTGTTGATTAAAGCTGCATAGTCTGTCCAAAACATCAAATTTCCGAAAGCAAAACAATTATCTAGATTTGATACTACAAATCTAACTTAGATACTGGTGCACTTATTAAACATTTGGCACCGCATATAAAGGAATACTGATGCAATTTAATAGAACCTGTTACTGCAGAAATCTACGGTGTCAGACCTTTGGTGTGCTTGCCAACATTAATTTTGCATGGCTGCACTTCAAATATCTCAAAAGTTAGCCATTTAAAATGAAACTGACTTCAACATCGAGTAAGGTAGATTATAACAACCAACCTCATATATTTATCTCAGAAAATTACAGAAGCTCAAAATCAGTAGACTATGCAACTTTAAGCAGGGGAAAGTTCAATGGTGGACAACTGGTATCCTCACTCCAGTGTGCCCTGGCTGTGCGTTGATATCCGTTCTGTTGAGCTACTACTCTACACCTTCCGCTGCAAGTCTCTCAACGCCCCCCCCCCCCCCCCCCCCCAACCGGATCATGTCATGTCCAGTTTGGAAGCCTTGTACAGGAAGATGCTACACATACTAAGCCTCTAACACTACTATGATATACACTACCATGCATTTTAGCTGAGTCAGATGTAACATGAACCTCTAATTTAGCAGAATATTAGGATTCATGGACTGATATATGGTACAAGGAAGCCAGTGAGTAAGTCCATGGTTCCAAATTCGGATTCTACATAGTGAAAAATGTATGATTTGACGCCAAGATCATTCAAATAGGACAAGTCTCTACGATTTTATTGTGAAATGCAATATTACTGTATATTCAATGGCAGCCATCTTGAAAAATGGCCGCCATCTTGAATTTTTAGGTGGCTAACAGGTTTTATCAAAAGAGCAATCCCCAAGGAGTATGTGTGCCAATTTTGGTGCTTGTTTCCAGAAATGAACGATTCTCCTGTAATTTGCAGTTATCTGCTCTACTACCGGTCTGGTAATGCCGAACGCCAGGCTAGAGTAGTGATAAGTTCTTTACTTTTAAAACAACATAGATCCATTAAAGGTTTTAAACAAATTCCGAGAAAAAGACACGTACATATATTTGATTCTACAAACTTAGCAATAAGTGCACTCATTAAACATTGATTACAGTTTGGTGATACGCAGACACTTGAATATGTGTAAAGCACCTGTCACACATCACCGGATTGAGCAACGGACAGAATTGTCTACTCCGGGCGTCATAAGTATCAAAATGTATTAAAATGTGTCAAAATGTTGCGATATCGGGTCAAAGGCCACTGGACGAACAGACATGAAACGGACATGAAACGGACATGAACGGATAGCCAACTGATGTTAAGCAGACTAAATGTACTTAAACCGGACAAGAAACGTAGACATCAATCCGGTGGCATCCGTTCCAAGTTTTGTGCATGTTCAAAACTTGTACGGACACAAACCGGGCTATCAATGGACTTTGTTCGGTTTCTTTCCATTTCCTCCAATCCGGTGATGTGTGACAGCTGCTTAAAAAATATGTGTAACATTTTTATGTGCCTGCCGAAATTAAGTTTGCTTGGTTGCACTCTAAATATCTCAAAAGATCCCTTTGAAGCTGCATAGTCTGATGAAGCATCAGATTTTCAAAGCCAAAGCAATTATCTAGAATTGATTCAGGATATCGAACTTAGATACTGATGCACTTATTAAACAGTTGTAGCCACATAGAAGGGAACACAGAGTCAATTTAATAGAACCTGTTACTGGTAAAGCCTATGGTGGCAGTGTTTTGGAGTGCTTGCCCAAACTAATTTGTACATGTTTACGGTTCATGGTAACCATGCCAAAAGTAGCCAGATAACACCCCACACAGCTACGTACAAGCCTATGATATGTAAATAGGAGTAGGCTAGTCTAGTAATAAGAGTAGAAAAATAAATACATATATACCAAGAAAATCCCCAAAAACTAACATAGGCTACTAACCATACCAACCAATTATCTATCTGCTACTGAAATGCAGGCAACAAATAACTTATCAGCAGCCACTGTGTGGTAAGATAACACCAACAC
This sequence comes from Branchipolynoe longqiensis, assembly GCA_030323885.1. NCBI lineage: Eukaryota > Metazoa > Annelida > Polychaeta > Phyllodocida > Polynoidae > Branchipolynoe > Branchipolynoe longqiensis. The sequence continues at coordinate 23,254,011 of CM059202.1, forward strand.
TACAACTGGCCAGCATTGAAAACAAGCCTGGGTACCCAGGCTTATATGCTATGGACAGTATAAATACAGCCTCAATAAAAAAATAAAAAAATAAAAAAATAAATATCAAAGCTTAGCCATTTCAAATCAAAATTCCTTCAAACTGAAGTAAGATAGATTATTACAATCAATTTAAAGTATTTATCTCAGAAAAATAATGGGAACTTTAAACCATCGGACTATGCAACATTAAGATCAAATTTCCTTCAAGCTAAAGCAATGTAGGTTATACTGATCAATGTAATATATTTATCTAAAGAAAACCCCCACAAAAACCACCGTATTGTCATAGGGGTGATAGAAATAGGTAATATTTCACCTAGGGCAGGATTAGAACCCAAACCTCTTGCCATTACAGGGCTAGCACGTTAACCATTAGGCTATATAGGTTCTATTATGTGATCACCCTGTATAACCTGTCTATGTTGCTCCTTACCTGAGAGGTCAGTGCAGACTACTACACCCCCCCCCCCCCCCCCCCCCCCTGGAATTATGTCTTATAAATGGTTTACATCCATAGATCGTTTAATGCTTACAATTACATACATACAGGCAATGCGCTTAGATACATACATAGGGCAGGTTCGACAACCATACAGTGCGTAGCTTGGATATGATCCACGTTACAGCAACCAGTGTTGTGCGTTGTGATGAAAATGGGAAATATTGCGTCTAGAGCAGGTTTCGAAGCCACACTTCTTGCCATTGTGGGGCTAGCATGCTAACCATTACACTACCTAGACTCCATGATGCAATCACCCTATCCACGTGTACTTGTCTATGCGGCTCCTTGCCCGAGAGGTCAGTGCTGACTACTACAGCATTATGCCACTTGAAGATTAGGCTGCGTATTCCACGGACATTTTCTGCAATCATCAGTTCAGTGTCATTGAGGTTTTTCATTATTTGAAAGGAATAATTTTTGTTTGTTTATTTTCTGGTTGGAATTTCTAGTCTTCAGAATAACACTTGTGTTTTTCACTGCAGATGCACTTGTTCTCCAGCCGTTGATGCTGGCAGTTATTTATGCAAATCAATCCAATATGGCGAATACGCTAAATGAACGAGAATGCGATGAGTGGTGGAGAAAGACGAAAATCGATACTTACTGACACATGTTGATTTATGACGGTACTGTAGAAGTCCGAAGTCGGCCATGTGGCAGGTCGCCTAATGAAAGTACATCTTGATAGCATTAGTTTCATTGGTTTGATTCAGTCAATATCGGGAAATGGGCAAATAAGTTGGGTAGCAGGTAGTAGGGCATTTGTAGTGGTTTAGTTATAGGGGGGGGGGGGGAGTGAGGGTGAGTGGACGGCGGACAGGAGTAGATGGTTGGTTGTTGGAATTTTACATCCTGGCAACATCTAAGGTCATATCAGGATAGGTACCGGCTTGTGACAGTGTGCACTCATGGCAACTTTATAGTGCTCCACCACTGGGAAATCAGGCTGTTGGCACCATGACGCAATATGCCACTCAGTCATATTATCCTGACACTGAGCTAACCAGTCCTTGCTCTATCCTATTAATGCCAAGTGCCGGGCTAGGAAGCGATAATTATCAATTTGTATAAGTCATTGATTTGACTCAACCTCGAACCGAACTCCCGATCTCCCGCACACGAGGCCCACGCTCTACCGATTGGGCCATCTCACCTGGTCAAAGAGTAGGGGGGTGACGGTATAAGGTGGGGGGGGGTAGGGGTGGTGTACACTTGCTATCCGGACCGCACTTCGTCCACACCTCTCTCTATCTCCTCTCCGCTGGCCATGCTCCTCCTTGATATTGTCTGAAAAGAGTTCCAGGAGGGGGAGCCTGCCAGCATTTCACTTTCTACTCTTACTGTGTCTGTGTCTTTGGCTCGCTGGCTGGTCACCATAGAGCAAATAGACACGGTCCGTTGACCCAACTCTCCTCATTTCTCTTTCCTATAAGCTACCCTTTTTTTCTCTCCCAGGCTTACTTCTCCCCCCTGATCAAGGTAGTTGTTTGCTTGGGTGGGGCCCTTTACCTTTTTCGTTTCTCTCGCTTTGTTCCTGTTGCTGGTACCACTGGGCCCACCTTTACCCATCCCTTCCTCGTGAACCCTTGCTGCTGTCTGCTGGATACAAGTGCTGTGCTACCGCCGGACCAGAGTGGTTCGGGGCCGCCCGAATGACTTGTCGTTTAATCGTTGTAAAGACATCCCCCAGCTTCTACAACCATCCCACCAGAAGATTAATCTTCAACCAAAGATGGGCCGATTTATCGGTGCCTCTCTATAATGCTGCAGTTCTGCAGCCGGTAACCATCATAAGGTTACAAACACCACAGAAGTCAAGGTGGTGTGGGTAGAGGGGTGGTGAGGGGTGGTGTTGGGCGGTGGAAGAGGGGTGTGGTAGAGGGGTGGTGTGGGGCGGTGGTATTAAAATTTACAATGCTAGAAAGACGTTGGTTTAAAACAAATGTGGGTGTATCAAACAGTTTATTTAAAGCTGATGGGATTATGCAGCTTTAAATAAACTTTAATTTAAAGCACAACATTTTCTGAGCCGAAACATGTAGCTCGATTTGGGAGCTACAAACGGAACTTGGTGTATGTGGGCAGTTATCTAAGCCCTATATGACAACAAAAATTTAACAATTTAAAAAACAAAAAAAACACTCGATACATTGGCAACTTGTTTGCACATAGCAATGGTTAAAGCTGCACAGTCCAATGAAATATCAAATTTTCAAAACCAAACCAATTATCTAGATTTGATTTTACATATCTAACTTAGATACTGATGCACTTATTAAGCATTTGTTTCTGTATAGAAGGCAAAACTGAGTCAATTCAACAGAACCTGTTACTGCAGAAGTCTATGGTGTCAGAGTTTTGGCAAGCTTGCCAAAACTAATTTTCTATGTTTGCACTCAAAATCTCTCAAAAGTTTACCATTTAAAATAAAAGTAACTTTGAACTAATGTAAAGTAGATACTAGTGATCAATTTAATATATTTATCTCAGACAAAATACAGAAATTCAAAACCATCGGACTATGCAACTTTAACTGAGAACACGTTTCTCCAGACAGTTAACGCTGCATAGTCCAATGGTTGGTTGTTGGAGTTTTATGTCCTGGCAACATCTAAGGTCATCAGGATGGGTACCTACCGACTTGTGACAGTGCACACTCATGGCGACTTTATAGTGCTGCCCCACTGGGAGACCAAGCTGCCAGCACCATGACCTGATATCCAACTCAGTCACATTATCCCGATACTGAGCCTTGCCATTTCCTGATAATGCCGAGCACCTGGCTAGGAAGTGATAAGTATCAAATTTTAAGTCATTGGTTTGACTCGACCGGGAATTGAGCTCCCAATCTCCCACACGGGAGGCCTGCGCTCGACCGATTCGGCCACCGCGCCCGGTAGGATAAAAAAACTTAAATGTGAATAAAGGTAGTTATCTCACTTCCACATGGGAGAGTTCCTGTCTCGTTCCTCATAGTTCTCTAGGGCACGTATGTATATATACGCAACCAGTCAGCGTCGTTGGGCCAAGATGGCCGTCAGATTTGGTGGCGTGTGACAGGCAGGTGGCATGTCAGCCAGCAGGGTGCCTTGGAATGTTCCTGGTGGTGCAGCACTCACGCGGGTTTGGCGCGGTGGGTGGGATGCGCATCACACGGTGGCGGGTTGTTGGTTTTGAGTCGATACTCTCTTAGTCACGTGGTTCATGAAAGGCGGCGGGAATGGTGATGATGGGACAGATGAGGGTGGCTGTTCAACCATGATGTACGGAGTGTGCATGGCAGGTGGCTCGCCGGTGTGTTCGTGTGTGTGGCGGGGGAGGGGAGTGCAAGGGTTGGGGTTTGAAGAGGCTCAGGCCTGAGGTTTCAAGAGGCCTGCCTGACAGATGAGGATTGGTTGGTTGGTTGTTGGAGTTTTACGTCCTGGCAACATCTAAGGTCATATCAGGACGGGTACCGACTTGTGACAGTGCACACTTGTGGAGACGTTATAGTGCTGCCCCACTGGGACATCAGGCCACCAGCACCATGACCCGATATCCCACTCAGTCACATTATTCTGAAACTGAGCTATCCAGTCCTTGCCCTATTCTATTAATGCCGAGAGCCAGGTTAGGAAGCGACAAGTATTGATTTCAAAGTCAAAGGAAACGGACTGGTTAGCACAGTATCAGGATAATATGACTGTGGGATATAGGGTCATGCTGCTAATGGCCTTATTTCCCAGAGGAGCACCACTATAAAGTCGCCATGAGTGCGCACTCTCACAAGTCGGTAGCCGTCCTGATATGACCATAGATGTTGCCGGGACATAAAACTCCAACAACCCTCTTATAGCATGAACCGCGGTCACGTTCTATTCTGTGATAAAACATTGATCCGTAGCCCTTTGTCGGGGATACAGAGTGAGTGGGGGGGTGGGAGCTCTTGAAAAGTAGGACTATTTGTGATAGCCCTGTCACATTACGACGCATCGCACAAACGTGCGCCGACGTGGGTGACTTTTAGTCGTAATGCATGACGCGTTTGGAAGGCGCACGTTGGTATACGTCAATGTACATTGATGTTCGTCGTGACACGGTGTCGTTCATCAAGGGGTTGGCAAGGTTTTGTGCATGCGCAAAACTTTAGACGTACGACAATGCATGGGTGTTACATCGGCCATACATTATGTATATGTTAGGCATACATTGATGTACGTTAGACATACATTAGACAAACATTGTTCACTACATTGACCTATGTTGGTCGGATGGAAAGGCAGTGGAAACATAGTCCGTATATTGACAACGTATGGATAACGTATGGATAACATATGTCTAACGTACATCTAACGCACATTTTGTGTTTCTCCACCATGTCTTGACGTATGTAACATATGAGGCATAATTCTGGCGATCGAATTACATATACAACGTTTACCAGCATTCTGCAAAGGTACCATGAGCGTAATTGGAGGTTTTTTCGCCGGGAGGAATATTAGCCATACGTTGGTCATACGTAAGCCATACGCTATGTATATATGGTATGGTATATGTCCAACTTTGCCCCCCCCCCACCCCCCGTTGGCCACGCACTTGCACAATGCATCCTAATGTGACAGGGCCATTAAACTGAGAATGTGAAAAACATTTGGATGCCCCCCCCCCGCCAACCTCAAGTATGCGAAACTAGCCCGGTGTTTGGTATTACTATTCTAGTGGTATGGGGATGATGCAAATGGGAACAATATTATTACATCTAAAGCAGGATTCAAACCCTCGCTTCCTGCCATTCCAGGGCTAATATCCTAATTATTATACTAAAGCAGGATTCAAACCCTCGCTTCCTGCCATTCCAGGGCTAACATCCTAATTATTATACTAAAGCAGGATTCAAACCCTCGCTTCCTGCCATTCCAGGGCTAACATCCTAATTATTATACTAAAGCAGGATTCAAACCCTCTCTTCCTGCCATTCCAGGGCTAACATCCTAATTATTATACTAAAGCAGGATCCAAACCCAGGCTTCTTGCCATTCCGGGGCTAGCGTCCTAACCATTAGGCTATCTAGACTCCTTGATGCAATCGCCCTATCCACGCCTACCTGTCTACATGGCTTATTGCCTGAGCGGTCAGTGCGGGCTACTAGTACTACACTAGGATAGAGGCATGGACTGGTTGGTTGGCTGCTAATTAGGATAATGCGACTGAGTAGGATGTCGGGCCATGGTCTTAGCAGCAGGGTATCCCACTACAGCAGCACTATGTATGAAGATGCGCTTTGCCACACACGTCAGTAGGTACCCGACCTGATATGACCTTAGATGTTGCTGGGATGATAAAACTCTCCACCTCCTTCCTTTCAATAAACTACCGAATGAACCTTTCTCCTTTTGGAACAGATGGCACTTGCCGATTCATGTTGGTCTCTCCTCCTTGTGTGCGATAAAATAACCCTCTCCCCCTATCCCCCCCCCCCCTCCCCACCGCGACTTCACCTGGCGGGCTCGCCGCGAACTAAGTGACCTAGCGCCACTCTCCAAGCACATCAGTCCCTCCACACCGTCTGGCAGCGTCTGTCCCAGGGTATCTTGTCTAGTGTAGTGCTTGGAGAGTGTGGTGCTTGCGGAATGTGGCGCTTGGCGAGTGTGGCGCTTGGCGAGTGCTGACGTAACCGGAAGTGACGTGTGGAGGTCGTTGACTTCCGGTCGCTGATTGGGCGGCTATTCTCAATGACGCTGCGCGAGCTGCGGGTGCGCCGTCGTGTGTTTATTGTCTATTCTCACTTCAGTGTCGGCTCCTGGCGCTAAATGTCGTCTGCTAACCAGCAGGACAAAATAAAGCAACAAAGGACGTGGTGGCCGAATCGGTAGAGCGCAAGCCTCCAGTGCCGGAGATAGGGAGTTCGATTCCCGGTCGAGTCCAACAAAATGACTTGCAAAAATTGATACTTGTCACTATCTAGCTTGGCGCTTGGCATTAATAGGATCAACCAAGGACGGGTTAGCTGGGTCAGGATAATGTGACTGAGTGGGATGTTAGATCATGGTGCTGGCGGCATGAGTTCCCAAGTGGGCCAGCACTATAAAGAAAATCGCCATGAGTACACACTGTCACAAGTGGGTACCCATCCAGATATTACCTTATATGTTGCCAGGATGTAAAACTCCAACAAACAAGCAAACTAAGGCGGGTATAATCCGGGCGGGGGGAGCGGCATACATTTTTTTTTTTTCGCTAAAAGTCATGCGATTTCACTAAATTGCTCATAATCATATGTTCGGAGTAGCCGATGTTTTGGTTGTTGGGGCTTTACTTCCTGACCACATCTTTTTTGTTGTTGTTGAAGATTTATACCGCCTATCATGGATAAGCCTGAATAGGCTTGTTTTCACCATTGGACAGTTTGTCGATAGAAAGCCCGAGCCTACACTTTTACCGACCCAAGGGATTTTTAACCTCCCACACCACATAGACATGGTATGAGAGCAACCGGCCTTTGATGACGCTGTAAGTTATACACAGCAGTGGAAATCCAAATTGGCAGAGATGGGGGCACGGGGAATCGAACCGCCGACCTTCAGATTAGGAGTCCGACCTAGACAAAAGTCAGACACTCTAACCACTCCGCCACAGAGAACACCACAATGTCTTGATCTGATGGGAACAGACTTGTGACAGTGTGTCTTTATAGTGCTTCCCGCACTGTGGAGACCAGACCACTGGCACCATGACCCAATATCCAACTCAGTCATATTTTCCTGCTACTGAGCCAACCAGTCCTTACCCTCTCCTATTAATGTTGAGTACCAAGCTAGGTAGCGACAAGTATACATTTGGTAAGTCATTCCGTTGACTCGGTTGTGGTTCCAACTCACCACCTCCTGCACAGGAATCCAGCCAGCGCTCTTTTTGATACAGCCATTCCGTCTCTGTCGCTTCAGACTCTTGGATACCTGGAATGTCTATTCGCTATCAGTTTCATTTCGATCAACTCCCCCCCCCCCCCACCACCACCACCACCAGCCACATCCCACACCCCAAAATCTCCAGCACTAGATGGCCTTGGTTCCAAAAGCCAATATTAGATACCTACTTAAAGTTGCATAGTCCGATGGTTTCGAATTTCTGGCATTTTCTGAGATAGATACATAAGATTGATCGTTATATAATCTACCCTACTTTAGTTTGAAGTAACTTTTGTTTTAAATGGCTAAGTTCAGGATGGCTGAATGAGTTAGAGCGTCCGTCATGGGATCGTGGGTTTAAATCCTGGTTGAGTCAAACCAATGACTTAAAAATTGATACTTGTCGCTTCCTAGCCAGGCGCTCGCCATTATTTGGATAGGGCAAGGAGCAGTGGAATGAGGAAGACCAGTCGTCTGCGGCTGAGATTTCCCCTGCTTAAACAACTAATGTACCAACAAAATGAAAAAGGTTTTGAGATATTTGAAGTGCAAATATGTCAAAATAATTTTGGAAAGCACACCAAAACCCTGACACCGTAAGCTTCAGCAGTAACAGGTTCTATTAAATTGACTCAGTGTGCCCTTTTACGTGGGACCAGACGGAATGGCCGAATGAGTTAGAGCGTCTGTCTCCCGTGTTGGTAGATCGTGGGTTGGTGGGTTCTAACCCTGGTCGAGTCAAACCGATGACTTAAAAATTGATACTTGTTGCTTCCTAGCCAGGCGCTCAGCATTAGTAGGATATGGTAAGGACTGGTTCACTCAGTGTCAGGATAATGTGACTGAGTGGGATATCAGGCCATGGTGCTGGCGGCCTGGTCTTCCAGTGGGGCAGCACTATAAAGTCACCATGAGTGCACACTGTCACACATCGGTACCTGTCCTGATATGACCTTAGATGTTGCTAGGATGTAAAACAACAACAAACAAACAAACCTTTTTACGTGGCAACAAATGCTTACTCAGTGTATCAGTATCTATTCTAAGTTAGATATGTAGAATACAATCTAGATAATTGCTTTGGTTTTGAAAATTTGATACCTTCATCGGACTATGCAGCTTTAAATCGAATGGAAGTATCCACTTTTCGAAATTAAAACACTGACCTAGATTTGACTATCCAACTGAAGATACTGGTGCGATAAACATTAAGCATGTATTTGGCATGTTTTCATTTCATTATCTCTTTAAAATACAAGTTATTTCGAACTTAAAGTTGCATAGTCCGATGGTTTTGAGTTTCTCTCATATTCTGAGATAAACCTATTAGGTTGATCATTATAATCTACCTTACTTTAGTTTGAAGTAACTTTTATTTTAAATCACTAACTTTTGAGATATTTGAAGTGCAAACGTGCTAAATTAATTTTGGCAAGCTTGCCAAAACTCTAACACCATAGGCTTTTGCAGTAACAGGTTCTATTAAATTGACTCAATATTCCCTTATATGTGACAACAAATGTTTAATAAGTGCAGCAGTATCTAAGTTAGATATCTAGAACCAAATCTAGATACTTGTTATGCTTGTTAAAATTTGATGTTTTCATCGGACTATGCAGCTTTAAGTGAGATAGATCAACTCCATATATTTATCTGGAAATACAGCAGAAACTAAAAGAAAAAACCGGTTGGGTTGACCAACTTTAATAATGTGTTAAATATCGCTTATATCTTTCGCTAATGATTATTTAAGGATGCAGAATCCGATGATTTTATAGTTTCCTCTACATTAATAAAATTATATAATCATTATAATCCACCTTTACATTTAAAAAATAAATATATTACGTTGATCATAATCTACTTTTATAATTAGCAAATAATTATAAAAATATATAGATTCCCCCTCCCGATTCCCCCTCCCCTGTAATCTCTACTTTCTGGTAACTTAGCAAATTAAAAGTGTCTAACTTTGGCGGTGTTTGAAATGAAAAAAAGCTTTTAAAGATAAATATATAATACGCTGATCATTATAATCCACTTTTTGATTTACCAAATAAATATAATCCACTTTTTGATTGACCAAATAAATATAATAAGTTGATCAATACAAACCTCTCTAAATCTAATCTCTACTCGGGAACATCTTTAGCAAATTCAAAATGATTAACTTTGGAGATATGTAGAGTAGAGAAAAGAGTAAAATAAATATGGCATGCAGACAGAAATGCTGGACATACAGACCTGCATAATGTGCAGCAGTGACAGGTTCAATTCAATTGACGTAAGGGTCCCTTGAGGGCAGTGATAGATGTTTAACAGGGGCAGCAGGATCTAAATGGGATATTTTAGATGAAATGTAGGCAAATGCTTTTTGGCTCAGACAATGTTTACAGTTCCATCGGGTTATTGCAGATTTAAGTATGAAACGCGCAGAAAATGTCAGATTCCATCTGAGCGGTTCTAACTTCCAGAATATGGAGTAGCACTCCTCCCCCCCCCTCCCATCTCCCTCTTCCCCACCTCCCCGCCTTCCTCGCCTTCCCGCCTTCCTCCCCGCCTCCATCCCCGCCTTCATCCCCTTCCCATCCGCCTTCCTCCCCATTCATTCCCTTTCCCTGCCCCCCCCCCCCCCCCCCCCCCTTCCACTCCATCCCCTCCCCTCCCCCCTCCCCCGCCCCTCCCTTCCATCCCATCCCCTCCCCCCTCCTCCGCCCCTCCCTTCCCCCTCCTTCCCATTCCAACCCTCCCTCTCGCCCATCCCCACCCGCTTCCCCCTCTCCCCTCTCATCGCCATGACTCCCCTCCACATCCCCTCTTTCTCCACCCCCCCTTTCTCTTCCCCACCCCCTCCCCCTCTCTTCCCCACTCCTTCCTCGTCCTCCCTCCCCTCCCCCTCTTTCTCCCCTCCCCCTCCTCTCCTGCCCTCCATCCTCCCTGCCTTCCACCTCCCTCCCCTCCACCTCCCCCCCTTCCTCCTCCCTCCCTCCCTTATCACCCCCTCCCCATCCCTCCCCCCTCCTCCGTCCCACCTCCCACCACACACCTCACCGCTGGAATGCCATTAGTCCTCACCCAGAGGATTATGGGATTATTATTCGGTAAATTGACATTAATATGGACTTGGGTTCGAATATTCTTTTGTATCCTTCTTCGGAACCTCCTAACCAAAACCCGATTCTGGGTTACAGAGTGCTCGCTTCAGCTCAGTTCTCTCCTCCAGGTCCTTCTCTTGTTCTTTGTCATTCTCCTCCTCTCCTCCTGATCACCCCATTTTGTTTCCTCCTCTTCGTGCTCTTCTACTTCCAATTGCCCTTCTTCTCACCTTCCCTTTCCTCACCTTCCCCTCTTTCCTTCCTTTCATACTCTTCTAAGTTCCCCCTTCCTCCCTTCACCCTTCCTCCCCCCTCGACATTCCCACCCCTTGCTCCCTCCCTCCCCCTCCTTCCCTCCCTCCTTCCTCTTCTCTTTCTCTTCTCCTCCCTCTCCCGCTTGCTCTCCCCTGCCCACCCTCCGCTTCTCCCCTCCCCCTTTCCTATCCATTCTCCTTTCTTCTCCTTCGCTCTCCCCTCCCTTCCCGTTCTCCCCTCCCCTCCCGTTCTCCCCTCCCCTCCCTTCCCCCCTCCCCCCCCCGTTCCCGTTTTCCCCCTCCCCTCCCGTTGCCCCTTCTCCCCCTCCTTCACCCCTCCCCTTAATCCTCCCTCACCACTGCCCCCCCCCCCCCCCCCCCCCCCCCCTTCCCCCCCGCCCCACCCCGCCCCCCCATCCCCGCCCCTCCCATCCCCACCCCTCACCTCCCATCCCATCCCATCCCATCCCATCCCCGCCCCTCCCATCCCCGCCCCTCCATCCCCACCCCTCCCATCCCCACCCTCCCACCCCCACCCCTCCCATCCGCGCCCCTCCCCTCCCCCTTCCCGCCCGGCCCCTCCCCCTCCACTCCACTCTCCTCCCCTCCCCCCCATCCTCCATCCCCTCCCCTCCCCGCCCCTCGCCCCCGCCCTTCCCGCGCCTTTCCTCCCTCTCCCCCTCGCTCCCACTCCTCCCCCCCGTCCCCTACCCCCCTTCTCCGCCCCTCCCCGCCCTTCCCCCCACTTTATACGCCCCCCCCCCCCACCCGTACTTCTGGGACTGTATAATTGCTTGTCGAGATGCTGTTTCTAGCGCAGTGGCAGGAAATAGACAACTAAATCTTTCGATGACCACAAAGCACCAAACCGTACACACAGAGCGAACTACTACCGGTACAGGCGATGGTACAGTGGAAGCCTACGACATTCAGTATTTCACAGCCTACCCATTTAGTACAGCAAACCGACTCTCACTGTGAAACATATTCTGATCCATGCGAGAGATTTCGCCAGAGCAGACGACAATATTCCACCAGCCTGGGGATGAACGTATTTAAAAAATTAAAAAAAACACAGAAAAAAGGTAATGCAATGAACAAGCGTTTGTTCTAAAAATAGATGCGTGGAATTGGATCATCAGAGCTGAGGCAGAAAGTAATTAAGAAAGGATATCTTAATATGGGATATTTCCACGACAGTGTAATATTCGCAAGGTGGGAACGCGGACAGCTAATAACCGACAGGTCCCAACATCCGCTCACGCGCGTGCTCATGCGCGTCAGAGTGTGCATGCGTGGAGCAGCAGGACCAATCGCATTGCGCAAGCGCCAGTGTTGTCTGAAATGCGTTCATCTCTAATTCATATATTTGCTTTTGGAAATTAGACACCACAAAAGATTTGCTATTTTCTGGGTAATTAAGAGAGAGATACTCTGTGGGGGGCGGTGAGTGGGGCGGGGGTGTGGGTGTGTGGCCCGGGAGAGGTGGTGTGGGGGAGGGAATGGGAGTGGTGGGGAGATGGCAACCGCAGGCTATTCTTTCCGTAATTACAATGATTCATCGTCTAGATGACTCTTCTTATCCATTCTCAGTTCTCGTTTTAATTCTTTACAAGAGCTGGCTCCCCTCCCACCTCGACCCCCAACACCCAAATTACCAACTTCCCAACCTCCAACCTCCAACCTCCCAACCACCAACCTCCCAACCCCACCCCACCCCAACCCAACCCCCACAAGCTTTTGATTCACCACATCAAATTGCAAGTTCTGTCTTCCTTCCCTCCCCCCACCTCCCTCCCCCCTCCCTCCCTCATCCTCCTCCACCTCCACCACCCTACACACGCTTTTGATTCACCACATTTCATTGCAAGTTCTGTTTTCCCTCCCTCACCCCTCCCTCCTCGCTTCTCCTCCACCTCCACCACCCTACACACGCTTTTGATTCACCACATCACATCATACGTTCTCTCTCCTCCCCTCCCAAGACAGGCACTCATACACACACTCACACACACTCACACAGACTCATTCACACATACACACTCACACACACACTCTCACAGACTCATTCACACACACTCACACACTCACACACACTCACACATACTCATTCACACACACTCACACTCACACACACACAGACTCATTCACACAAACACTCACACACACTCATTCACACACACACTCACACACTCACACGCACACTCACACACACTCACACACACTCACTCACACACTCACTCACACACTCACACATACTCACACACACACACCACACACTCAGACTTTCAATTCACCACATCACAATGCAAGTCATGGAAAGTATCTTTGGAGATCGAGTGTCAGTTCTTGCTGTAGATGTGGATTCGGGACCGTCTTTGGTCATGGCGACGGGCGTGTTCCCGGCGCCATTACCAAACAAAGACAGTCTCACATGTAAATTCACAGTCAGAACCGACATTCTGTTTCTAATGTTTGCGTGTTCTCTCCCCTCTCCCCTCTCCCCTCTCCCTCTCCCCTCTCCACCCTCCCGGTTTTCTTTCATCCCAATCTTCCCTCTTCCCTCTTCCACCCTTCTTCTGTCTCCCTTCTCTCCCCTCCACTCAGCTCCCCTCAGCTCTCCTCTCCTCTCCTCTCCTCTCCTCCCTCTCCTCTCCCTCCCCTCTCCTCTCCCTCTCCTCTCCTCTCCTCTCCTCTCCTCTCCTCTCCTCTCCTCTCCTCTCCTCTCCTCTCCTCTTCTCTCCTCTCCTCTCCTCTCTCTCCCCTCTCCTCTCCTCTCGTCTCCCCTGACCATCTCGCTCCCCCCTCCCTTCTCCTCTCTCCCCTCCCCTCCGCCTCCCCCTCTCTCCCTCCCCCGCCTGTCCCCCTCTCGTCCCCCTCTCCCCTCCCCTCGCCCCCCTCTCCTCCCCTCTCCCCCTCTCCCTCCCCCTCCCCACCCTCCCCTCCCCTTCCTCCCCTCCCCTTCCTCCCCTCCCCCTGCCTGCCTGCCATGCCTTTCAGCCCCCCCTTCTTCTCTCCCCTCCCCGCCCCCCTCCCCACTCCCTCTTTTAGCCCGCCTCTGGCAATACTTTTGATTCCCCCCCCCCCCCCCTCTCGGAAGGCGAGCGGTGTGTTACTTAGGGCATCATGGGTAATCTTCTCTGCCCCGCTCTGATATTTACGCCTTCCCATAATGCCTCTGTGAAAGCTGCCCGGAACCGGAAATGCGGCGACCCGCTGGTCCTCGGCGTCTCTGCTAGTTTCAGAAGAAAATCCTCGCTCCCACTTCCACCTCAACCCCCATGCCACCAAACATTCCATTACTATTTTCCTATTTTGTTTGGGTTCAAGGGTAATTTGGAGTTGATGGTCTCCATTTAAAGAGCTGGTTACATGATTTACTAAAAAATGGGTTGTTTGCATGAATACTCACAAGTTACATCTTAACTATTTGTTTTCGAATTCTAGAAATATTAATTGCATTGCACTCAGAACTACTTAGGATAGCAATGCGACACTTGATGTAATCTCGCTGTACATATAAATCTTTACCTACTACTAGATTGGAGCTCAAATACACTTTTTTTGTGAGGTAATGATAGGTGGAATTATTCCGGTTACGATGCACTGTTAAAGGGTTTAAAATTCGCTATCCGTCAAAGTAAGCTTTTTCTTCTTTTTTTGGTGGTAAATATGTTTATTCTGCTGAATAAGTCTTTTGTCAGTGCCGAAGCACTGGTCTTCCAGCCATTTGTGCTACATTTCTTTCTGGGAAGTACTGCAGTGAACTGTTCCTGTATAACCTTTCTGTATAACCTTTCTGTATAACCATTATAGTATTTGTGTTCTGAGTTCTGAGTTCTGAAACAAATATGTTGCAATACTCGTATCAGGTTTGGTCATTAGGAAGCATATGGTTATCTGCGCAAAGTGAATTTAAAGTATAGGATCTTTAATGATTGATAATTATGAATATAAGTAAAATTGAGTTGGGTGTGTTAGTGCCCCTTTAATGGTTGATAATTGTGATAAAGTTGTGTCGGTCATGTTAGTGACCCTTTAATGGTTGATAATTGTGAATATAAGTACAATTGTGGTGATTGTGTTAGTGCCCCTTTAATGGTTGATAATTGTGAATATAAGTAAAGTTGTGTTTGTCATGTTAGTGCCCCTTTAATGGTTGATACTTGTGAGTTAAAGTAAAGTTGTGTTTGTCATGTTAGTGCCCCTTTAATGGTTGATACTTGTGAATATAAGTAAAGGTGTGTCAGTCATGTTAGTGCCCCGTTAATGCTTGATAATTGTGAATATAAGTAAAGTCATGTTGGTAATGTTAGTGCCCCTTTAATGGTTGATCATTTTGAATCTAAGTAAAGTCGAGTTTGTCATGTTAGTGCCCCTTTAATGCTTGATAATTGTGAATGTAACTAAAGTTGTGTTGGTCTTGTTAGTGGCCCTTTAATAATAGTTGATAATTGTGAATATAACTAAAGTTGTGTCGGTCTTGTTAGTGCCCCTTTAGTGGTTGATAATTGTGAATAAACAAAGCTGTGTTGGTCATGTTACTAGCTGTTTGATGGTTGGTAATTGTGAATATCAGTAAATTTGTGTTGGTTGTGTTAGTGGCGCTTTAATACTTGATACTTGTGAATGTAAGTAAAATCGTGTTAGTGGCCCTTTAATGGTTGATAATTGTGAATATAAGTAAAATTGTGTTAATCGTGTTCGTGACCCTTTAATTGTTGATAAAAATAAGTAAAGTTGTGTTGCTCGTGTTAGTGTCCCTTTAATGAAGTCCTTCGCCACTGTCCTCATTCTCATTCTGAGGAGAGTGGCCGGGTGTCAGTTTGCTCAACGAGACCCGCTGGTGCCCCGAAGGCGTCGGTAGTCGGGAGGCAATGTCAGGCAGGAACCAGCGGACCCCGCACAGTGAGGGACGGAGGGGTGGGAGGGTGGTGGGACAAGGCTGGGATTAAAGGGACCTGATATGGACCGGGATGGACACTTCTGTTCTCTGGTAGATAGATGCTCTCTAGCCGATCTTTGCCCGACTGGTTTTTCCCCTTCTTCTCCTCCTTCTTCTTCTTCTTCTTCTTCTTCTTCTTATTCTTCTGCTTCTTCTTCTTTGTTCTCCTCCTTTTTCGTTTTTCCTTTTCTTTTCCTTTTTTTCTTTTTCCTTTTCTTCTTTTCCTTCCCCCTTTTTTCCCTTTTTTCTTCTTTTTCTTGTTGGTTATATTTAGGGGTGTAGTACGTAGTTGTGTCTGAGGTATGCTTTTCTGAAGATGGTGTCTATTTGTCATTGTGGGTGTGCAATTGTATGTAACCTATTGTAACGTATACTGCTCAAATCTGTGGTTGTGTATGCAGGCTATAGTGAAATCAATACAGGCAAAGAGAAAGGAAGAGTATAAATTGTGAACGAAGAGAGAGAGAGTCAATCCCTCTGGTTTATTATTTATACATGTGTTCAGTATAGAGTATCACCCCACCCCATTCTCCCAATGAGAAACAAGCATTTCTAGCTATACCAATAGGGATACAGCATTCCTGGTCCCCATGGTTACCAGTGATCTGCCCACCACCACCAAGCTGTGTGGCTCCCCTGGCCACCACCTACCTTGAACCTGAGTGTGGTGATCCTGACTAGCAGAGGGGGGAGGGGGTAGGCTCTGAGTGCCCCTTACACACAGTCTTGCCAGCACCACTATGCCTATTTACCTATCAATCAAGCACCACCAGCAACTACATAAACACATTTATGCACATGGTCATGTATACCTGTTTCATAATAGCACATTTGCATTCCCCCACCAATGCTTTATTATCGGAATATTTGTGGCAGGGTGTGTAGTTGTACATGGATGTGTACTTGTGTGTGGTGTGTGATCTATATGGGTGTGTAGAAGTGTGTAAGGGCGTCTAGTTGAACATGGATGTGTACTTGTGTGTGGGTGTGTGGTGTGTGATCTATATGGGTGTGTAGAAGTGTGTAGTTGTACATGGATGTGTACTTGTGTGTGGGTGTGTGGTGTGTGATCTATATGGGTGTGTAGAAGTGTGTAAGGGTGTGTAGTTGTACATGGATGTGTACTCGTGTGTGGGTGTGTGGGGTGTGATATATATGGGTGTGTAGAAGTGTGTAGTTGTACATGGATGTGTACTTGTGTGTGGTGTGTGATCTATATGGGTGTATAGAAGTGTGTAAGGGTGTGTAGTTGTACATGGATGTGTACTTGTGTGTGGGTAGGTCGTGTGTGATCTATATGGGTGTGTGTAGTTGTGTGTAATCTATATGTGTATGGCTATGTAAGGGCATGTAATTGTGTGTGGGTGTGTAGTTGTGTGTGGGTGTGTAGTTGTGTGTGGGTGTGTAGTTGTGTGTGGGTGTGTAGTTGTGTGTAATCTCTGTGGTTGTGTGTACGGGTGTGTATCGGCGGGTAGTTGTGGGTCAGTAGTTTTGTGAGTGTACTTGTGTGTGTAGTTTTATGTGTGGGTGTGTTGTTGTGTGTGGGTGTGTAGTTGTGTGTAGGTGTGTAGTTGTGTGTTATCTCTGTGGTTGTGTATGTGGGTGTGTAAGGGTGTGTAGTTGTGTGTGGGTGTGTACACTTACACTTACACTTATCCTCTTCTGCTTAAGAAATTAGGCATCAATTGCCTGTTAGCAGGTTTGGCCTGTCTAAGTGGGACCTAGTGAAATTATAGATTTCATGCGGCGAGCGCTGACTGTAGCGGTAATTTACCCAGTGCTTACCGAGGCGTCCTTTGAAAGAGTTTAAGCTTGGGGCATTCACTACATCAGCTGGTAGTCTGTTGCAAGTGTTCCCTGCTCTTTCAGTGAGGAAGTTAAAGTGTAGTTGCGTGTAATTTCTGTGGTTGTGTGTGTGTGGGTGTGTAAGGGCATGTACTTGTGTGTGGGTTTGTATGTGTGCGTAATCCTGTGGTTGTGTATACAGGTGTGTATTGGCGGATAGTTGTGGGTGAGTAGTTTTGTGAGTGTGCTTGTGTGTGTAGTTGTATGTGTGGGTGTGTAGTTCTAGTTGTGTGTGGGTGTGTAATCTGTGGGTGTGTAGTTGTGTGTAATCTGTGGGTGTGTAGTTGTGTGTAATCTGTGGGTGTGTAGTTGTGTGTAATCTGTGGGTGTGTAGTTGTGTGTAATCTCTGTGACTGTGTGTGGGGGTTTGTAAGGGCATGTAGTTGTACAAATAAAGGCATGAGGACTGAGGTCTGAGTTTAGACGAACGCTACCGTCCCAGGTAACGCACCGTGGTTGCCATGGTAACTAACTGTTGTTTGCTGACTGGCCAATCAGGAGCACCGAGCAACCTGTGAACGCTGGTGTTTGGGGAAACAATGTGTGCCGAGGGGCGGGAGAGGGAGGGCGTGATGGAGGGTTACGGAGGGAGAGATGCAAGAGAGGGAAGGAGGGTGAGCGAAGGAAGAGGGGGGGGGGGAGAGAAAATGGGCAGGTGAGGGAGATGGAAGGAGGGATGGCAAGAGAGGGAAGGAGGGCGAGGGAGGGATGGGTGGTGACGGTTGGGATGGATGGAGAGGAGGGCGAGGGAGGCAGGGTGAGGGAGGGAAAGGGCAGGAGGGATGGCAAGAGAGGGAATGCGAGGGAGGTTACGGAGGGAGGGATGGCAATAGAGGAAAGGAGTGCGAGGGAGTGATGGTGAGGGAGGTTAAGGGAGGGAAGGAGGGCGAGAGAGTGATGGTGAGGGAGGGAAGGAGGGCGAGGGAGTGAGGGACAGAGGTGGCGAGGGAGGGTGAGCGAGGGATTGTAAGAGAGAGAAGGAGAGGAGAGCAAGGGAGGGGGGAAGGAGAGGAGATAAAATGAGATGGTGAAGAAGGGAAGGAGCACCACAGAGGGAGTGGAAGAGGAATGGAACGTGAAGGGTGAAGGAGGGGAGTCAAGAGGGGAGAGAACGTGGGAGGGTGAGAGGGGGGGGGGTGAGTAAAGAGGGGAGAGAACGTGGCAGGGTGAGGGGGGGGGGAAGTCAAGAGGGGAGAGAATGTGGGACGGAAGTGAAGGGGGCTGGGAGGAGGCAGAGTGGGAGGGCAGGAAATGGAAAAATATGTGTGGCGAAATGGAGGTATTTTGGATGGGTGGGTGGTGCGGGTGGGGGTTGGGGTGGGGGAAGGGGGTCGGAGGGTCTGAGGTAATTTCCAGAAAGAGTCAAAAGCAGCTGCAACTTCTGAGACATTTGTCGGCAACAGAGAAAGGAGACATTAAAGGGTCGATGACAGCACACGTGCACACGCGCACACACGCGCATGCGCCTACACGCGCGCACACGCGCATACACATGCACACGTGCATACACACGTGCACACACACGTGCACACGCACGTGGACACACAGACACATACACATGCACACACCCACACACATACACACACACACATAGACACCCACACCCACATACATATACACACATGCACATGCACACATACACACACATGCACACATACACATACATATGCACATGCACACACACATGCACACACACACTCGTGCACTCTCACATATATGTACATTCACACACTTACATGTGCATATTCACACACATAGGTGCACACGCACACATTTACACGCACACTTATGCACATGCACACATTGACATGCACTCATACACACTTGCACACTTACACACATGCACACTAAAGGGTGCATTCCATATACGCGTAATGCGTAATGCGAATGCGAATGCGACAAAAAATCGAAACGCCTTGAAACCTATGAGCTACATTCCATACACGCGTAATGCGTAATGCGTAATGCGAATGCGAATGCATCAGAAATTCATTATCCCGATCGGTCCCTGTAGCGATCGGTACGTAATGCGTTATGCGTCAAGCTGGATGTGAATAGAAACCTGAGTCTGATGTCTCCATTAGTTTAACACCAGGAGAGGCGACTGAGCATTACGGAACGGCCTCACAGAGGGGTGCTAATTGGAAACACATGGTGAGCTGGGCACCAGGGAGACATAGGGTTAGGGGAAAGCTAAAAATGCTACCATATGCACAGAAATATGAATACTTATCTATAATTTGGTTATAATAAAGGTAGGAACCCCCATGTGACATACAAAAAGTTACATAGATATACATGCAATATTTGGTCACATACAGAGCAGTATGGAGAATAATTGTTTATTTTTATTTTTTAAATATAGCCAGTCGTGCGCCACATTACGCATTACGCGTATATGGAATGCTGGCATTCGCATAACGCATAACGCTTAACGCATAACGCATTACGCATTACGCGTATATGGAATGCGCCCTTTACGCACATGCACACACATAGACACGCTCACATACACTCAGGGGATACACACGCATGCACGCACACACACACTCACTCACACTCACTCACTCACTCACTCACTCTCACCCACCCACCCACACACACACCCACCCACTCACTCACACACCCACCCACTCACTCACTCACACACCCACCCACCACTCACACACCCACCACTCACACACCCACCCACCCAAATCCCTTTCCACCCACTCACTCACACACCCACACCCTCACTCACTCACCTATTCACTCACCCACTCTCACCCACACACCCACACACCCACTCACCCACTCACTCACTCACACACCCACCCACCACCACTCACACCACCCCTATTCACACACCACTATCACACACCCACCCTTCACACACCCCACCCACCCACCACTCACCCACACCCTCACTCACTCACCTATTCACTCACTCACTCTAACCCACCCACACACCCACTCACTCACACACACACACACTCACACACCCTGCCACCACACACCCATCTACCTACAGCTAGGTGTTTGCCAATAGAGAATGGGTTTGATTGCCAATCGGGCCATTAACTTGCAATTCTGACATGCCTGTGCCGGTCCGTCGATACTCTGGCACACGTCGATAGTGTTCTCGTGGCGTGGGGCCATTCCGAGTACCCGAAGAACCCCCACCCCACCCCTCACACACACACACACACATACACATACGCCAGGCCAGTTCGTCAGGTTCACTCAAAGGTCACATGACAACTGCCTTCTTTGCTTTGTGTCCTTTTCATTGCCCTCGCTTTGTGTGCCCCAATGTATCGCTCACGTTGTCTTAAAGGCTGCCCTTATTCCCGTACATGCCCCTTATCCTGCCCTTATCCTTCCCTCATTTCTTTACGTGCCCCTTCTTCTGGCCTCATTATCTTTGTATTGCCCTGATTGCTTTACATGCCCTCTTTGTTTCCCTCATTCCTAGACATGCCTATTATATTTCCCTCATTACCTTATGCCTCATTTTTGTTGTCCCGATTACTTTACGTGCCCCTTTTACTGCCCTCATTACCTGAACCCCCTTACACTGCCCTCATTACCTTAACCCCTTATACTGCCCTCATTGTCATAACCCCTTATACTGCCCTCATTAGCTTAAACTCTTATACTATCCTCATAAAGATATACCCCTTATACTGCCCTCATACCCATACACCCCTTATTCTTCCCTCATTACCATACACCCCTTATACTGCCCTCATAGCCATACACCCCTTATACTGCCCTCATTACCATACACCCCTTATACTGCCCTCATTACCATACACCCCTTATTCTGCCCTCATAGCCATACACCCCTTACACTGCCCTCATTGCTTTACACCCCTCATACTGCCCTCATTACCTTACACCCCTTATACTGCCCTCATTACTTTACACCCCTTATACTGCCCTCATTACCATACACCCCTTATACTGCCCTCATTACTTTACACCCCTTATACTGCCCACATTACCTTACACCCCTTATACTGCCCACATTACCTTACACCCCCTATACTGCCCACATTGCCATGCACCCTATATTGCTCTCATTACCTTACACCCTTATACTGCCCTCATTACCGTAACCCCTTATACTGCCCTCATTACCCTACAACCATTATACTGCCCTCATTACCGTACACCCCTTATACTGCCCTCATTACCTTACACCCCTTATACTGCCCTCAACACCATACGTCCCTTATACTGACCTCATTACCTTGCACCCCTTATACTGCCCTCATTACCTTACACCCTTATACTGCCTTCATTACCTTACATCCCTTATACTGTCCTCATTACCTTACACCTATTATACTGCCCTCATTAAATTACACCCTATACTGCCATAATTACCTTACACCCTTATATTGCCATCAGTACCCTAATCCCTTATACTGCCCTCATTATCGTAACAATTCATATTGCCCTCATTATCTTACCCACCATATACTTCCCTAATTACCTTACACCCTTATACTGCCCTCATTACCCTACACCCCGTATACTGCCATCATTACCCTACACCCCTTATACTGCCCTCATTACCCTACACCGCTTATACTGCCCTCATTACCCTACACCGCTTATACTGCACTCATTACCCTACACCCCTTACACTGCCCTCATTACCCTACACCCCTTATACTGCCCTCATTACCCTACACCCCTTATACTGCCCTCATTACCCTACACCCCTTATACTGCCCTCATTACCCTACACCCCTTATACTGCCCTCATTACCCTACACCCCTTATACTGCCCTCATTACCCTATAACCAGAATTCCAGAATTGGATTTGGAATCGAATCGAAATCATATGAAAATAAGTGGAACTAGAATCGAATCAGAATCGTTTTGGGTTTTTTAATGGATGGAATCAGATTGGAATTGGAATATTATTTTCAGAGATGTTGGAATCGTATAATAGAATCACGCGAATCATGATTCCACTGTATTTTTTATTATTATACCAATGTACATGTAGCATTATGAACATCTTATTTAAAAAATATAAATATCATATACCTGCCTAGTCATATTATCTCATATATATATATTTAACAGACGTGGGGTCAATTTAAATTGATCAATTCCAATGCATGTACATTTATAAAGGATCAATTCCAATTCAATTCAATTCAATCTTAAAGCTAAGATTCCATATACGTGGTATGCGGTATGCGGAATGCGAATGCGATATATGCGCATAGATATATGCCAACCCCCAATAGCCAATGTTTACTTTTTTTACTGGGGGATCGTTAAACAAACAAACACACCAAAAAAGTTACCCATGACATTTTTTGGGGTTTTTGCTCCAAATATGTGAAGGAAGATCAAAGTTACTATTGTTTTCTATGGCAAACACAGCAGTATTCGTATTCGCATTCGCACCGATCAGTCCCCGGGTTGATCCATTTGCCGCATTCGCATTCGCGTTCGTATTCGCATTCGGACGTATGGAAGCACCACTATTCATTTACATGCTTTTCAATTTTTTGCCGCATTCGCATTCACATACCGCATACTGCATACCGCATATATGGAATCTTAGCTTTACTTGAGATATTCTTAATTGCTTTGCACAAAATGTGTTGTAGGAATAATCTCCTAAATTGCTATATCTCTCTTTGTCAATTTGAGCTATAACAATTCAGGATATAAATATAACAATATATTGAGTAGATTTATTATTTGTTCAAGATGTGCTGAGCAGTACTCCATATTTTAGTCATAGTTATAACAATAAAAAATTCTATACAACCTATCATTATCAATCGATAAGCGATAGTAATGATTACGCCATATGACTGCATAGCAGTATAATTTACTTATAATTGGAATCACATCCCCTAAAAATGGAATCATATTCATTTTAAACAGTGGAATTGGAATTGGAATCAGAATCTTGTTTTCTTAAAAAAAATTTGAATCGAAATCATATTTTCTATCAAAGTGTGGAATCGGAATTAGAATCAGAATCATAATTTTGGAATCGGCTCCATGTCTGCCAGCAAAATATTTCACATTCGATAAAATACCACTTTGTGTATGGATATTCACCGCCTCCTCTCACCTTCTGCCGTGTAAGCTGAAGCTGCGACCTGCGTGCTGGGTCAAAGCTTCAGTCCTTTCTGAGGGACCAGTGGAACTCAGAATACGCGTATTAATATGGTCTTCCCCACCTTTTCAGGTTACAGGACTTCGCTATCATTGATTGATATGAAACTAGACCCATCTACTTTGTTTCCAATTTTGATGGATGTAATGTTTCAATAAACATAAATGTCCTCTTTCTCTTTTACAGGTGCGTGCAAGCGTTCCAGCCTCCATCAGACACTTGAGTATACCGCCTTATATAACACGGCCTCTCATATTATTGGCGTTCAAATATAATTAGATGACCCTGGATAAAGATAGACCAAGTGGCAGTATTGATGGCGGTGTCAAATCACCAGGCAATCCTTGCCTCTGGTCGGCCCCCCGGGCGCGCTGGCCGAATCGATAAAGCCCGGTCTTCGCTTGCGGAAGGTCGGGAGTTCGGTTCCCGGTCGTGTCAAACCAGTGACTTATAAAATTGATACTTGGCGCTTCCTAGCCTGTCGCTCGGCATTAATAGGATAAGGCAAGGACTGGTTAGCTCAGTGTCAGGATAATGTGACTGAGTGGGATATCGGGTCATGGTGCTGCCAGCCTGATTTCACAGTGGGTCCAGCACTATAAAGTCACCATGAGTGCGCACTGTCACAAGTCGGTACCCATCCTGATATAACCTTAGATGTTGCCAGGATGTAAAACTCCAACAACTAGCCAATCTAACCTCTGGTCTGCCATCCAGGCAACCCGGACACTGCGTTAAACCTCACCCCAATGCATGCACGTCTTTCTAGGCCTTGTTCCACCCTCATGCTGCCAATAGACGAATTTGTAATTCTGACTGCGCATGCGCTAAAAACGGCGCCCAAAGCAAAACAAATGCGCACGGCCATTGAGTTTGCCGATACGCGGAATGTAAAACTTCTGTGTATCCTATTAATCTTGGGTAAAATCGAATAATTTGGCATGAACATAATCCGCCTATGCAACCTAATAATGTAATGTATTAATGTATTGATTTAAGACACACAGATCCATATTTATGCATTTTGAGCACGTCAAATTCCCCACAAAGCAATCAGTCACTTTACTTAGGCTGATGTTCACATCACCATTTTTAATTCTTGTTCTAAATTTTAAATGTCAAATGTGTCAACAGAAACTTGTTTCAAAGAAATATATAACCAATGTCTGATGAACCCGACCCATCTCCTAGCCCTACAGATGTTATTAAAAGTAAGATATAAATAAGAATAAAATAAGTGAAACTGACTCTGCCAGACTTTGCCTATAGTAGTTCTAATACTAGATTTGTCTAGATATAAATGTAGATCGCTATGACGTGCTGATTAGTTTCATGTAATACAATGGTAGATAAAAGATTCACATCTTAATTTAATATATATATATTTTATATATATATTTCTTTTAAATAGGTAATCTACATTTAAAACATTAGCTGCAATGAGCTGAGACTAACAGATTTCCTTGCTGCAATCAGTGTTTTAGCATGAACCATGTCCTTCGCGCAGGTTTGTTGTGCTTTTTTACATCCCACAATACACCGCGCAGCTAGAATTACGAATCCGTCTATTATCATGGCAGCATAAGAGGCATTGGCTGGCAATCCGCTGCCATAATGGTTGTGTTAAGTGAGATGTGTGGCTCTCTCCGGTGCCCGCTCTTCTGTTGCTATGGTGACCAGGGACATGGCGGCTAGCTGGCCGTGCATTTCCATAAACGCGTTATTTCATCATGCCCGAAGCCGAAAGGTTCTGGAATATTGTACACTAAGATGCATGCAATAAGCATAGCCAGCCACTACTCCCCCAACTGCATTCCGCATGTTACCATGGCAACGTGAGATGCGGTGCCCATCCATCCATCCAGCCATCCTCCTCCTTCTCCTGGCAGGTGATATTCATGTTGCCATGGTAACCTGAGATGGCATGAACCATCTGGTCATATCCCAACTGGTTGTGTTACGGCGATGCGATGGATAGCTGGTGGACGCCCCACCCCCACACACCATCTCCACTTTGCAACCCAAGAAAAAACCTGTTTTATTTAACGACGCCTCTAGAGCACATTGATTTTCATATCATCGGCTATTGGACATCAAAGGTAGGGTCATTCTGACATATTTCTTTGTACGAAACCTGCTGAAGCCACATAGGCTATTCTTTCTGATAAGCAGCAAGGGGTCTGTTTATATACCCTATTCCCACAGAAGGGACATTACATACCACAGCCTTTGATGAACCAGTTGTGGACCACTGGTTGGAATGGAAAATTGCCCAAACTGCAAATGGGTTCACTGAGCAAGATCGATAGGATGATCGACACCTTCACAGGGGGACACTCTGCCACCTGAGTTACGCTCCCCTCCCCACTTTAACCCCAATTAGCTTAACTGTCTTTACACATGTCACCTTATGATTGTGTGCGTAGCAAAGCAAAGGCATGCAGGGATCACTGTATTGACTGTGCTGCATCTGCCCTGCGTGAATGACAACCTGGTGGCAGCGTTTGCCTGGTGTTTCGAATCGGTCCTCTGACTAAGGCGACACCGGGCGCAGTGGCCGAATCAATAGAGCGTGGGCCTTGCGTGCGGAAGGTTGGGAGTTTGGTTCCCGCTCGAGTCAAACCAATTACTTATAAAATTGATACTTGTCGCTTCCTAGCCTGTCGCTCGGCATTAATAGGATAAGGCAAGGACTGGTTAGCTCAGTGTCAGGATAATGTGACTGAGTGGGATGTTGGTTGGATCATGGTGCTGGTGGCCTGATTTCCCAGTGGGGCAGCACTATAAAGTCACCATGAGTGTGCACTGTCACAAGTGTGTACCCGTCCTGATATAACCTTAGATGTTGGCAGGACGTAAAACAACCAACCAACTAAGGGGACACTCGGTCTCCGTCTTTTGTCATGTTGATGCCACTGCACTTAATTACTTCGTCCGTCGACATTTTAATTACTTTGCTGACGGTTTTATTTATATTTTTTATATATTTCTTTTTTTTGAGGAGTTAAATTTGGCGGAAGCTTTCCAGTTTCTCAGTGATAACTATGAGCACTCGCTATAACTTTATAAGCAATTTAAACTTTATATATATATATATATATTTTACCTCGGTAAACAGCCTCAGGCTAGCCTCAGGCTAGGGAGAGGTAAGCACGTCCGGTACCAGCAATTAGCATATACAACTCACGACTGGATAACGTGTCGTTGGGTTGCTCCGGCAAAATTAGTCTACATACAAGCAAATACGCAGTAAGTATAATAAAAACTGTGGTTAGCTTAATTATGATGCATTAGAGCATCATTATGGAAAGTTTAGACTTTCGTTGGTCCAATTTGGACGAGTTATTTGGTTATAAACAACCAAGGATAGAACACTCGAGTGGGTTTCTCGAAGGAACCAAACCGGTCATTAGCGGTTATGTCAACACCCGGGTCACCGTGTGACTATGGGTAGAGATGTGGGTTTCGCCCTATCTCATGTGGAAATTCTCTCGTACTCTAATAGAGAGTAATGTTGGAGATGCTCCTGGTTTCTTTTATAGACTCCCCTAGACAAAACTTTTTCAGGCGTTTCTCCGAGTTTCGTAGCATTTTCTCCAACTTGTTGACGTAGTAGTCACAGGTGGGAGAAGTGTGCGGAACAGAGGGATGGGCGGGCCGATACACTGGTCCCGACCCCGCGTAAGGTTTGGGCTTGACCCACAACCCACGCACAAATTTAGCTTATTACGCCTGTGTTATAACGGTATAAACACGTTCTTTAACACCAATAGATGTCCAAATGAGTTTGAAACAACCATATTGTGACATATATATATACCGGGACTGACCAAAAATGTTTGTTTCAGCTCCCGATGGCCACGAAGCGGAGTAAGCGCGGTGCAGCAGCAGCCGAGGGGCGTGTTCCGAGTGGAGTGGACGAGGAGTACGACTCCTCACCCTGTGTTGTCGGCAGGGCCGTCGACACAGCCCCGGGCGCATATCCTCTCCGACCCGGACGAGGACGCAGTGCCTGATGTGCCTGCGCCTCCAGATTGGGAGGCTCGCTTTGCAAGATTGGAAAGCCACATCTTGACTGCCAAATCGCCTGTGTCTCGGAAGCGGCGTAGGCCGAGTGTCCAAGAGGATTCATTTGAGGATTTCTTGGACACAGACTCGGCGGTGGAGCTTAAGGCTCCTCCTCCTCCTTCTCCTAAACGGAGGAAGAAGAAGAAACAGGTGATTTCTTCGGGTGATGAATTCACCAAGGAGCGGGCAGAGTCTGGTTTGCGCAAAAAGCGGAAGACTAAGTCCAAAAAGAAGAAGAGGAAGAGGAAATATTCTTCTTCTGAGTCGTCCACTGAGTCTACTTCTACGGAATCAGACTCAGACACCGTATATGAAGGGGTCTATGCGGACATTGGCACTAAAGTGGCTAAGAAGGTGGAGAAGCCAAAGGCTAAGCGGGTTAAAACCACTACGCTTATGCGCGAGACCGTGAATGGTCATTTTCGCACGTTCAAACCGGCGGAGGTTATCTCCAAGTTAGGAGATGAGTTAACAGGCATAAAGGGTGTTCCCAACTCCATCATTAAAGAAATGGATCGGGATGTCAATATGACGGATGACCGTAAGAAGTTTGAGGATGTGTTGCACACAGTGCATAAGGCAGTGTTGGCTACCCTAACAGCTATTGTTCCTGTGGCTAATAGGATGCAGAGTGAAAATAAGTTCTCGTCTTTGGCTAAGACAATGGACAAAGGCATTGCAGTACTAGCGGCGGCAGGTAATTACCTGTCGTTTCGAAGATATGAAAATGTCTTCAAGTCAGTTTGCACAGATGCTGGCAAAGAAGTGGCTCGCTCTAAGAAGGTTACCGATAATGAGGGGAAGGAGTTTACGCTCTATCTTGCTCCAGAGCCGATTAAAGGGAAACCTTTAGATAATACCAAGATGTTTGGCGGTCAACTACAATACCTCTATAAAGAGGTAGAGACTGCAGCCAAGAGTGGCAAAAACATGGATGGCAAGAAGAAACAGGAAGTTCCTCGTTTCAAAAAGTCACGAGGGGATTTTCGTCCACGACGGTTCACCAGAGGAACCAGACCGAGTTCAAACTTCGGTCAAGGGTTTCGGGGCCGGGGCGCTCGCCCAGGCTGGACCGACAACACCGCACGGCCAATAGGCCGAGGGTTCAACTCGTCGAGACCTTTCCCCAGGGGCGGGTCCAAGTAGAGGTCCAAACACAAACTTTACAAGTCCCTGCAGCCTCTAAAAACACACAAACTGTAAGCAACTTTGTGGCTGGTAATATTAGTAATCATATTTCTGAGTGGCACAAAATTACTAGTGACCAAGAAATTATAGAAATAGTTAGGGGTGTTCAAATTCCCTTTACACAAATTCCTGTACAAAGTATAATACCTTTTCCATATAACATTCAACCAGTTGAACGAGACGCACTAACTAAACAGGTACATAAATTCTTTGAGAAAGGAATTATACAAAAAGTGACACACTGTTCAGGACAGTTTATTTCAAACATTTTCTCGAGACCGAAGCCTAATGGTGATGTTCGAATGATCCTGGATTTAACAATCCTTAATAAAAGGGTGGAATATCGACATTTTAAAATGTTCTCTCTAGATACGGCACGAGATCTGATTACACCAGATGCGTGGATGGCTAGTGTTGATTTACAGGATGCATATTATACGCTTCCCATAATGGAACAATACCGAAAATTTCTTCGATTTATTTGGGATAACCAACTCTATGAGTTTACCTGCATGCCGAATGGCTTAGCTTGTGCGCCACGTTTATTTACTAAATTGCTTAAACCTGTTTTCTCGGTAATGGCGAGGAAGGGTCACATAATGTTTCCATACATAGATGATTCTTTTATTATAGCATCAACACAAATTGGTTGTGTGAATGCAGTTTTGGATTTATGTGCATTACTCACTAAATTGGGGTTTTATGTACATCAACAAAAGTCAGTGTTTAAACCAACAAAACAACTTAAATGTTTAGGGTTTATTCTGGATACACAGTCCCTTACAGTGTCGATAACAGAACAAAAACTAATTAAGTTTATGACTACAGCGACTCAGCTTATTAAGTTATCAAAGCCAAAAATTAGACAGGTTGCTGTTCTTATTGGCATAATGACCTCATATGCACCTGCTGTGTTATATGGGAAGGCCCATATTAAGTCGCTAGAAATAGATAAAAATTTAGCGTTAACACGAACTAAAGGCAATTTTGAGCGAAAGATGTTTATTTCGCAAGAAGGGTTACAGGATATTGGATGGTGGATGCAACATATAGCAAGTTCACCAAATCCAATCCGCATGGCGGAACCTAATACAGTAATTACTACTGATGCTTCGTTAGAAGGTTGGGGAGCT
The DNA here is from genome assembly GCA_030323885.1 of Branchipolynoe longqiensis. Taxonomy (NCBI): domain Eukaryota; kingdom Metazoa; phylum Annelida; class Polychaeta; order Phyllodocida; family Polynoidae; genus Branchipolynoe; species Branchipolynoe longqiensis. The sequence goes on from CM059202.1 coordinate 23,284,111, forward strand.
CATCGAGATGGGGTCACAACAGGAGGTAGATGGCTTGATGATGAAAAATCAGACTATATTAATGCACTAGAATTGCGTGCTATTTATCTGGGCTTACGTAGTTTAGTAAAGATAAATAAATCACAGGTTAGAATACTAACTGATAATACTACTGCCATGGCATATATTCGTAACATGGGTGGAACCAAATCAAAGTCTTGCAATCAGTTATCTAAACTGATTTGGAACTGGGCACAGGCTCAACAAGTCTGGCTGACTGTAGCGCATATTCCAGGGTCACAAAATACACTTGCAGATTATAAAAGTAGAAATTTCCATGACCATTTAGAGTGGTCTCTCTCTACACATTTGTTTAACTTCGTTTGTGAAAAATGGGGTACACCTGAAGTTGACTTATTTGCATCACGAAATAATAACAAGTTACCCTGTTATGTTTCTTGGCATCCTGAACCGGATGCTTGGAAAGTAGATGCGTTTGCTATTACTTGGGAAAATAATTATTTTTATATTTTCCCACCATTTAGCATTATCAGCCGAGTAGTGAGAAAAATCGGCTTGGAAGGGACACATGCGATACTGGTGGTGCCCGATTGGGACACGCAACCTTGGCTGCCAGCAGTTTCACAACTGGCAAAAGATCGTATACGATTCCCAAGAAAACTCGGGAATCTGACGCACCACGGACCGCTAGTGGTTCACGGCGACGTGTCAACGACGCCCCTATTGGCATTCCTTTTCTAAGGAAGCAGCTACAGCAATTTGGATTGGACAGAATTACTGAGGATAGGATAGTATCGGATGCCTGGAGGCCAGGAACTGTCAAAATGTATACAACCTATTTAAAGAAATGGGGTGTACATTGTTTGTTAATGAAAGTTAAGAATCCAAATCCAAAGATTTCACAAGTAGCTCGGTTTCTTCGTTCTCTAGAGGATGAAGGACTTCCTTTGGATCGATTAATGCGGCGAGGTGTGCGTTATCAATTATATTACCTAGAATTGATGGCGAAACAGTTGGAAAACATTATGTTATTTGTTATTTACTTCGTTCAATTTATCAAAGGAATCCTCCAAAACCAAAGTATAGTCGGTTTTTGGATGTTTCTATAGTATTTAAGTTGTTTCAGGCTTGGCCTCACAACTCGTGGTTAGATATAAAACAATTAGGTTTTAAGGTCGCGGTCCTGTTATTGTTAGTAACCGGACACAGAGGACAGACGATTGTTGCTTTATCCTTAACTGGATTAGAAATAGACAAGCAACAAGCTACGTTTGATTTAGAAAAATTGCTTAAATCGAACACGTTAGGTGACCCTTTATCAACGGTTTCACTTAGACTGGTTTTCGAATGATCGAAATTATGTGTTGTGTCGGCCATAGCGGGCTTATATATACAAGACAAAGGATTTACGTGCATCACAACAACTATTAGTGAGCTTTATAAAGCCACATAAGGCGATTTCACGAGACACACTTGCCAGATGGACAATTACGGTGTTGAAATTGGCTGGAGTGGATACGAGTAAATACTCTTCCCACTCAACTAGAGGAGCCATGGTCTCCAAGGCACGGGTGCTTGGTATTTCTGTGAAAAGAATACTAGCGCATGCAGGCTGGAAGACGGCTAAGTCGTTTGCAAAACATTATAATAAACGACTAGAAAAGCCTACCGGCGTTGCAAAGCGTCTTCTCGCCAACTAACAAGAATAGGTGAGAACAAAAAATTTAGAATGTTATAATAATAAGAAAGAATGATATTAAGGATAAAAATGAATTATGTAAAGTTCTCCCTAGCCTGAGGCTAGCCTGAGGCTGTTTACCGAGGTAAAATAGTATAGTTATACGAGTCTTACCTTGGTACAGATGATGGATAACTGTTGTTTTACCGAGGTATAAGCCTCGGATAGATGTGGGCTAGGGCCCTCCCGCCACACCCTGCCACATCTATTCCGTTGGTGTACCTTTTCGGTAAAGTAATAGTATCCATTGTTTGAAAGTCATTTTATCCTCAATAAGTAGGTTAAGATTGCTGGTACCGGACGTGCTTACCTCTCCCTAGCCCACATCTATCCGAGGCTTATACCTCGGTAAAACAACAGTTATCCATCATCTGTACCAAGGTAAGACTCGTATAACTATACTATATATATATATTATATATATATATATATATATATATATATATATGTCGTGGGGTGATGAAAATGGGAAATACTGCGCCTAGAGCGGGACTCGAACCCACATCTCTTTGCATTCCGGGCCAGTGTGCTAACCATTACACCACCTAGGCTCCCTGATATCAACACACTCCCCACGCCTACCTGTCTATGTGGTTACTTGCCTGAGAGGTCAGTGCAGACCACTACACTCGTCCCCCTGGAATTGTAAGTCTTGTAATGCTTACAATTACATACATACAGGCAATGCACTAACACATACATACACAGGGTAGGTTCAACAACCATACAGCGCAAAGCTTGTACAGGATCCTGATCACGGCAACCAGTGTCGTGGGGGTGATGAAAATGGGAAATACTGCGCCTAGAGCGGGACTCGAACCCACATCTCTTTGCATTCCGGGCCAGTGTGCTAACCATTACACCACCTAGGCTCCCTGATATCAATACACTCCCCACGCCTACCTGTCTATGTGGTTACTTGCCTGAGAGGTCAGTGCAGACCACTACATATATATATATATATATATATATATATATAATATATATAATATGTATATAAATACATATATATATATATATATAAAGTTTAAATTGCTTAATATATATATATGTATATATATACATATATATATATATATATATTTCTTATTACACTTTCTCGCTGTACCTAATAATATATCGGGCATCCCCTCCGACCGCGCATGCACACGTGACTGACGGCACACGCCGACTCTCCGGGGGGTGGGGGTGGGGGTGGGGGCTTACTAATGTCTAGTACACACCTACCGTATGCGATTCGCGCACTAAAACCCGCGACTCGACCCGACCAGCTTAAAACTGAAAACGGGCCGATTCGTTTTTCGAATCGCGAATCGCAATCGTAAACGGCCGCTTTTAGCACTAAAAACTAAGTTTTATGCACGGATCGCAATCGCTAGGTGTGCGCGGGGAGCGCACACCAAGCGATTTTTGTGGGCGAAACGGGCAGTTTTCGATCGTATACGGGAGGTGTGCGCACACAAACGGTAGGTGTGTACCGGGCATAAGTCCCCATAGCAACCGTAAATTTGTGAAAAAGTCGGCATTACAAGGAAGGCAGAACCAGACCGGAAGGCCTAATCAGTAAGAGCGCCAGCTCCCCGTGTGACCGGCGTGGGTTCGATCCCCGATCGAGTCAAGCCACAGATTTACAAGATTGCCATTTCCACGCTACCTTTGTTTGCCACTTGATATGAGTTGCTAGGATATGCCAAGGGCTGGTCGGTTGAGTGTCAGGATAGTTTAAGAAAAGCTGCATCTCGTGACGAGATATTTAAAGCTGCATAGTCCAATGAAAACATCAATTTTTCCAAACAAAAACATCTAATCCTAGAATCCGAACCATTAGACCATCCAGGCTCCTCGATGCAATCATCCGACCCAGGCCCAGCTGTATATGTGGCTCTTTGTCTGAGAGTATAGTGCAGACACTATCAAGAATATATACTCAAAAAATGATTTGTTGGAACCAGCATACTATAAATGGTTAGAATTGGATAAATATTTAAATTCATTAAGACTGATTCCCTGGAACAAATTGTCACAAGTCAAGATGAATAAATATCTTTAAAACAAAAATTTGTTTAAAAGGGATGCTGCAGAGTGAGCTGCTACCGTTAGCGTTAATGTCTTTCACTGCCGTCAGAGGGCGGGTTGGTGGCGGAAATCCGCCTATGAGACCTTTTCCACAGAGCATGTTGTACAATGAGCTGCTAATCACATTAGTTCTCACCCCTGCCGTAAGAGGGCGTGTTGGCGGTGGAAATCACAGGGTGCGTACAGGGCCTGGAAAGTCTTGAACTTCATTTGCCCCATTTCAAGGCATTGAAAACCCTTGAATTTAACCAATTTTGGGCAATTAGTCTTGAAAAGCCTTGAATTCCATTAAACTGTTCCCGCTGATCTAAATTGGTCTGAAATCGCCATTCACCATTGTTTTTTCTTTCTGAAATCCAAATGAAAATAGTTTTGACTTCCTTCCAAAAACAGCCTTGAAATAGCATTGAATTTCATATCTTCACATGTGTACAGACACTGAAATCATCAAATCCACTTTCCATAGATCTATCGATTTTTCACCGGGGATGGTGGCCGAATCAGGAGTTTGGTTCCCGGTCAAGTCAAACCAATGACTTATAAAATTGAATCTTGTCGCTTCCTAGCCTGGCGCTCAGCATTAATAGGATAAGGCAGGGACTGGTTATGGTTAGCTCAGTGACAGGTAAATGTGACAGTGGGTTTGATTGATTGATTGGTGGTTGCTTTACGCCGTGTCGGCAGCATAGGCCATATTCACGGCGAGAAATGTTTGTTTTTTGTTCAAACCATCGCTTTCACATGTAAAAGCAGACAATCAATTATGTGCCAATATACACTAATTAAATTAGAAAGCTCACAATCATATATTTGTGGTCAAGGGAAACAAATTCCCATAGAAAAAGAAAAGTTTTATTAATAATTGATAGAATCCATTTAGTAAACTATATGAGGTGGTACAGTCCAGCTGCCCTCAAAAAGGCTAAAATGTTTTCCTGTTTTACCTTAGTAAAAAGGTCATGCATACTGTCTGCAGTGTAGAACCGTTGGCGCAGGGCCAAAAAATCAACGCAACTTAGTAAAATGTGTTTGAGTGTCAGTGGGGACTGACACCCAATACATTCAGGGGGAGGTTCCCCCTTGAGCAGAAAAGCATGTGTAAGCCACGAGTGGCCAATACGGCAGCGACTAAGGACCACATGGTCCCGCCGACCTCCCGCATATGTCTGTGGTGGCTTTCCCACAGATGGTTCAATTTCTTTAAGTTTATTAATGTTTTCATCCCACTCATGTTGCCATTTGGATTTTATGTGGGTGGCTATTAGTGGTTTCAGATCAGAGTGAGGGATCAGACACGGTTCAGTGGGATATCGGGTCATGCAGCTGGTGGCGTGATTTCCCAGTGGGGTAGCACTATAAAGTCACCATGAGTGCACACTGTTATAAGTCGGTACCCATCCTGATATGACCTTAGATGTTGCCGGGATGTAAAACTTCAACAATCACCAACCAATCTATCAATTTTTCAGATGGGTGTGCTTTGCAAGACAAAACGAAGCTGTTTTGACTGTAAACAAGCATTCCCCACAGAGGCCAGCAGCGCATTTCTTAACACAACAGTAATCATCTTGAGTCAGTATTAGTTGTGGCATTTGACCACACAATAAGCCGATATTGATCCTTTTACATTTTCTTTCACTCTCAGCTGTGAGAGTTTGTCTAAACGAATCGATTCTCGTAATTTAACAAATTTATTCAGTTTTACTTGCGATTTTTTCTTCTTCCAATAAATCAGTCTATATGACTTTTAAAAAAAGAAAAAAAATGAATTTAAAATTCTTAAAATATTTGTTTGAAGAAAAGATTTATATCGGGTACCTTATACTAAGCCGAATGGCATAAGTACCATTTGAAGTCACTTGAATATAGTTCCATAATAAATGGCAAAATAGCTCTTTACATTTGCAATTAAAAGAAGAAAAAAACACGACATAATTGTACATATCAGGAATGAAAGATCACCATGCTTTTATAATTCCGGCATTTTTTTATAATCATTGATTAACTACCATATAATGGTGAGGATATATATGACAGCAATTGGTCTGTTTAAATCCCATTCTGATATGGACTTAGATGTTTGCTAGGATATAAAACCCAAACGAAAGGAAAAGCAAGGAGTGATTAGCGGCATGGGCGATAATACAGTCACAACAAGGAAGGTGGAACACTCTCCAAGGATAGTCTGTACTGACTGTTCAGTGGAATGAAGCTGGGTAGTGCGAGGAGAGTATTGGATGAAATCAGACTTCCGGGAATTTTCCGCGATTCACTGACACTGCTAGTGCTAAGCCTATGGGATAACACCATATCCACGTTTTTGCGGAAATTTCATGATATTGTTGTAGTCTGCACTGATCTTTCAGGCAAGTAACCACATAGACAGGTAGGCATGGGTAATGTATTGATATCAGGGAGCCTAGGTGGTGTAATGGTTAGCGTACTGGCCTGGACTGCAAAGAGATTTGCGTCCCACTCTAGGTGCAATATTTTCCATTTTCATCACCATCATGACACTGGTTGCCATGACCATGATCCTGTATAAGCTACACGCTGAACCTAACCAGTGTATGTGTATGTGTATGTGTAAGTGCATTGCCTGTACGTATGTAATTGTAAGCATTAAAAGTCTTACAATTCTAGGGGGACGAGTGTAGTGGTCTGCACTGACCTATCAGGCAAAGAGCAGCATAGACAGGTAGGCATGGGTAGTATGGTGAAATCAGGGAGCCTAGGTGGTGTAATGGTTAGCACACTGACCTGGAATGCAAAGAGATGTGGGTTGGAGTCCTGCTCTAGGCGCAATATTTCCCATGTTCATCACGCCCACGACAATATGGATAATGTAAGAAAATAATTACTATGATTTTTTAAATCTTTTTTATATTTTCTTTTATTGAGGCTGTATTTATACTGTCCATAGCATATAAGCCTGGGTACCCAGGCTTGTTTTCAATGCTGGCCAGTTGTAGTGTTGGTGTTATCTTACCACACAGTAGCTGCTGATAAGGTATTTGATTGCCTGCATTTCAGTAGCAGATAGATAATTGGTTGGTATGGTTAGTAGCCTATGTTAGTTTTTTTGGATTTTCTTGGTATATATGTATTTTATTTTGTTCTACTCTTATTACTAGACTAGCCTACTCCTATTTACATATCATAGGCTTGTACGTAGCTGTGTGGTGTGTTATCTGGCTACTTTTGGCATGGTTACCTTCCATTGGGTGTCCCGCTGGTGGGCCGTGACATATCACATGCCCCTTTGCAGTGCAGTTTACTGGGGGTTTCCTAGCCTTATTTTGCACAGATATTTTTGTAAATTTTTAGGTCAGGAATTTGTTGTTCATTTACCGTTTGGGCATTCCACACCTTGGCAGCCATTGATACTATGATAAAGATAGCATTATAAAGACTATGATAAAGATAGCATTATTGAAACACATTTAGTTTTCCGTGTTCTCAATTATCTACAAATTCCTTGCCATAGATTTGTGATTTTTGTTGTTGCCAGGGGCGACCAGACAGGATTGCCGAATGAGTTGAGCGTCCGCTCTCGTCTTGGTAGATTGTGGGATTCAAACCATGAGTTGAGTCAAACTAATGACTTAAAAATGGATACTTGTTGCTTCCTATCCTGGCGCTTGGCATTATTAGGATAGGGCAAGGACTGGTTGGCTCAGTGTCAGGATAATGTGACTGAATGGTATAGCAGATCATGGTGCTGGTGGCCTGGTCTTCTGGTGGGGCAGCACTATAACGTCACCATGAGTGCACACTGTCACAAGTCGGTACCCGTTCTGATATGACCATAGATGTTGCCAGGATGTAAAACTCCAACAACCAACTGTTCATAGGTACCGCTTTCATCACTGACATATAGAAGTGTAGACATCTCTACATGAATGGCTGGAGTGATTTTAAATCTTAAAGTAAAGCTTTTTTTATATTTAAAGGCCCCCTCTAGAGCACATTGATTTTCATATCATCGGCTATTGGACGTCGAACAGATGCTCATTCTGACATATGTCTTTGGAGGAAACCCGCTGCCGCCACATATGCTACTCTTTTCCGATAAGCAGCAAGGGGTCGTTTCTATGCACTTTCCCACAGACAGGACAGCACATACCACAGCCTTTAATGAACCAGTTGTGGACCACTGGTTGGAATGGAAAATAGCCCAAACTGCAAGTGGGTGCACTGAGAAAGATTGATCGGATGATTGGAAAATCACGTCTTTCACTTGTAAAATTAAGCAACCCATTTGGGGGTGGAGGGTGGGAGTGAATGGAAAATTTCTAACATAATTAACACCCCCCCCCTAATACCCCAGTCACACGAGGCCTGCGTTCGCTAACGATCGATTCGCGACGTCATACCCCAGTCACACGAGAGCCAGCGTTCGCCGCCAACCTCCCTACGCCCAAAAGGACACCAACCACCCAGCGTGCCATTCGATACACTGATTCAAATACATTGTAGGCGCCATGTCGGCGCCAGGTCGGAGCCGACCACATGGTGACTGCAGCATCGCATGTGTTAGCACCAACCCCGGGCGGCGCCAGGGCGGCGCCAGGGCGCCAACCATTTTTAATTGCGCCGCCGGAACAGGGCGTAAGGAGGTTGCATGTGCAGCAGCAGCAACCTCCTTGCGTCCAAAATTTTCGAAATGGACGCTGGGAGGTGGGCGTCCTCGCGGCGCCAGCACTTAAGGAGGGCCTATGGAGGGCGCAATGAGTACGTTTTGACATCGCGAATCGATCGTAGGCGAACGCAGGCCTCGTGTGACTGGGGTATCAAAACATCCTCCTTACGTCCTGATTGAGTGCTGTCGCCGTGAGGACGCCAACCTCCCGGCGTCCATTTCGGGAATTTTGGATGCAAGGAAGTTGCTGCTGCTGCACGTGCAACCTCCTTGTGCCCTGTTCCGGCGGCGCCATTCAAAATGCAAACTGCTCTGGCGTCGACCTGGCACCGACCTGGCGCCGACATGGCGCCGACATGGCGCCGACATGGCGCCTAAAACGTATTTGAATCCATGTATCGAATGGAACGCTGGGTGGTTGGCATCCTTTTGGGTGTAGGGAGGTTGGCGGCGAACACTGCCTCTCGTGTGACTGGGTATAACGCTCCAGAAAGATTATAAACAATAAAATAAATAAATAAACGCTATAAAAAGGGAGTAATACTCTGTAGGTTTTTTAATGAGTTGCCTGGCTTAACCCATAAATGTCATTGTGGGTGGCAATATGTTGGGAGAACCCCCCCCCCCCCCTCAACTCCCTCCCTCGGGTACACTTCCGGTCTGGGGTATGTTGCCCGGAAGTTAACGCGCGTCTGCTCGTCAGTCTTCATCAATTAAGCGCGCTACAATGGATCTAATCTCTTAAATTACCTCTGGTAATGTACCTTCTTTACAACAACAAAAATGAAACAAAAAAAATCTTGTTATTATACAAATGCGCATGCGCACGATTGATGGTACAAAAAAAAGGAATAATGGAGTGGGGTTGGGGTGGTGGCTGGTTGTTGCTAAATCAGATTTCCGGCAGCCGTCCTGATATGACCTAATGTAGCAGTCACACTACGACGACAAGGGAGGGACGACAGCCCGGCGGCTGGGATTTTGTGAAATCCCGACGGCATATGCAAATTCGGGCTAAGTTGGACGACAATCGGACGACATCCGGACGACAAACGGGACGACAGCGGGACGACAGTGTCTGTGTCTGTGTGTGTGACTGTGTCTCTGTGTGTGTGTGTCTGTGTCTGTGTGTGTCTGTGTCTGTGTGTGTGTCTGTGTGTCTGTGTGTGTCTGTGTGTGTGTCTGTGTGTGTATCTCTGTGTTGTGTCTCTCTGTCTCTGTGTGTGTCTGTGTCTTTGTGTGTGTCTGTGTGTGTCTCTGTGTGTGTCTCTGTGTGTGTCTCTGTGTGTGTGTCTCTGTGTGTGTGTCTCTGTGTGTGTCTCTCTTGTGTATCTGTGTGTGCGATAAACCACACACACTCACTCACACTCACATTCACACTCACATTCACACTCACACTCACTATCACACTCACTATCACACTGACTATCACACTCACTATCACACTCACTCTCACACTCACTATCACACTCACTATCACACTCACTATCACACTCACACTCACTATCACACTCACTATCACACTCACACTTCACGATCACACTCACACTCACTATCACACTCACTATCACACTCACTATCACACTCACACTCACTATCACACTCACACTCACTATCACACTCACTATCACACTCACTATCACACTCACTATCACACTCACTATCACACTCACACTCACTATCACACTCACTATCACACTCACACTTCACGATCACACTCACACTCACTATAACACTCACACTCACTATCACACTCACTATCACACTCACACTTCACGATCACACTCACTATCACACTCACACTCACTATCACACTCACTATCACACTCACACTTCACGATCACACTCACACTCACTATCACACTCACTATCACACTCACACTTCACGATCACACTCACTATCACACTCACACTCATTATTACACTCACTATCACACTCACACTTCACGATCACACTCACTATCACACTCACACTCACTATTACACTGACACTCACACTCTCACTCACAGCCACATCCACACCCACACTGAGACTCACACCCACACCCACACTCACACTCACTCTGTGTGTGTGTGTCTCTGTGTCTTGGTGTCTCTGTTGCAGAGACACACACACAGAAACACAGAGACACACACAGAGACACATACACAGACACAGAGACACAGACACACACATAGAGACACACACAGAGACACACAGAGACACAGAGTCACAGACACACAGAGACACAGACACACACAGAGACACAGACACACACAGACACACACAGAGGCACACACACACATACACACACAGACACACACAGACACATACACACACAGACACACACACAGACACACACACAGACACACACACAGACACACACACAGACACACACACAGAAACACAGAGACACACACACAGAGATACACACACACACAGACACACACAGACACACACATAGACACACATAGACACAGACACACACATAGTCACAGACACAGAGACACACAGAGACACATACATGGAGAGAGAAGCAACTACAGCTTAACGACTAGACGACAGTGCCGCCACAGTGCCGCGACAGTGCGACAGTGCCGCGACAGTGCCGCGACAGTGCCGCAACCTAGGCTGTTGTCTGCTGTCGTCGAAGTTTTTCAACATGTCCAAAATCCCCGCGACAACTCGGCGACAGTCGAGAAAGGGTGGAGAAACTGGAGGTGTCGCGGAGGTGTCGCGGCGGCACCCGCGCGGCACCTGCGCGACAATCAGCGACAATCGACGACAGACCAGAAGTCACTGTCGCAGGGCTGTCGCCGCTGCTTGTCGTCGTAGTGTGACTGCTACATTAGAGGTTCCCAGGAGGTAAAACTCCAACAACCAACCAACCAACATTTTCCATCTCCTGGGAAACCGAGAGTTGGAAGACATTTAGTTGGTTGGTTGTTGGAATTTTATCTCCTGGCAACATTTAGGGTCATATCAGGACGGGTACCGGCTTGTGGCAGTGAACTTTGAACTTGATGGGGGGGTTGGTAACCTTACGATGGTTACCGGCTGCAGAACTGCAGCAATATAGAAAGGCGCCGATAAATCGGTCCGATCTTTGATTGAAGATTAATCTTCAGGTGGACGGTTGTAGAAGCTGGGATCTCTTTACAACAAATAAATGAAGAGTCGTTGGGACGGCCCTGGATCACTCTAGTCTGATGGTAGCAGTGCACTCGTATCCAGCAGCAGCAGGAGTTCAGGAGGAAGGGATGGGTAAAGGCGGGTAAACACGGGTTCCAGCAACAATAACAAAGCGAGACAGCGAAAAAGTAAAAGGGCCCCACCCAAGCAAACAACTCCTTTGATCAGGGGTAGAAGTAAGCCCGGGAGGGAAAAAAAGGGTAGAGTAGAGGAAACCGAAATGAGGAGAGTTGAGTGAAAGGGCTATGTCTCTTTGCTCTATGATGACCAGCTGGCGAGACAGAGACACGGACGGAGTAAGAGTAGAAAGTGAAATGCTGGCCGGCTCCCCCTCCTGGAACTCTTTTTAGACATAATCAAGGAGGAGTAAGGCGCAGCAGAGAGGAACAGAGAGAGTTGTGGACAAAGTGCGGCCTGGATAGCAAGTGATGAGTGGCAGTGCGCACTCGTGGTGATTTGATAGTGCTGTCACACTTGGAGACCAGGCTGCCGGCATCATGACCCGATATCCCACTCAGTCACATTATCCTGACACTGAGCTAATCAGTCCTTGTCCTATCCTCTTAATGCCGAACACCTGGCTAGAAAGTGAAAAGTACCAATTTTTTTTAGTCACGGTTTGACTCGACCGAGAGACGAACTCCCGATCTCCCGCATGGGAACCCTGTGCTCTACCGATTCAGCCACCGCATCCAATGGAAGACATTTAGTAGAAAGCCGCAGATGACCTTTTCAGTGAAAGCAGACAACATTCAGTGGAACGGAATAATTCTAATCAGGACCGACGACAAATTTGATTTGGGGTTGTGATAACGGAAATGAAAGTTGATGACATTTAGGAGCAGCAGGCGACAATTTCAATGAAAACGCAATGACCTCCAGCGGGGTGGAATAATTCTAATTAGAGCAGATGACAAATTGATTTGGGTTTGTGGTCAGTGAATTGAGATTTGATGACATTTAGGAACATCAGGCGATGCTTTCAGTGGAAGCAGACGACTTCCAGTGAAGCTCACGGAATCAGTAGAGTGCAGGCTTCCTTTGCGGAAGGTCGGGAGTTCGAATCCCAGCTGAGTCAAACCAAGGACTTTACAAATTGATACTTATCACTACCAAGCCTGGCACCTGGCATTAATAGGATAGGACAAGGACTGGTTTGCACAGTACCAGGATAATGTGACCAGTGGAATATTGGATCATGGTGCCGGTGGCATGGTGTCCCAGTGGGGTCCCGTCCTGATATGACCTTAGATGTTGCCAGGACGTAAAACTCCCACAACCACCCAATCCAATGGGGCAGCACTATAAAGTCGCCATGAGTGCGCACTGTCACAAGTCGGTGCCGGTCCTGAAATGACCTTAGATGTTGCCAGGACGTCAAACTCCCACAACCAACCAACCCACTGGGGTAGCACTATAAAGTCGCCATGAGTGCGCACTGTCACAAGTCGGTGCCCGTCCTGATATGACCTTAGATGTTGCTAGGACGTAAGACAACAATACTCACAGAGCATCTCCATCTGAGAATCACAGACCAGATCATGTCCCGTAATAATGCCACTCTGATTACGTGACGTAAGGTGTCGTCACGTGACGTCATCACGTGACACGCCACCGTTACCACGTGATGAGCTTAATGAGTGTGGGCGATAATAGAGGGACACACTCAGAGGTCTCACTGACAACATCATGGTCCCACTCAGTGATTGCGTCATTGTGACGTCATGACCGGAAGTGGTCTGTGATGATTGCAGATTGCACTCTGCGACGGTCACACCTGAGTGTGTGGCCAGACGGGATGGCTAAATGAGTTGAGCGTCCGTCTCCCGTTTTGGTAGATCGTGGGTTTGAAGCCTGGTCGAGTCAAACTAATGACTTAAAAATTTATACTTGTCGCTCCCAAGCCAGGTGCTCGGCATTAATAGGATAGGGCAAAGACTGGTTGGCTGAGTGTCACGATAATGTGACTGAGTGGGATATTAGGTCATGGTGCTAGCAGCCTGGTCTCCCAGTTGGGCAGCACTGTAAAGTCGTCATAAGTGTGAACTGTCAAAAGTCGGTGCCCGTCCTGATATGACCTTAGATTTTGCTAAGACGTAAAACAACAACAAACTGACGTAAAACAACAACAAACTGATATGACCTTAGATGTTGTCAGGACGTTAAACTTACATAACCTCTAGACAGCTTATTCTCACCCGCTCCTTTACCTGCTGACAACAAACCAAGTTATCCACCGTACAAATTATTTGCCCAGCAAATTCGGAAATGTGTATCAGTCTGGTAGTATTGCTATAGACCGGGGGCCCTATGGTACTGGGACGGCTCACTCCCTATCTCTCCCATGTGATGTAAATCTTGCGGTGCCACCTTGTGGTGGGTTTGATTGACCCAGCTGCTGGTTGGTGTTTCACATGTAAACAAACACATACGGTTATATCATGCATGAGACGGGTAAGCGTGAATACACATAAATAATTATGAAATTGCTATGAACAGGCACACATCATCGTCATCCTCGTCACCATCATCACATATCTTTCACATTCATATATACATTTGTGCATATAATATAGCATCTGTTTAGCCGGGGGAACAGCCAGCGCACCAAGAGGTGGGTTTGATCATTTTGATTACACAGTACAGGCTGAGTGAGCCGTCTTGGTATTATAGGGTCTTTGTATACATAGACACTAATAAAGTCTGTACTCGACTACTAAATGACTGAAACGTACAATCCTCCAAGCATTGTTTATCCCATCATTACTAACAACCTACTTACTCAAACTACTTCATTTAGTCAAAAAACACACCTGAGGTATTAACCTTTTAAGCATAAGCCTATAAGCTAACCACACTCTATCTAACAGAATAAACAAACCATTCTACTAACACTCACTCCATCTCAAAATGTTAACTCCAACAACATGATAGTTTTGCAATTCACAACATAGTAGGCATACAAACCTATGAAGGGAAACTATGCACCTAACCACTCCGTAATGTAAAGGTCTAATCAATACACATGTATGTATCAAGTGTGTAGGAATACAACATATAACTGCTATTTTTGTATGTGAATTGTCAAACTATACCATATGTAAGTCTTTGAATGTTTGATATTGTTACTTCAGCTGATTTGGGCTAGCTGCTGGTGACAATATCAGACTACATATGCATATATTGTAAATAATTGTATCGTCACATGGCTGGAAGACCAGTGCCATGGCGCTGACAAAAGACTCTATTCAATGAATAAACTATATTTACAAAAAAAAAGAAGACAAAAAAAAGAAGTGGGCAAGTGGAGTCGATATACCTTCTGAGTAAACGGTCTACAAGAAAGTGTAGACTTTCCTTTGTCGCAGAGCGCGATATCCGTCATGGGGCATGCGATATCCGTAATGCGGCATGCGATATCCGTCATGCGGCATCCGATATCCGTCATGCGGCATCCGATATCCGTCATGCGGCATGTGATATCCGTCATACGGTATGCGATATCCGTCATGCGACATGTGATATCTGTCATGTGGTATGCGATATCTGTCATGCGGCATGCAATATCAGTCATGCGCCATGCGATATCCCTCATGCGGCATGCGATATCAGTCATGTGGCATGCGATATCCCTCATGCGGCATGCGATATCCGTCATACGGCATGCGATATCTGGCATGCGGCATGCGATATCTGGCATGCGTAAACAAGATGCGTCTAGGTTTCCATGTGCTTCGAGTTTTATAGTCCGATGGTATTGAGTTTCTGTCACTGTTTTAATAGTAAATATATTAGGTTGACCGTTATAAGCTACAGTCAAACCTCTCTAAGTGACCACCTCCACAGATCGACCACTCCCTTATATCGATCGCTTTATTTGGGTCCCAACAATACCATTCTAACCATATTCTAACTCCTTAAACCTCCCACCTCCCTGAATGGACCACATAAAGTCGGTACAAAGGTCGGTCGATTTAGAGAGGTTTTACGGTACATTAATTTAGTTCCAAGTCCCTTTTTATTTTAATGTATAACTTAGGAGATATATTTAAAGTGCAAGCGTCCTAAATTAACGTTGACATGCATATCAACATCCAGACAGCATCGGGGTCAGCAGAAACAGGTTCTATTAAATGGTCTCAGTATTTGTTCCATTCTATGCAGCCACAATATTGCCAGGACGTTAAACTCCAACAACCAACCAGCAGCTAAAATATACAGTAAGACCTCTCTAAATGGACCGACCTTTAGACCGACTTTAAGTGGTGTGTTTAGGCAGGTGGTCGGTTTAGGGAGTTAGAATATGGTTATAATGGTATTGTTAGGACCCAAATAAAGCGATCGATATAGGGGGGTGGTCGATGTGTGGAGGTGGTGGGTTAGAGAGGTTTTACTGTAGTCTGCATATCCTGGACGGATCCGCGGGTATGTAGGATCGAATCTAGGTAGAGACTTTGGATTTAAAAATAAATATTATAAACATTTAATGATGTCTCAGTAAGGCAGTACAGTAAAACCTCGCACACAGATCACCTACACAGATCGACCACTCCCTTATATCGACCGCTATATTTGGGTTCCAATAATACCATTGTAACCATATTCTAACTCCATAAACCGACCAACTCCCTAAATGGACCACCTACTGTCGGTCCCTAGTTGGTCGATTTAGAGAGGTTTTACTGTACTATAAAACGACCAAGATTGCACATTAGCTCACATGTCGGTACCAACCTCGCCTTGTGTCTCCCACAGGTTGCTAGGTCGATAAACCCTAAATCGCTTACTCCCATTGATTAGGAATGCTTTGTTTGGATTTGACACATGGTGACAGACGGCGCCTATTAGCTGGGCGGTGTGATCTGCCTATTAGCTGGGCGGTGTGATCTGCCTGTTAGCTGGGCGGTGTGATCTGCCTATTAGCTGGGCTGTGAGATCTGCCTATTAGCTGGGTGGTGTGATCTGCCTGTTAGCTGTGTGGTGTGATCTGCCTATTAGCTGGGTGGTGTGATCTGCCTGTTAGCTAGGTGGTGTGATCTGCCTATTAGTTTGGTGGTGTGATCTGCCTGTTAGCTGTGTGGTGTGATCTGCCTATTAGCTGGGTGTTGTGATATGCATGTTAGCTGGGTGGTGTGATCTGCCTATTAGCTGGGTGGTGTGATCTGCCTATTAGCTGGGGTGTGTGATCTGCCTATTAGTGGGGTGGTGTGATCTGCCTATTAGCTGGGTGGTGTGATCTGCCTGTTAGCTGGGTGGTGTGATCTGCCTATTAGTTGGGTGGTGTGATCTGCCTATTAGCTGGGTGGTGTGATCTGCCTATTAGCTGGGTGGTGTGATCTGCCTATTAGCTGGGCGGTGTGATCTGCCTATTAGTTGGGTGGTGTGATCTGCCTATTAGCTGGGTGGTGTGATCTGCCTATTAGCCAGGCAATGTGATCTGCCTGTTAGCTGGGTGGTGTGATCTGCCTATTAGCTGGGTGGTGTGATCTGCCTGTTAGCTGGGTGGTGTGATCTGCCTATTAGCTGGGTGGTGTGATCTGCCTATTAGCCAGGCAATGTGATCTGCCTATTAGCTGGGCGGTGTGATCTGCCTATTAGCTGGGTGGTGTGATCTGCCTGTTAGCTGTGTGGTGTGATCTGCCTGTTAGCTGGGCAGTGTGATCTGCCTATTAGCTGGGTGGTGTGATCTGCCTGTTAGCTGGGTGGTGTGATCTGCCTATTAGCTGGGTGGTGTGATCTGCCTATTAGCGGAATGTGATCTGCCTATTAGCTGGGGGTGTGATCTGCCTATTAGCTGGGCAGTGTGATCTGCCTTAGCTGGGTGGTGTGATCTGCTGTTAGCTGGGTGGTGTGATCTGCCTATTAGCTGGGTGGTGTGATCTGCTATTAGCCAGGGTGTGATCTGCCTGTTAGCTGGGCAGTGTGATCTGCCTATTAGCTGGGTGGTGTGATCTGCCTATTAGCCAGGAAATGTGATCTGCCTATTAGCTGGGCGGTGTGATCTGCCTATTAGCTGGGCAGTGTGATCTGCCTATTAGCTGGGTGGTGTGATCTGCCTGTTAGCTGGGTGGTGTGATCTGCCTATTAGCTGGGTGGTGTGATCTGCCTGTTAGCTGGGTGGTGTGATCTGCCTATTAGCTGGGTGTGTGATCTGCCTATTAGCTGGGTGGTGTGACCTGCCTATTAGCTGGGTGGTGATGTGCCCATTACATGGGTGGTGTGATCTACCTATTGGCTGGGTGGTATGATCTGCCTATTGGTTGAGTGGTGTGATCTGCTTATTGGATGGGTTGTGTGATCTGCATATTCGCTGGGTGGTGTGATCTGCCTATTAGCTGGGTGGTGTGATCTGCCTATTAGGTGGGTGGTGTGAGGTTAGGGTAACTTGTTTTTGAACCAAGTGCAGTGGCCGAATCGGTAGAACGCATGCCTCCCATAAGGGGGATCTGGAGTTCAATTCCCAGTCGAGTCAAACTAATGACTTACTAAATTGATGCTTGAGGCTTCCTAGCCAGGCACTCGGTATTGTGCATGTTGACTGGAACATGGGTAATTGGCCACTCAAACTCGTATCCCCTGCCGTGATGCTAGGACTCGTTCTATATACTACACATCCCGCAGAAGACTGAAACCTGAAACTATGCCTCTTTGTGAAGTATTCTCACTGACTGATGTATTTTAACCTGGGTTTATCTGTGATATGTAACTCCTTGTTCTTTCTATTCACACTGATGCTGCCATCTACCTGAAACTCTGTGACTTTACACATGCCGCTACCTAGCGATTATTGTTATGGTGCTGTAACCAAGGCAATTGCATTCCTAATTTGCATATTTAATCTTATCTTATGGAAAATTCCATTTCCAGCTGCGTAATTCGTACCACTAGCACCACCCTTGTGACTTTTGGAACTAAAATGACCGGTGCCCGAAGTCCGCTCCCGGCCTATATAAGGCTGCCATCCGCAGACAGTCTCACTTCGACAAGGAGCAGGGAGGACACACTAAGGACAGGACCGGCTAGAGACTTTAATTGCCGTCCTGCCCACCCCACATTAATAGGGTCCCACATATTAGGCCTTACATTTACACAATATACATATATATACTTACTCATGAATGTTAAACTAACATGTCAGGGGGAAAATAAATACCAACTTTTAAATTGATATCGTGTTTGTGTGATTCAATTATTAGGATAAGTCAAGGACTGGTTAGCTCAGTGTTCGCATAATGTGACTGAGTGGGATATTGAGTCATAATGCTGCTGGCCTGGTTTCCCAGTGGGGAAGCACTATAAAGTCGCCATGTGTGTGCCCTGTCACAAGTCGGTACCCATCCTGATATGACCTTAGATGTTGCCAGTACGTAAAACTCCAATAACCAACTAATTTGTTTTTAATTTTTTATTTATTTTTTACTGATTTCACCGACACTTGCTATGGTGATCTGGAGTTTGAACAGGTGTCACTTATTTAACTTATCGATGTTGCCATAGTTACGGCAGGAACGGGCAGCGGTAACTAGTTTCTGGGTTTGTATTTGAGATCGAGACTGGGGGTGGGGGTGGGGGTGGGGGTGGGGGTGGGGGTGGGGGTGGGGGTGGTGGTGGGGGTGGGGGTGTGGGGAGTGAGAATGGGAAGTCGGTGAACAAACAAGTAATATTGGGACCAGACGGGATGGCCGAATGGGTTAGGGCGTCCGCATCCCGTGTTGGTAGATCGTGAGATCGTGGGTTCGAACCCTGGTCGAGCCATACCAATGACTTAAAATTTGATGCTTGTCGCTTCCTAGCCAGGTGCTTGGCATTATGAGGATAGGGCAAGGACTGGTCTGCTCAGTGTCAGGATAATGTGACTGAGTGGGATATCAGGTCATGGTGCTGGCGGCCTGGTCTCCCAGTGGGGCAGCACTATAAAGTCGTCATGAGTGTGCACTGTCACAAGTCGGTACCCGTTATGATATGACCTTAGATGTTGCTAGGACGTAAAACAAAGTAATATTGGGCCGTGACCAGCCTGATAAAACTGATATAGGACTGGTCTTAGTCCCATATTAACTTTCTTGCTGTAGTGTTTTTTTTTATTTAACGCTGTGGTGGATTTTTAATTACATTAATTTAAAAAAAAATCTATTTATAGAGGGCAGCTCTATGTTGAAGTTGCACAGCCTGAGGAAAGCATGACATCTTCGAAACCAAATGCTTATCTTCATTTTAATCTTACATGCCCAATTTGGTAGATGTGCCAGGGTAGTGTCAGATGTGTCGTCTTGATGTGCCACTAAGATCCTCATATGACCTCAGACGTTGCTAGGACTTAAAACCTTCATTGAATCACACACTCTGTATATATGTGATGTATAGCGCATTATACACGTATAAATTCTCGGAGGGCAATAAGTCTACTGGAATACATGTTCTATTATACATATGTAGCTAAGTGTGTATATATATATGTGTGTATACATGTATATATATATATATACATTGTATACACACATACACATCAAACGCACACCTCAGAGGTTTCCAATGTGTTTGCTTGATGTGCCACTTAATCTGACCTTAGATGTTGCTAGGACTTGAAAACCCCGATGGCTCCTTCCCTCCGAGTCCTTCCTAATTCACACACACGCACGCGTACACACATACACACATACACACACGCACATGTGCACACACACAGAAGTGCGCACACATGCACACACGCATATGCATACACACTCACACACATGTGTGAACACATGCACATACACATGCACATGCACACACATGCACATGCACCCACATGCATACACATACACACATGTGTGCACACATATACACATGCACCCATGCACACACATGTACATCCAAGTGCACACACATGCACACACATGCATATGCATGCACAAGCATACACACTCACACACATGTGCACACACACATACACATTCACACATGCGTACACACTCACACATGTGTACACACATGCACATGTGCTCACACATGCACACACATGTACACACACACCTACACACACGCACACACATCTGGGTGGTGTCCAATTAGCTGCTTTGCGCCAGTAAACTTCCAGTCTTCTCCAGCCTCCGGTCCCGGACCGTGAGTCACTAAAGGTGAGATTCCATTGGCATGTGTAACCTTGTGCATATATACACATGACTTATAAAATTGCTGCTTATCACTTCCTAGCTTGGCGCTTGGCATTAATAGGATAGGGCAATGACTGGTTAGCTTAGGGTCAGGATAATGTGACTGAGTGGGATATCTGGTCATGGTGCCGGTGGCCTGATTTCCCAGTAGGGTAGCACTATAAAGTCGCCATGAGTCTGCACTGTCACAAGTCGGTACCCATCTTGATATGACCTTAGATGTTGCCCTGATGTAAAACTCCAACAACCAACCAACATTGTGCGTATTGCAGCATGCGTAGAATGCGTAATGAGGGTCATTCTCTGAAAACTGGGCAGTAAGGTGCAACATGGAAACCAAAACGTGAAAACCTTCCCCGAATAATAGCAGAACACATTGCAAATAACAGCAGAATCCATGTTCATATGAAGGTTTACATGTACATACATCAGAGTTGAAAACATACTGTCAAAACATACTGTAGTAGTCCATACATGAGCCTCACCACCCAGCGGTGGCGGCAGGGACTGCGTTGACCACTGTTGCCCGTCTATGGCGACAGGTGGCAGCAAGCTAGCCGGAGATGGGGGCTCCCCCCGCCCCCCCCCCCCCCCCACCAAGAGAGGTTACCTGCGACCTGGCCGGTCAAGGTGCGGGTCACTTGGTTCTGTGACGCTGCGGTGGGTGGAATAAAAGGAATTAAACCTTTGAAGCATACATTTACTCTCCTCGTCTTCCCTTCGCCTTGCGCCAACTAGCAGACCAGGGAGAACCAGCCACAGGCAGCCTGTCACGATACTGTTGTTAAGTGTTAAGTGCAATATATATGGAATCTCGCGGATGAGTGTCACGTGTACATGCATGTCAGACGTCAGATGTCGCACTCTGCATGCAGCATGCCACATGTCGCATACCGCTTTCCACATGTCGCATACCGCTTTCCACACACCACATGTCACATGCCACATGCCACACCTCAGTGCTGTATGTCGCATACCGCACGTCGCATACCACACGTCGCATACCGGACGTCGCATACTGCATGTCGCATACCGCACGTCGCATACCTCAAGTCGCATACCGCACGCCGCATACCGCACGCCGCACATCGCATTGTTCTGCCCCCCCCCCTCCCCCCATTCTCGCTTGCTCTCCTGTGGGTTCCCCCCCCCCCCTACCACCCACCCCAATGTGCCCCCCTCCCTGCCACCACCCTTAACCATCATGAACAAACCATCAACACACCGAACATCCTACACAACTATCAACATGTTTTAAACACATTGAACATTATATTATATAAGACAGACAAAATGTCTTGTCAACTATAAACTTACCTTGTTTTATAAGAGAAAAATGTAATCCTCGACGATTGTTTGAGTTGCCTCGAATATACACTTTCTACTTGGTGCTGCTCCCCATTTTTGCATGAACTACAGTGACTGGTGCTGTACATTATACAGGAGGAGCCACTCCCTTAATTCTACACGATCGGTGCTGTAACTAATACAGCACTGATCAAACTTAGATTATATACTCTGTCAATTCCAATAGTAAGATGGCTGGAAGACCAGTGCTCCGGCCCTGACAAATGTCATATTCAGATGAATAAATACTTTACAAAAAAAAAAATACTGCATGCCCCATACCGTATACCGCATGCCCCCACATCGCATACCGCACACACCATACTGCACGCATTATACCGCATGTCGCATACTGCACATTGCATACCACATGCCCCATACTGCATGCAGCATACCGCACATCACATACTGCATGCGCCATACTACATGCAGCATACCACACGTCACATACTGCATGCCCCATACTACATGCAGCATACCACACGTCACATACTGCATGCCCCATACTACATGCAGCATACCGCACGTCACATACTGCATGCCCCATACTACATGCAGCATACCGCACGTCACATACTGCATGCCCCATACTGCATGCAGCATACTGCACGTCACATACTGCATGCCCCATACTACATGCAGCATACTGCACGTCACATACTGCATGCCCCATACTGCATGCAGCATACTGCACATCACATACTGCATGCCCCATACTACATGCATCATACCACACGTCACATACTGCATGCCCCATACTACATGCAGCATACCACACGTCACATACTGCATGCCCCATACTGCATGCATCATACCATACGTCGCATACCCACACATCGCATACCGCATGTCGCATACCGCACGTCGCATACAGCACATCGCATACCGCATGTCGCATACCGCACGTTGCATACCGCATGTCCCATACCGCCCGCTGCATACCGCCCGCTGCATACCGCACATCGCATACCCCCCACTGCATACCGCATACCGCATACCGCACGCCGCATACCCGCACGCCGCATACCGCACGCCTCAGACCGCATACCGCACGCCTCAGACCGCATACCGCACGCCGCATACCGCACACCGCATACCGCACACCGCACTACGCCTGCCTGGCTGGATGGAATCTCTGCTTGAGGCTTTAAAACTTTGATTGACGCGTTACAATGGGACTTTGGCCTTTGTAAATTATTTACCCGCAGCCTCAACTGTAGGTACAGCACAGCGCCTTTCAACCCGACAAAGCGCAGCCGGCTCCACACAGTCCACTCACAAGCAGTGCACACAATGTACCGTGCTGCTGGGGGGTTTGTTTGTTTGTTTGTTTGTTGTTGTTTGACGTCCGAGCAACATCTAAGGTCATATCCGCACAGGTACTGACTTGTGACAGTGCACACTCTTGGTGACTTTATAATGCTGTCCCACTGGGATACCAGGCTGCTGGCACCATGACCTGATATCCCACCCAGTCACATTATCCTGTCAGTGAGCCAACAAGTCCTTTCCCTGTCCTAATAATGCCGAGTGCCTTGCTCGGAGGTGGTGGTGGTGTGTGGGGAGAGAGTGGGGGTGGGGGTGGGGGTGGGTTGGGGGTAGGGTGGGGTAGGGTGGGGGTTGGTGGGTGGGAGGTTTACAAAGAAAGGTAGCGCATAAACCAGCCTCGAACCCATACTTCTTCTAGTCCAGGACGTGTGGAAGGTCAGCTGGTTGGTTGTTGGAGTTTTACATCCTGGCAACATCTAAAGTCATATCAGGACGGGTACCGACTTGTGACAACGCATACTCATGGCGAAGTTATAGTGCTGCCCCACTGGGAAATCAAGCCGCCGGCACCACGACCCGATATCCCACACTCGAGTCAAATGAATGACTTAAAAATTGATACTTGTCGCTTCCTAATCCGAGTCTGCCACTCGGCATTAATAGGATAGGGAAAGGACTGGTCAGCTCAATGTCAGGATAATGTGACTGTGTGCCTGTTAAAGATCTAAGGTGTACTGATACAACTTGGGAATTACAACTAATTTTCATCTTGAACCTAACTGAATTAGACACAGAGAATTTCTTGTCCTTTCGGTTATGTTGAATGTCACTAGAGTTAAAACGGAAATGCCCCTATCATCGCTCATTATCACGCTTCCAATATGGCGGCTGTACTTTCGGATTGCATTCTGGGAGAGCCTCAAACAGCCTCGCTGTGCCATCCTTATATATAAAATCCTTGGTGCAATGTCTAGAACGAGGCTGGAACCCACACCTCTTCTATTCCAGCGTGTGCTGAAGGTGGTGAGTTCGAATATATAATCCCAGCCAAGTCAAACCAATGACTTATAAAATTGATATTTGCCGCTACCTAGCCTGGCGCTCGGCATTAATAGGATAGGGCAAGGACTTGTTAGCACAGTGTCAGGATAATTTGAATGTGTCGGGTCATGGTGCTGGCGGCCTGGTCTCTCAGTGGGGCAGCACTATAAAGTTGCAATGAATGCGCACTGTCACAAGTCGCTACCCATCCTGATATGACCATAGTCGTTTCTAGGACGTAAAACAACAACAAAAAAACAACCTATTCCAGGGTGAGCATCCTGGCCGTTAGTCTATCTAGGCTCCCTGATGCAATCACCCTTCCCGTGCGTGCCTGTCTGTATGGCTCCTTCCCTGGGAGATCAGTGCAGACGATTATCATAATCCCCTCCTGGATTCGCTATGTAATGCTTGTAAGTGGTTTATATCGATAAGTTGTGTAATGCTTACAATTACTTAAAGCGGCATAGTCCGATGAAATATCAAATTTTTAAAACCAAATCAATTATCTATATTTGATTTTACATATCTAACTTAGATACTGATGCAATTATTAAGCATTTGTTTCTGCGTAGAAGCCAATACTGAGTCAATTTAACAGAACCTGTTACTGCAGAAGTCTATGGTGTCAGAGTTTTGGCAAGCTTTCCAAAACTAATTTTCCATGTTTGCACTCGAAATATCTCTAAAGTTTACCTTTTAAAATAAAAGTAACTTTGAACTAATGTAAAGTAGATGCAGGTGATTGATCTAATATATTTATCTCAGAAAAAATACAGAAATTCAAAACTATCGGAGTATCCAACTTTAATACACAAACACACAAACAGGTAATGTACTTATATATTATATGGACGAGGCTATTTATTCGCAGATCTGATTTGCTCTGCGAATTAGCGGGAAAATAATAATTATTATTCACAGAGCTGCTCTACGAATAATAGCGAATAAATAGAAAACAGGTATGTGAAAATGAATATGGTAGTTTCAAAAATGAATATGGTCAAATTTTAGTGATTTGCAGAAGTTTTTGATAAACGGAAAAAAATAATTCGGAGAAATTTTAATTAAACTTCTAGTGTCGGATTCAAAAGTTTTGATTACCCAGATGAAAAACATTTCATCTACATGATGTAAAAGTCAGCTTGTTAAAACCCCTAAAAGTGGCCCACAGCAAAGGAAAGAGTAATGCATACAGCAAAAGTCGGACAAACACTGCAATGCGTAGCTCTGCGAATAGACAGTGCGATATTATACACACGCTAAAGCTAAGATTCCATATATGCGGTATGTGGCATGCGAATACGAATGCGGCAAAAAATGGAAAAGCCTGTAAATAAACATGGGTGCTTCCATATGTCTGAATGCGAATGTGAATGCGAATGCGAACACGAACGCGAACGCGAATGTGAATGCGTCAAATGGATCGACCCATGGACCGATCGGTGCAAATGCGAATGTGAATGCTGCTGCATTTGCCATAGAAAACAATAGTAACTTTGACTTTCCTTCACAAATTTGGAGCAAAAAACTTAAAAAATCGGATGGGTAGCTTTCTTTTGGGGGCGGGAGTTTGTTTAGCAAACCCCTAACACAAAAATAAGACATTGGAGGTCGGCATGGGTATCTATGCCACAAAGCGCATTCGCATGCCGCATACCGCATATATGGAATCTTAGCTTTAGGAAGGTTCAATACTGTACAGCGCTTAGCATAATCCTAGTCACAGCAACCAGTGTTGGTGGGTGAGGAGGCATGGGTGTGGGAGTGTGGGGGTGGGGCTGGGGGAACTACAAACAAAGGGAACAGCATGCCTAGAGCGGGATTCGAACCCACATTTCTGCCATTCTAGGGTGAGCATCCTAACTAGCGTTAGCCTGTCTAGTGGGCCTCATCTACCTGTGTTTGGGGAGTTCTTAAAACCACGACCTCCCACTTGGGATTCGAACCAGTGGTCTTAGCTATTCAACCACTCCCTCTAGGTTTTGAAAAAAGTGATTCTTGGATTACTTTGTTGTAATGACAGAGTGGTCGTTGTGATTACTTGGCACTGTCTGACCAGACGTCGTGGTTTGATTCGGTAAGAGCTTAGGCTTTCCCCTGTGGAACGTTGAAGGCGCGGAAATCTGGCTGAGTCAAAACAACGACTTATGAAATTGATACACTTGTCATAATTGGTCTTCCTCATTCCATGCTCTATGTCCTGTCCCAGAAATGCTGAGTGCAGGGCTCGGTAGCGACAAGTATGCATTTTTTGGTCATTGCTCTGTTAGAATTAGCCATGGTACGAGACAACAACCTGCCACACACCGGGCGCGGTGGCCGAATCGTTAGAGCGTGGGCCTCGTGTGTGGGAGATCGGGAATTTGGTTCCCAGTCGAGTTAAACCAATGACTTACAAAATGTATACTTGTTGCTTCCTAGCCTGGTGCTCAGCCTTAATAGGATAGGGCAAGGACTGGTTAGCTCGGTATCAGGATAATGTGAATGAGTGAGATAACGGGTCATTGTGCCGGCGGCCTGATTTCCCAATGGGACAGTACTATAAAGTCGCCATGATTGCGCACTGTCACAAGTTAGTGCCCGTTCTGATATTACCTTAGATGTTGCAAGGACGTAAAACTCTAACAACCAACAACATGGGAAGCAGTAGATAATAGATTCACCCCATACTTCCAGTGCTGGGGTGAATGACAACATAGTTTAAATACGGGTGAAAATCGCTTTAGTATGGAACAAGAAGTAGAATGCCTGGCACCAGTGTCAAATGGTTACTTATATCAGCACAGAGTTGCTGAAATGGGAGAGAATGCAAAAAGACAAGATGGCGGCCAGAGAACGCCATCGATTTCACTTTTAAATTGCATTAAAGTATATGTTTTATTATATTTTCCAACTCAAAGGTAGGGGGTAAATATGAAGACATATACAAAGAATAAATGTTGCTAGTTTCATAAAGACTCAGTTCATTAGCCCGATTTTTCGACCGTTTTTATATAAGGCTGGTCTTCACCCGTGCACTACAAGCACCGGGTGAATCTTTTATCTAGGGAAGCAGGTGCTCGACTGGTTTCGTCTGCGGACAGATTGTTGTTGAGATTAGAGGAAGAATTAAAGGTAGAATGGATGCGGAGTCTACTTAAGTTCTGCAGGGACTGTTTAATTTGATCAGTCTTAATTGGGTTGATTAATTAAATCTATTTACTCAATTAACCCTTGATGTACAGGGAGGCAGGAGATTGGCGAGGCCTCAAGCTGGTGACCTCAATACAGTAAAAGCTCTCTAACTGGCCACCTCCACAGACCGACCACTCCCCTATATCGCTCTATTTGGGTCCCAAATGGTTGTTCATACAATACTGTCCTAGAGCGGGACTCGAACACACATCTCTTTGCATTCCATACCAGGGTGCTAACCATTACACCACCTAGGCTCCCTGATATCAACACACTACCCACACCTACTTGTCTATGTGGTTACTTGCCTGAAAGGTCAGTGCAGACTACTACAATAAAAAGATTGCCTAAACCAACCACCTCCCTAAATGGGTCATTTAAAATCCGTTCCATGGTCGGTCGAATTAGAGAGGTTTTACTGTAGTGTGGTTGTTTACAGGAACCGGATGTAGTGGTCGATATAAGCCAACCCGCTCTGATTCCCGCCTCCTTTCAGTAACATAGGCGAATGAACATGCCCTCCCCCAATAATATTGTCGTAGAGGGTGATGAAAATGGAAAATATCGCTTCCGTTGGTTGGTTGTTAGAGTTTTACGTCCTGGCAACATCTAAGGTCATATCAGGATGGGTACCGATTTGTGACAGTGTGCACTCATGGTGACTTCATAGTGCTGCCCCAATGGGAAATCAGGCCATGGAGACCATAATGTGATATCCCACTCAGTCACATTATCCTGACACTGAGCTAACCAGTCCTCGTCGTATCCTATTAATGCTAAGCACTAGGCTAGGAAGCAACAAGTATCAATTTTATAAGTAATTGGTTTGACTCCACTGGGAACCGATCTCCCGCACGCGAGGCCCGCACTCTACCTGACTCGGCCACCGCGCTCAGTGGAAATATTGCGCCTAGAGCTCTTGCTCCTTCCAGAATATTTCAACCTCCCGTTTTGTTGACTAGACTGAAAAAAAGTAAAGCTTGTTTTATTTAACAATGCCTCTAAAGCACATTGATTTTAGTATCATCGGCTATTGGATGCCAAACATATGGTCATTCTGACATATTTCTTTGGAGGAAACCAGCTTCCCCCCCACATAGGCTACTCTTTCCAATAAGCAGCAAGCAGTCTTTTATATTTATATGCACTTGCCGACAGACAGGACAGCACATACCACAGCCTTTGATGAACCAGTTGGGGTCCACTGGTTGGAGTGGAAAATAGCCCAAACTGCAAATGGGTCCACTGAGCACGATCGGTAGGATGACCGACACCTTCACAGTTGGACACTCTTACGCCTGAGCTACGTCCCACTCCCCTAGCCTAGACCTCAAATGCTCTCAAGCACAACTTTGCATTGCTTTAACAATTAAACAAATTAAATAGCCAACATAGGTGCGCGGAGAGTGCGAGTGACAAAGGTAGGTTGGTTGTTGGAGTTTTACTTCCTGGCAACATCTAAGGTCATATCAGGACGCATACTGACTTGTGACAGTGCGGACTCATGGCCAATTTAAAGTGCTGCCCCACTGGGAAATCAGGCCGCCAGCATCATGACCTGATATCCCACTCAATCACATTATCCTGATGGTGAGCTAACCAGTCCTTGCCCTATCCTATTAATGTCAAATGCCAGGCTAGGTAGCAACAATTTTGTAAGTCAGTGAGAACCGAACTCCCTTTTTAAAATTGTGAAAGGTGAAGTAGTAATCATTGAATTTCTGAAAACAGGTGGATTGTATTGACTCCTGTGATTTTACTTTCAGTTTTGCGCTTATACAAAGTTTGACTCTTACACCCTTAAATATTTCTGGCCGACTGTTTTTTTCCAATATATATAAATATATATTTCTCCTCGTCCCCTAGCCTCCTGGCTAATTATATAGCACAGGGAGAGGTAGCACGTCCAGTTGATTCAATTTGCATTTCCAACTCACCGAGTACGGATGTGGAAAAGTGAACAGTGGTTTAATCTATACCTGCTAGTTTGTAAGTAGAAAGTTGAGATAGAGATACTGGGTTGTTTGTAACCTTACGACGGTTACCGGTTGCAGAACTGCAACATTATAGAGAGGCTCCGATAAATCGGCCCAATCTTTGGTTGAAGAATAATCTTCTGGTGGGGCGGTTGTAGAAGCTGGGGGATGTCTTTACAACGATTAAACGACGAGTCATTGGGGCGGTCCAGAATCTCCGGTCCGGCGGTAGCACAGCACTTGTATCCAGCAGACAGCAGCAAGGGTTTCCGAGGAAGGGCGGGTAAAGATGGGTCCAGCGGCTCCAGCAACGAGAAGAAAGCGAGAGAAACCTAAAGGTAAAGGGCCCCACCCAAGCACACAACTCCCTTGGTCAGGGGGAGAAGTATGCCTGGGAGGAAAAAAAAAAGGGTAGAGTCTAGGAAAGAGAAATGAGGAGAGTTGAGTCAAAGGACCGTGTCTATTTGCTCGATGGCGACCATCCAGCGAGTCAAAGACACGGACAGAGTAAGGGTAGAAAGTGAAATGCTGGTGGGCTCCCCCTCCTTGAACTCTTTTCAGACATATCAAGGAGGAAGGAGCAAGGCCAGCGGAGGAGGAAGGAGCAAGGCCAGCGGAGAGGAGATAGAGAGAGGTGTGGACGAAGTGCGGTCCGGATAGCAAGTGTGGGAAAGTTGACTTACTGCATTCATACTATATGTTCACATTTGCCATTTGCACGGGTGTTTCAATGTGGGGAAAATGTCTAAATGACACTTTGTGTGTTATTGTGTGAAGAAATTACTTCAACATTGACATTGGCCTGATAAGCCAATTTAGGTATCATTGACATTGTCTATCAACCCAAGGTCATGTCAGTATCGACATGTGTTAACACACCTTCAATGTGTTTCAATGTATGTACAGACACACACATGGGGCTGTGACTTACAGTTTCACAATTATGTACATACTATGTGTTTTTACACTAATGTCTGACAGACTCAGTTGAACATACACACTGAGAACATGTTGACAGCCAGTGACCGGCCATGAGACCCAGTTGACGGCCAGTGCACATACAGTTGACAGCCTGGCAGCTAATAGTTGACACTATACCAAAGACCCTATAATACTAAGATGGCTCACTCAGCCTGTACTGTGTAATCAAAATGATCAAACCCACCACTTGGTGCGCTGGCTATTCTCTTGGTTAAACAGTTGCTGTATTATATGTATAAATGTATATATGAATGTGAAAGATGTGTGATGATGGCGATGATGATGATGGTGCTGATGATGATGTGTATTTCTTCATAGCAATTTCATATTGATGTGTCTTCATACTTACCTATCTCATGTATAATATAATCGTATGTGTTTCCATGTGAAACACCAACCAGCAGCCGGGCTGATCAAACCCACCACAAGGTGGCACTGCAAAATTTACCATGGGAGAGATAGGGAGTGAGCCGTCTTAGTATTATAGGGTCTTTGACTATACCCATGCAACTTTTTGTAATTTTGACTGCAGGTTGAGTCATTTCAACTTGCGTTTACACCTCACAGACTACTGATGTGTAAAAGTAAGCAGTGATTCAGTATTTACTACTATCTTCTATTTGTAAATATTGAAGACACCCTTTAATTGATAATGTGTGATGATATTAGGTGAGAATATTTGTTCAACCTTGACATTGACATGGTAGGCCAATTTCGATACCATTGACATCGTGCTGTCAATAGTTGCTGGTATGGACATGTGCTAAACACACTTTTTAGTGTTTCAGTGTATATACATACACATACATGGAGTTGTAACTTACATTATGTTCACAATTTTGCACAGACAATGTGCATTTACACTAGTGTCTTACATACTCAGTTGACCATACACTGAGTACATGTTGACAGCTGGTGAGCAGCCATGAGACCCGGTTGACAGCCAGGAAACATTCAGTTGACAGTCACTGACAGTGTACAGGTGACAACATGCCCAGGACAATTTCTTTTATAAATTGACTGCATATGAACTTGGGTAACATTAGGTGTGTGGGTACCATTTATTTTCATTTAGCATGTTTTTAAATTGTGACATGGTGTGTGGAGGATACCCACCATACACATGACAGTGGACTTTGTCTAGGGTGTCAGTGTTTTACTTACACTACTACCTTTTCACCACTAGTGCTATTATTTGACCGTATGGGTGCTCTTATGCTGTCTGTATACAAAGTACACATGTTTATGTAAACTTAGTGTGCTTATTTGGAATAGTGTGCGGTAGGATGTGCAGGAAGTCCCACCGGCCTGGACCAATTGGTCACAGGTGCTCAGGCTTGACACTTGAACATGTTGGCCCAGGTCATGTGCTCACAGGGGTTATCACATATAATCTTTGAGAGTAATGCTGACCACTTTTGCTCCTTTAAAGGGAATGTGACTAGGTTTGTTTGTTGTTTTACATCCTAGCAACATCTAAGGTCATATCAGGATGGTTGTGACTTGGTAGGCAACCGGTGGCCAGTTGCTGCTGTCAGATCACACACCAAATAAATAAGGGATGATCTTGGACACCTGACCATGCACATGACAGTGCCAGAGCCCCGATGGCTGGCCAATCGGTTGTCCGATCATGCAGATAAAACTGTCAGTTCCCCGAGGGGTGATCCTTATGAGACAACTGACCATGAACCTCACAGTGCCAGTCCCCCGAGGGGTGGTCATATGATTATCAGATCATGCAGATAATACTTCCAGTCCCCCGAGGGGTGATCGTTATGAGACAACTGACCATGCACCTAACAGTGCCAGTCCCCCGAGGGGTGGTCAAGTGATTCTCAGAGAGCTGTAGTCAGATGGACTGCAAAGCTCATCTATGACTCCGTGAACATAGATGCCATATGAAACTATGCACACTATCACACTACTAATCAGTGGTGATACTATTCAGAGAGCGGTAATCAAACAGATTGCAAAGCTCATCTGTGACTCCATGAACAAACCAGTTCATTGTCATATGGACGTATATGCCATGCTGCACTATGCACAATATCACACTGACTAGTTATGATACTATTCAGAGAGCGGTAGTCAGGTGGTTTACAAAGCTCATCTATGACACCATGAACAACCAGTTCGATGTCATACAGACATAAATGCTGTGCAGCACTATACACACTACCACATTCATGACCCTTCAGGGCATTAACCCCCATTACTCATACGAGAGTGGGAGTCATGGGCATAAAACCCCAGACAGTTGTGTATATGTACAGACACACACTAGTTGTGAATTCTCACACTATGAAAGTAGAACTTGAAAGTCATGAGCAGATAAACCCCAGAAGTAGGCATATATGTAAATAGTTGTGATTACTTTGTGACCCCCTATATGATTGTATAGGGACAGCCTATTTAGGTCTCATTGACAGGGTGGATCCAGTCCAGTAGTTGGCTGGGTGTGAGTACTGTTACACAATGCCCCATTTTAGTACAACTCACATTGGTACTATAATTTAATATAATAGACATTCCAAGTCACTACACTGGCACTCAGTGGACAGGCTACATAAATATATAGATATATATATATATGAGGCTGTCTCAGAAGGTGGTAAGTAATTTGGGACAAAACTTTGTCCATTGTAGCGATCAACATACTATCTGCTTATGCATTTGCTCAGGATAAACTGATTTATGGTGTTTCATAATCCCAATAGAATACATATTGCTTTGAAGCAAATGTCCTTGTGTTTTCAGTGTAACCGTTTCTGTGCTATTTTGTGTCAATCGTTATGTGGACAAAAAAAAGAAGAGTTATCACCTTTTGAGACAGGATCATATTATACTAGCTGTATTTGGGGTGGGGGGGGGGGGTATTTACAGAGTCTGGCTTGTGGCCAGCTACCCAGCCAGGGTAGTAGTAGGTAATTAACCATGAGGTAATCAACTCTATTGGCTGAGGCCATGATTGAGTGTGATAGGCACAAATATACACTCCTTTCTGTCTCTCTAGACAGACCCATATCAGCAGACATTAAAGTCTGACATACACCTACCAACAATGTACATTCCTTGGCCAAGCAAGGAACACACAGGGCTTAACTAAGCCCAACATACAACTACCAATGGGTAGTTGTTTAAAACACATATGATACCTTTAATAACAAGGGGAAAATCATTACTGGGTGTTGGCCTTTCTTAGGAAACAACCTACATTGTATAGTTTAGATTTTAAGATAGAAAATTCCACTTCTAACTTAGAAAGTGGAAATTACCCAACTTGTATTGGTTGGATGAGCAGACTTGGGTGCATAGCATATGGGTAATAGTCAGTCATCATGATGCCTCACCATCTAACTTCCAAGAGTAAGAGAAAAAGTGATTAGTTAAATCCACTTTTGAAATTATTGCACTGACTTATTGGGATTAGTAGTTACTTATTACAGATTACTCAATAAATCCATACAAAATAACATTGCTATGACCAATATGGTTCAGCTACCACTTCACACATTTAGATCAATGGCTAATAAAAGTAATACATTACACAGTGCCCTATAATGTATGAGGAAGCTCTCTCAGCTCAATCAATTTTGAAGGCATTCATAGCGGCTTCAGTTGTTGCTTAATGTAACCTTAAGCTTGACCCAGATGAGAACTTGTCATAATCATTCTTTAGCTCATCGCAGGATGGGATAAATTTACCTTCACTCATGTCAGGCAAAAATGGGAATTAGAAGGATTACCTTCATTTCATTTAGAAATTTTAGACCATGCCAGACCAGACGGGATGGCCGAATGAGTTAGAGCGTCCGTCTCCCGTGTTGGTAGATCATGGGGTCGTGGGTTCAAACCCTAGTCGAGTCAAACCAATGACTTAAAAATTGATACGTGTTGCTTCCTAGCCTCGCGCTCGGCATTATTAGGATAGGGCAAGGACTGGTTTGCTCAGTGTCAGGATAATGAGACTGAGTGGGATATCAGGTCATGGTTCTGGCAGCCTGGTCTTCCAGTGGGGCAGCACTATAAAGTCACCATGAGTGCGCACTGTCACAAGTCTTTGTTGTTTTACCGAGTCCGATAGCCTTGGCTTGTTATAGTACAGTTCCCGCCCACCCTAACCTGGGGAATGTAACACTATGGCGGTAGCAGATTTTCCAATTTGCACATCAGGATCATGTTAGTGCTAGACCACTATATTACCCTAGTGTTTATATGATGACTGTTGCCAGGACATAGAAAACAAACAAAGAGTCTGTGATGACATATAAGATAGGACATCACGGTAGAGTGTAACCTACCTGTGGGGAGGTAATTAAATTGACCCCATATCAGCTTATCCTAAAAAGTTTGACAACTTGGTAGCTAGATGCCCTGTCAGATGACATAAAATAGGATTTACCTCCAGACGTGGTGATTCGGCAAGGCAAAGCCTTGTGGGTTTTGAGTAAAATAGCCTTTCCATGATAGGATCTTATAGATTCATAGATAGGATTTATAGATTGATACAATGACTACTCTGATAAAAATG
Source organism: Branchipolynoe longqiensis (assembly GCA_030323885.1). Lineage (NCBI taxonomy): Eukaryota > Metazoa > Annelida > Polychaeta > Phyllodocida > Polynoidae > Branchipolynoe > Branchipolynoe longqiensis. Next base: position 23,319,216 of record CM059202.1, read on the forward strand.
TATATGTATCCATGTGCGTTCACGGGAAATATGAAAACAGTAGATTAAAATATACCAGATTTATAAATGCTACATATGATCTACCTAGCCCTATAACAGGGGATTGGGATCTAAATAAAAACAATTCTACTCTTTTCAAGTAGAGGCAAATGTCTTAACATTCACAAATACATCACAAAAAAGGGTTCAGAAAAGATAACTTGGCTCAGAGCTCCTCAGGGAACAATTATGTTCAAAAGAAGTAATTGAACTCATAGTTCAATTCCTTTAAGAAAGCTAGCAATACAAAGATGAAACCGAAATTATGATTAGGTAAACGTCTCCCTGTGCTATAATTAGCCAGGAGGCTAGGGGACGAGGTGAAATAGAATAATGATGTGAGTCTTACCTGGGTATAGTTGACACATAATTGTTGTTTTACCGAGTCCGATAGCCTCGGCTTGTTATAGTACAGTTCCCGCCCACCCTAACCTGGGGAATGTAAGGAACTTTGGTTTGCCGAAGGGAGGAAAACAAGAAAACAGAGAAAAAAGGGAATAATAATAATTTAGAACATCATTTCGTTAATTAGTAGGTAAAAGATTGAATCAAGTGGAAGTGCTACCTCTCCCTGTACTTTAACAAGCCAAGGCTATCGGACTCGGTAAAACTCTTTGTCAACTATACCCAGGTAAGTCTCACATAATTATTCCATATGTATATATATAAATGTCATGGGGGTGTTGAAAATCGGAAATATTGCGCCTAGAGCGGGACTCGAACCCACATCTCTTTGCATTCCGAGCCAATGTGCTAACCATCACACCACCTAGGCTCCCAGATGTCATCCCACTACCCATGCCTACCTGTCTATGAGTCATCAGGGAGCCTAGGTGGTGTAATGGTTAGCACATTGGCTCGGAATGCAAAGAGATTTGGGTTCGAGTATGAGGTTCCTTGCCTCAGATGTCAGTGCAGAACACTACATAAATAAATAAAATTAACAAAATTAAAAAACGCATCTCGCCATGAATATGGACATGGTGTAAAACCTCAAGTTACTCACTCACTTATTCCATTATTATTATTATTATTATTATTATTATTATTATTATTATTATTATTATATTGCCATTGGAGTTGGTATGGGGGTGGGTGGTGGTGAGTGGGGGTGGGTGGGGGTGTGAAAAGCTATTCCAGTGGGAAATATTATTCCTTTTCCTCCTGAGGGCATGGTGTCTTCTGCTTAATAATTGAAGGGCTTTTAATGATTCGGCCACCACGTCCAGTCTTGTGGTGTGGAAGGTGCTGAATGCGGGATGCGGGATGTAGCATCCCGGATTCATTATATGGGTTGTTGTGTGCATATATCTATATATATCTATATATATCTATCTATATATATCTACATATATATAGCTATATCTACATATAAATGCTCGGAGAATTATGTAATTATTTATTAGTCGATTCTACTCGAGTTAATATTAGTGAACCGCTGTCGTCCAGCCGCTTTGCTGCAGACCTACCGGGCCCAGCGGCGTTCGACGCTTCTCGAGCTATTTGAATCGTCAGTTGCCTCTCGTTCTTTTCTTTTGAATTAAGTAGGACATTTATCGCTCAGCCCGGAGTCGAATAAACGAACCAACCCAATCTGCTGGTCTCCTTGTCATTTCGTAGGGGAGTCTTATATCTCTATATATAGATATGTAGATATATATATATATAGATATATATATATATATATATATATATATATATATATATAGATATATATATATATATATATAAATATATACATAGATATATATATATAGATATAGATATATATATAGATATATATAGATATGAATAGTGATAAGCCCATTATTGCATGTAATAATACCTGGAGTGGGTGCCACTCCGCCCTCCTCCCTCCCCAGGGTATGGGGTGGGTACCAGCATGCACCTCTCCGCCTCCTGCGCGGGGCCTCTCCTCCACTAGCTCGGAGAATTTTGTTAAACCAAATTTATACTTGTCGCTACGTAACCTGGTGCTCAGCATTAATAGGATAGGGCAAGGACTGGTTAAAGGCTGCATTCCATATACGCGTAATGCGTAATGCGTTATGCGTTACGCGTTATGCGTTATGCGAATGCCAGCATTCCATATACGCGTAATGCGTATTGCGCTATGCGTTATGCGTTATGCAGTGAAGTATATAAAAAGTACACACACACAGAAACAGGAAGACTGCTTCCTAACAGGTCCGCCGCATAAACCTACATGTTTGCACCGTCCCATTCTTCATATTTCTCATGAAGACCCTAATTATCAGTCGCCTCCTCCAGCCTTATAACAATGGACAAATGCGACTGATGCTTTTCTGTTCGCACCACCTTGTCCCGGCTGTCCGTAATTATCAGTCGCCTCCTCCAGCCTTATATCAATGGACAAATGCGACTGATGATTTTCTATTCGCACCACCTTGAAGACTGCTTCCTAACAGGTCCGCCGCATAAACCTACATGTGATATATGAAGAAATGGGACGGTACAAACATGTGTATTAGACTATGCGGCGGACCTGTCAGGAAGCAGTCTTCATGAGAAATATGAAGAATGGGAAGGTGCAAACATGGCTCATGATAGTGAGTGTGATAGTGAGTGTGATAGTGAGTGTGATAGTGAGTGTGATAGTGAGTGTGAGTGTGATAGTGAGTGTGATAGTGAGTGTGATAGTGAGTGTGATAGTGAGTGTGATAGTGAGTGTGAGTGTGATAGTGAGTGTGAATGTGAGTGTGAGTGTGATAGTGAGTGTGATAGTGAGTGTGAGTGTGATAGTGAGTGTGATAGTGAGTGTGATAGTGAGTGTGATAGTGAGTGTGATAGTGAGTGTGAGTGTGATAGTGAGTGTGATAGTGAGTGTGATAGTGAGTGTGATAGTGAGTGTGATAGTGAGTGTGAGTGTGATAGTGAGTGTGAGTGTGAGTGTGATAGTGAGTGTGATAGTGAGTGTGATAGTGAGTGTGATAGTGAGTGTGAGTGTGATAGTGAGTGTGAATGTGAGTGTGAGTGTGTGTGGTTTATCGCACACACAGAGACACAACAGAGACACACACACAGCACACACACACAGAGACACACACAGAGACACAGAGATACACACACAGACACACACAGCAACAGAGACACAAAGACACAACACAGAGACACACACACAGAGACACACACAGACACATACAGAGACACACACCCAGACACAGAGACACACACAGAGACACAGAAATGAGAAATATGAAGAATGGGACGGTGCAAACATGTAGGTTTATGCGGCGGACCTGTTAGGAAGCAGTCTTCATATTTGGGACGGTCCTAACATCCCTCAAAGCAAGCTAAACTTTGAAGACTGCTTCCTAACAGGTCCGCTGCATAAACCTACATGTTTGCACCGTCCCATTCTTCATATTTCTCATGAAGACCGGCTGTCCGTAATTATCAGTCGCCTCCTCCAGCCTTATATCAATGGACAAATGCGACTGATGCTTTTCTATTCGCACCACCTTTACCCATTACGCATTATGCACCGATCGCTACATGGAGCGATCGGGATAATGGATTTCTGACGCATTCGCATTCGCATTACGCATTACGCTTGTATGGAATGTAGCTCATAGGTTTCAAGGCGTTTAGATTTTTTTGTCGCATTCGCATTCGCATTACGCATTACGCGTATATGGAATGCACCCTTTACTCGGTGTCAGGATAATGTGACTGAGTAGGATATCGAGTCATGGTGCTGGTGGCCTAATTTCCCAATGGGGCAGCACTATAAAGTTACCATGAGTGCGCATTGTCACAAGTCGATACCCATCCTGATATGACCTTAGATGTTGACAGGATGTAAAACTCCAACAACCATCCAACATATTAATCACCATTATTAAAGTCATTTGCGAAAGTGCAATACCAACCAATTAGTCACTGGTGGTTACCAGCAACAACAAAAAACCCTGCACTAGCGCCACCTACGGCTGCATTTGACATGCCTCACTCTTGTATGACTGGCTCACTTGCCCCAATTAATTTTTCCCAGTGATAACATTTTTCACTGAGACTGACACAGGCAGTGAGGAGCAGTTAGTTAAGGGGGCCACATGTTGGTGGCGCCACCGGTCGAGTCGGGAAGAGTCGGTGGTCGAGGTTATAATAATAATAATTCTTATACATCACATACATATAAAGAAAAAAAATCCTCTGCTACGACTGACACTGGTCTACATCTGGTGGAGGCAAGGAGGCCGCAGGTGGCACCACCGGTACAGTGTTGGGTCTTACGGAGTATAACAAGAATGATGATAATTCCCTTATGTATCTTTATACTCGCATAATTCGTTATAAATCATATATATATACATGTATTTTACCTCGGTAAACAGCAGTCGTCAGTACATTCATTCACCGACTCACCGTCGGGTTTACTGCAATCTACCACGCACCGTCCACCGCCCCCATCCTTGGGTACCACAAACACGTCGTGAATACACATAGGCTTATCTACAACTACCGAAATGACACCAGACTCAACTTCGGCTAACAATTTCTTGCTAATTATAGCTCTATCTTTCTTCGATTTACCCCTTCTACCTGCTGGCTCATAGGCAAGATCACAAGAGCTATTTATTACAGAGAATCCAAACACTACTCCGTTCAATAAAAATCTCCAATCCGGATCAGTGTCCCCCCGCAGAAACAATTCTGAAAAAACCCGGCAAGGTTTCAACTGTGATACACGACCAGCTATCAGGTGAACACATGAACAAACACCATTCACACAATCAAGCTTAACGTTAAACGTACATGATGGGCCTCCAAGCTCCTGATACAAAGTCACCTCCCAACCACCACCAACAACAATGTCAGTTACTATCAGTAATTCCTTATTTGAATCTGACAAATTGATCCAATTATGCAAACGTATTTCGTTAGTAAACAAATAACTAACAGTCTCGGAAAGTCCATCGAGGGCAACACCAAAGTCACTTGCGCGATCACTATCAACCGACGACTCCTTAGGAATGCTAACACCGCCCAGCACCCCCTCACTCCCAAACAATTCGGCAATCACATCCACGTCACATGCCGGGACATCACAGCTTGTGGAATCAATTACATCACAATCTATACCATCAACACCACCAACATCCTTATTGGCGCTCGCTGGGCAGACACCGGCTGGGACGACCCAATTATCAGGGCCATTTATCCCACTTGAGTCGACCGGTCCCAACGACCCAGCTGATCCAGGCACCGCCGGCAGTCGAGCCGGCTGAGCATTGGCGCCCTCTGGTGCTACTTGACAAATCCCTTTCAGATGTCGTCAGTCTTTACATTTCTGTCGGCGATGACCTTTAGAACCGCACTTAGCACAAAAATGACCAAAAATGCAATCCTCCTCTGTCTTCAAACAGCCCGCCTCACTATTCCATCTAAAACATACCCGATTCTCATTAACATGCTTAGCTGTACTGACACGCTTCCCGGTATAGTCCCCTCGCTGTGATTTCTTAAATTTCATGCTTTGCGGTCCATAATACGATACACTCGTGCCAGTATTTGCCTTTCCAAACGCCGAGAAGCCGGATAACTCCGCGTGTTTCCGAATTGCTCTGTCATACTCAATATGTGCGACATCCATAAAATCATTAGTCATTGCTCGCAAACTAATAAAGCCAATATGCTCAAGAAGAGCTTGGTGGTCTGCAACTGTCATACATTCTATATTCAATGCCCATTTGGCAGTGGCGTGAATAAGCTCATGCGGGTTCAAATTTCGCACCTTCTTTTCCGCAAACGTGAACTTTCTCAACGACCACTTACCCTTGCGCCGCCTAGAGGAACTGCCACTCCGAGAGCTTGAACTTGCGTGCCGGTGGCACCTCCTCCCACGAGACCGCCTACGTGAGCGGCCATAGGCGGAATGGACAGCACTGCCATCCACGCGCCCCCGCACTTCCTCAGCTCCAGCCTTGAACTCCTCCTCGTCCACCTCTCGCACCGAAGCCTGCGCTCGTCCCCCTTCAATTAACTCGTCCTCCTTACGCAGTCGCTCCCGCTTCTCTTCCAGCTCTCTCACGCGCCTCTTCAACTCCATAGCTTCTATATCTCTCATGGCATTGCGCTCGCGCTCCTCCAGCCCCATGGCCGATACTTCCGACACAAGCGCCCCAGCTCCACCCTCCTCGTCCTTCACCGCCTTAGAAGCCATTTTCCGACCTGTTGTCTGCCTGGTCGTCCTCCCTTGGCTCACCCCCTCCTTATCCCTATTACTACTAGCACACCTCTCCGCCTCACGTGTGCTGTGTGTTACACCACAGTCAAAACAGAAAGGCATAGCCACCCAACCGACAACTGAACAGGCGAACCAAGTTCGAACGCAACCATGCGTACTAACAAAGGCACGGCAGGCACGGCAGACACACCGCACTGCACTGCACCGCGCTGAAGGAAAATTATGAAGAGTGGGACGATTCAAACGCCCAGCAGCTGCTTATATAGGCCTGCGCAGGACCGCAGCACATGAAGCAGCACAGCTCCGCAGCACAAGGAGCAGTATCTAGAACATACAAATTCAAGAAAACCGATCAAATAGCAATAGTCAATATTAAATAAGAAACAAGTGTATTTTCCGCTGCCTATAGATGTATAACGTTTTATACGTTCTATAAATCATATATATATATATATATTTTACCTCGGTAAACAGCCTCAGGCTAGCCTCAGGCTAGGGAGAGGTAAGCACGTCCGGTACCAGCAATTAGCATATACAACTCACGACTGGATAACGTGTCGTTGGGTTGCTCCGGCAAAATTAGTCTACATACAAGCAAATACGCAGTAAGTATAATAAAAACTGTGGTTAGCTTAATTATGATGCATTAGAGCATCAATATGGAAAGTTTAGACTTTCGTTGGTCCAATTTGGACGAGTTATTTGGTTATAAACAACCAAGGATAGAACACTCGAGTGGGTTTCGCGAAGGAACCAAACCGGTCATTAGCGGTTATGTCAACACCCGGGTCACCGTGTGACTATGGGTAGAGATGTGGGTTTCGCCCTATCTCATGTGGAAATTCTCTCGTACTCTAATAGAGAGTAATGTTGGAGATGCTCCTGGGTTTCTTTTATAGACTCCCCTAGACAAAACTTTTTCAGGCGTTTCTCCGAGTTTCGTAGCATTTTCTCCAACTTGTTGACGTAGTAGTCACAGGTGGGAGAAGTGTGCGGAACAGAGGGATGGGCGGGCCGATACACTGGTCCCGACCCCGCGTAAGGTTTGGGCTTGACCCACAACCCACGCACAAATTTAGCTTATTACGCCTGTGTTATAACGGTATAAACACGTTCTCTAACACCAATAGATGTCCAAATGAGTTTGAAACAACCATATTGTGACATATATATATACCGGGACTGACCAAAAATGTTTGTTTCAGTTCCCGATGGCCACGAAGCGGAGTAAGCGCGGTGCAGCAGCAGCCGAGGGGCGTGTTCCGAGTGGAGTGGACGAGGAGTACGACTCCTCACCCGTGTTGTCGGCAGGGCCGTCGACACAGCCCCGGGCGCATATCCTCTCCGACCCGGACGAGGACGCAGTGCCTGATGTGCCTGCGCCTCCAGATTGGGAGGCTCGCTTTGCAAGATTGGAAAGCCACATCTTGACTGCCAAATCGCCTGTGTCTCGGAAGCGGCGTAGGCCGAGTGTCCAAGAGGATTCATTTGAGGATTTCTTGGACACAGACTCGGCGGTGGAGCTTAAGGCTCCTCCTCCTCCTTCTCCTAAACGGAGGAAGAAGAAGAAACAGGTGATTTCTTCGGGTGATGAATTCACCAAGGAGCGGGCAGAGACTGGTTTTCGCAAAAAGCGGAAGACTAAGTCCAAAAAGAAGAAGAGGAAGAGGAAATATTCTTCTTCTGAGTCGTCCACTGAGTCTACTTCTACGGAATCAGACTCAGACACCATATATGAAGGGGTCTATGCGGACATTGGCACTAAAGTGGCTAAGAAGGTGGAGAAGCCAAAGGCTAAGCGGGTTAAAACCACTACGCTTATGCGCGAGACCGTGAATGGTCATTTTCGCACGTTCAAACCGGCGGAGGTTATCTCCAAGTTAGGAGATGAGTTAACAGGCATAAAGGGTGTTCCCAACTCCATCATTAAAGAAATGGATCGGGATGTCAATATGACGGATGACCGTAAGAAGTTTGAGGATGTGTTGCACACAGTGCATAAGGCAGTGTTGGCTACCCTAACAGCTATTGTTCCTGTGGCTAATAGGATGCAGAGTGAAAATAAGTTCTCGTCTTTGGCTAAGACAATGGACAAAGGCATTGCAGTGCTAGCGGCGGCAGGTAATTACCTGTCGTTTCGAAGATATGAAAATGTCTTCAAGTCAGTTTGCACAGATGCTGGCAAAGAAGTGGCTCGCTCTAAGAAGGTTACCGATAATGAGGGGAAGGAGTTTACGCTTTATCTTGCTCCAGAGCCGATTAAAGGGAAACCTTTAGATAACACCAAGATGTTTGGCGGTCAACTACATTACCTCTATAAAGAGGTAGAGACTGCAGCCAATGGCAAAAACATGGATGGCAAGAAAAACAGGAAGCTCTCTCGTTTTCAAAAAGTCACGAGGGGATTTTCGTCCACGACGGTTCACCAGAGGAACCAGACCGAGTTCAAACTTCGGTCAAGGGTTTCGGGGCCGGGGCGCTCGCCCAGGCTGGACCGACAACACCGCACGGCCAATAGGCCGAGGGGTCAACTCGTCGAGACCTTTCCCCAGGGGGGGTCCAAGTAGAGGTCCAAACACAAACTTTACAAGTCCCTGCAGCCTCTAAAAACACACAAACTGTAAGCAACTTTGTGGCTGGTAATATTAGTAATCATATTTCTGAGTGGCACAAAATTACTAGTGACCAAGAAATTATAGAAATAGTTAGGGGTGTTCAAATTCCTTTTACACAAATTCCTGTACAAAGTATAATACCTTTTCCATATAACATTCAACCAGTTGAACGAGACGCACTAACTAAACAGGTACATAAATTCTTTGAGAAAGGAATTATACAAAAAGTGACACACTGTTCAGGACAGTTTATTTCAAACATTTTCTCGAGACCGAAGCCTAATGGTGATGTTCGAATGATCCTGGATTTAACAATCCTTAATAAAAGGGTGGAATATCGACATTTTAAAATGTTCTCTCTAGATACGGCACGGGATCTGATTACACCAGATGCGTGGATGGCTAGTGTTGATTTACAGGATGCATATTATACGCTTCCCATAATGGAACAATACCGAAAATTTCTTCGATTTATTTGGGATAACCAACTCTATGAGTTTACCTGTATGCCGAATGGCTTAGCTTGTGCGCCACGTTTATTTACTAAATTGCTTAAACCTGTTTTCTCGGTAATGGCGAGGAAGGGTCATATAATGTTTCCATACATAGATGATTCTTTTATTATAGCATCAACACAAATTGGTTGTGTGAATGCAGTTTTGGATTTATGTGCATTACTCACTAAATTGGGGTTTTATGTACATCAACAAAAGTCAGTGTTTAAACCAACAAAACAACTCAAATGTTTAGGGTTTATTCTGGATACACAGTCCCTTACAGTGTCGATAACAGAACAAAAACTAATTAAGTTTATGACTACAGCGACTCAGCTTATTAAGTTATCAAAGCCAAAAATTAGACAGGTTGCTGTTCTTATTGGCATAATGACATCATATGCACCTGCTGTGTTATATGGGAAGGCCCATATTAAGTCGCTAGAAATAGATAAAAATTTAGCGTTAACACGAACTAAAGGCAATTTTGAGCGAAAGATGTTTATTTCGCAAGAAGGGTTACAGGATATTGGATGGTGGATGCAACATATAGCAAGTTCACCAAATCCAATCCGCATGGCGGAACCTAATACAGTAATTACTACTGATGCTTCGTTAGAAGGTTGGGGAGCTCATCGAGATGGGGTCACAACAGGAGGTAGATGGCTTGATGATGAAAAATCAGACTATATTAATGCACTAGAATTGCGTGCTATTTATCTGGGCTTACGTAGTTTAGTAAAGATAAATAAATCACAGGTTAGAATACTAACTGATAATACTACTGCCATGGCATATATTCGTAACATGGGTGGAACCAAATCAAAGTCTTGCAATCAGTTATCTAAACTGATTTGGAACTGGGCACAGGCTCAACAAGTCTGGCTGACTGTAGCGCATATTCCAGGGTCACAAAATACACTTGCAGATTATAAAAGTAGAAATTTCCATGACCATTTAGAGTGGTCTCTCTCTACACATTTGTTTAACTTCGTTTGTGAAAAATGGGGTACACCTGAAGTTGACTTATTTGCATCACGAAATAATAACAAGTTACCCTGTTATGTTTCTTGGCATCCTGAACCGGATGCTTGGAAAGTAGATGCGTTTGCTATTACCTGGGAAAATAATTATTTTTATATTTTCCCACCATTTAGCATTATCAGCCGAGTAGTGAGAAAAATCGGCTTGGAAGGGACACATGCGATACTGGTGGTGCCCGATTGGGACACGCAACCTTGGCTGCCAGCAGTTTCACAACTGGCAAAAGATCGTATACGATTCCCAAGAAAACTCGGGAATCTGACGCACCACGGACCGCTAGTGGTTCACGGCGACGTGTCAACGACGCCCCTATTGGCATTCCTTTTCTAAGGAAGCAGCTACAGCAATTTGGATTGGACAGAATTACTGAGGATAGGATAGTATCGGATGCCTGGAGGCCAGGAACTGTCAAAATGTATACAACCTATTTAAAGAAATGGGGTGTACATTGTTTGTTAATGAAAGTTAAACCAACAAATCCAAAGATTTCACAAGTAGCTCGGTTTCTTCGTTCTCTAGAGGATGAAGGACTTTCCTTTGGATCGATTAATGCGGCGAGGTGTGCGTTATCAATTATATTACCTAGAATTGATGGCGAAACAGTTGGAAAACATTATGTTATTTGTTATTTACTTCGTTCAATTTATCAAAGGAATCCTCCAAAACCAAAGTATAGTCGGTTTTGGGATGTTTCTATAGTATTTAAGTTGTTTCAGGCTTGGCCTCACAACTCGTGGTTAGATATAAAACAGTTAGGTTTTAAGGTCGCGGTCCTGTTATTGTTAGTAACCGGACACAGAGGACAGACGATTGTTGCTTTATCCTTAACTGGATTAGAAATAGACAAGCAACAAGCTACGTTTGATTTAGAAAAATTGCTCAAATCGAACACGTTAGGTGACCCTTTATCAACGGTTCACTTAGACTGTTTTCCGAATGATCGGAAATTATGTGTTGTGTCGGCCATACGGGCTTATATATACAAGACAAAGGATTTACGTGCATCACAACAACTATTAGTGAGCTTTATAAAGCCACATAAGGCGATTTCACGAGACACACTTGCCAGATGGACAATTACGGTGTTGAAATTGGCTGGAGTGGATACGAGTAAATACTCTTCCCACTCAACTAGAGGAGCCATGGTCTCCAAGGCACGGGTGCTTGGTATTTCTGTGAAAAGAATACTAGCGCATGCAGGCTGGAAGACGGCTAAGTCGTTTGCAAAACATTATAATAAACGACTAGAAAAGCCTACCGGCGTTGCAAAGCGTCTTCTCGCCAACTAACAAGAATAGGTGAGAACAAAAATTTAGAATGTTATAATAATAAGAAAGAATGATATTAAGGATAAAAATGAATTATGTAAAGGTCTCCCTAGCCTGAGGCTAGCCTGAGGCTGTTTACCGAGGTAAAATAGTATAGTTATACGAGTCTTACCTTGGTACAGATGATGGATAACTGTTGTTTTACCGAGGTATAAGCCTCGGATAGATGTGGGCTAGGGCCCTCCCGCCACACCCTGCCACATCTATTCCGTTGGTGTACCTTTTCGGTAAAGTAATAGTATCCATTGTTTGAAAGTCATTTTTATCCTCAATAAGTAGGTTAAGATTGCTGGTACCGGACGTGCTTACCTCTCCCTAGCCCACATCTATCCGAGGCTTATACCTCGGTAAAACAACAGTTATCCATCATCTGTACCAAGGTAAGACTCGTATAACTATACTATATATATATATATATATATATATATACATGTATATGTATATATATGTGATGCATAACGCATTATACAAGTATAAATTGTAGGGAAACATGTACTTTTTTCTTATTATTCCCCCATAGGCGCTGTGATGTGGTGCTCCCCCCCCCCTCCCCCCATTTGTCGGGGTAATGTATTCGGGTGCCACTACTCCATTGCACCTCACACATATATGCGGAATTATATACAAAATGGAAAGCAAACAAAATCGCAAAATACATTGTCCAACGGAAAAGCTGCAGCCATATTCTGCTTGTCCGTGCCTACTCTCACTTGGTTCGGACAAATGGACAAGCCTAATTTCGAACGCTGTATACATATATATATTTAACCGTCAGGCTATTCCACCCCCGCTTAAGGCGAGCCTACGTATTAATATAAATAATTGTTTCCATGTGAATGTCTTGTGCCTCCTGCCGCCGGTTGTCCGCCTCCCTGCCAGCTTTACCCTTGGCTAGCAACGTTCTAGGTGGAGAGTTCGACTCCTTACAGACCGTGGGGCGGAAGGCCCTTAGTCAAATAAGATTATAGAGCAATCAAAATAGCAATCTGAAGTTGACCATAGCGGTTAATAATATAAGTCTGGAGAATAGTAAAGAATGCAAGGAACGTTCATGTCACTTCTTAGGAGCTCACCGTTTTATTCTTACCTCTTACTAACAGGATGAATTTAGCAATATAACGTATGTTATTAGTTAAATATGGTTCAACAATATAATGTATGTTACTAGTCAAATCCCCTCCCATATAATTAAGTTAAATAGGTTTGGAATTTCCATAATAAAATCCTAAATATTCGGCTGAAACATCGGAGCGTGCAAAAACACGTCCGATGGGTCTGGGTCCGAATGCCTGACCTTCTACCATTGCTAGGATAGTCACAATTGACGTATCCCAGCAATGCTTTACAGCAGGGAACCCGGCCTCGCAAATGTGGCAGTTGCGGGCTCACGCATAATGGCAAAATGCGAGCCCGCAAATAATCGGTCAAGTAGTCTCGCCCACTTCATATATATGGTGTTGGCTGCTGACTCCAGGGTGGTATGCAGGGCTTTGAACCTCATTGCAGGGCGAGGTTTGAAGTTGTTGTTTGCAGGGTGTTGGATCCGGGATATTAGTGATTGATGCGGCAAACAGTGTAATGCATGTGGAATATAAGTTTATGTAGTATGCGGGGAGGCTGGATGTGGGTGTAGTGATGTTGGCTATGGTATGCAAGATGTTTACTCGTATATGTGATGTTGGATGTCGGTGTTGGATGCGGGATTTGTGATATTGGAGGTTGCATTCATTGTGTTACATACAGAATTCATCATTGTATTTGTGATGTTGGTTGGACTCAGTGTGTGTGATGTTCGGTGGTGGATGTGGATGGGATGTGTGATGTTGGATGGTGGATGCGGGGTTAGTGGATGTGGATTTATGATATCGCATGATGAATATGGGGGATTTATGATGTCCAGTGTTTGATGCAGGGTGTTGGATGTGGGATTTGTGATGTCAGCTGTTGGATGTGGGATTTGTGATGTCAGCTGTTGGATGTGGGATTTGTGATGTCAGCTGTTGGATGTGGGGTGTTGGATGTGGGATTTGTGACATCAGATGTTGAATGTGGGATTTGTGATGTCAGCTGTTGGATGTGGGATTTGTGATGTTAGCTGTTGGATGTGGGATTTGTGATGTCAGCTGTTGGATGTGGGATTTGTGATGTCAGCTGTTGGATGTGGGGTGTTGGATGTGGGATTTGTGACATCAGCTGTTGAATGTGGGATTTGTGATGTCAGCTGTTGGATGTGGGATTTGTGATGTTAGCTGTTGGATGTGGGATTTGTGATGTCAGCTGTTGGATGTGGGATTTGTGATGTTAGCTGTTGGATGTGGGATTTGTGATGTCAGCTGTTGGATGTGGGATTTGTGACATCAGCTGTTGGATGTGGGATTTGTGATATCAGCTGTTGGATGTGGGATTTGTGATGTTAGCTGTTGGATGTGGGATTTGTGATGTCAGCTGTTGGATGTGGGATTTGTGACATCAGCTGTTGGATGTGGGATTTGTGATGTCAGCTGTTGGATGTGGGATTTGTGATGTCAGCTGTTGGATGTGGGATTTGTGATGTCAGCTGTTGAATGTGGGGTGTTGGATGTGGGATTTGTGATATTGGGTTAATGATGCGGGGTGTTGGATGTGGGACATTTTATGTCAGGTGTTGGATCAGGGTGTTGGATGTGGGATTTAAGATGTTCACTGGTGGATTAGGGAGGGGTTTCGGATGGATGGAGGATGCTGGGTGGTTAATGCTGACAATGTGGATCTGGTATCCGGTATGCAGGTTTGGGAATATGGGAACCCATTCAACAGTCACCCGATTTCCGGTATCCGGCATGCGGGTGTTGGAATGTGAACCCATTCAACAGTCACCTGATGTCCGGTACTCGATATTCGGTATCCGGTATGTGGGTGTTGGAATGTGAACCCATTCAACAGTCACCTGATGTCCAGCTACTCGATATTCGGTATCCGGTATGCGGGTGTTGGAATGTGAACCCATTCAACAGTCACCTGATGTCCAGTACTCGATATTCGGTATCCGGTATGGGGGTGTTGGAATGTGAACCCATTCAACAGTCACCTGATATCCGGTATTCAGTACTCAATATTCGGTATCTGGTATGCGGGTGTTGGAATGTGAACCGCACTCAACACAGACACATACACTCAGACAGGCAAACTCATGTCATATTCACTAAACCCACTCATTCAGACACAGCGAGCGGTGTTCCGGATGCGGTGGGCGGTGGGCGGTGAGCGGTGAGCGGTGAGCAGCAGGTCATGGGCGGTGAGCGGTGGGTGCTGAGTGGTGAGCAGTGAATGGAGGGCACAGGCATAGCGACACACTGCCCGGCTCGTGAGCTGTACGACATCTGCAGTCAACCAGGGCCTTCTCCATCTGCTGCAACGCCTGCCGGTGACCAGCCAGATTCAGGCCACCCGATACCCTGTCCATCTGCTGCAACGCCTGCTGGTGACCAGCCAGATTCAGGCCAGGCACTTGTCCATCTGCTGCAATGCCTGCCGGTGACCAGCCAGATTTAAGTTGCGGGACAAACTGGGTTCTTGCGTCACCTTTAGGATATCAGAACTCATGGCCTGAAGGTGGGATTGGATTTATAAATAAACCATGCCAAAGTCAGGTTTCGAAGGGTGAGGAATTAAATACGGTATCACCACAACTGACCTGGCTCCTTATAATATATGATCACAACAATAGCAGTAAGAATAATAATAAAAATAACAAGGATAATAAGCATAGTAATGATAACTAACCCTAATAGCAACAATAATAACAGGAACAATGACGATAATAACGATCATGTGACTGAGTTGGGATAGCGTAAGATGCGTAAGAATCTAAGTACAGTTAAATCTGCCTTAACAGTTATATTGGAACCAGCAATGTAGCCTTGTTTGAATCTTTGTTTGTTTGGAATTTGGGTTCTAGCAACATCTAAGTTCATATCGGCACTGGTTACCGACATTGGACAATATGCATTGATGGTAGCGTTATTGTGCTGCCCCACTGTATCTTCGAAAGAGCGCCGACTTTCCATGGATTTAGTGGGTTCAATTCCCAGCCGAATCAAAGGAACCACAGAATTGATACTTACCGCTACCTTTCACAGTGCTCGGCATGAGTAGGATAGGGCAAAACCAGTGGTCCACAACTGCTTCATCTAAGACTGTGGTATGTGCTGTCCTATCTGTGGGAAAATGCATATAAAAGACCACTTGCTGCTTATCAGAAAGAGTAGCCTATGTCACAGCAGGTTTCCTCCAAAGAAATATGAATGACCAAAGAATGACCAAATGTTTGACGTCCAATAGGCGATGATGAAAATCAATGTGCTCTAGAGGCCTCATTAAATAAAACAAATTTTCTCTATTTCTTTGGAGATCGAGCGAGTGTCAGTTCTTGCTGTAGAGGTGGCTTCGGGACCGTCTTTGGTCATGGTGACGGGCGTGTTCCCAGCGCCATTACCAAACAAAGTCAGTCTCACATGTAGCAGCAGCGGGTTTCCTCCAAGGAAATATGTCAGAATGACCATGTTTGACGTTCTATAGCCAATGATGAAAATCAACGCGCTCTAAAAGTGTTGTTAAATAAAAACAAACTTTCCAGTAGGATAAGGCAAGGACTGGTTACTAGGACGTAAGACTCCAGTAACCTAAATCGCATCAAGTCGGGCCAGGCAACGCTGCGCATTGCAGTACGGACGAGGTCTAACACTTAATAGAGAGACCCTCATTAATATTCACACCCAGTCGTGAGCAGCTCACTCTCCAGGCGCAATCTGGGTCGCACTCTTCCAGCGCAGCCTCTCGCCTATCGCCTCTCGCCTCTCGCCTCTCGCCTCTCGCCTCTCGACTCTCGCCGCTTCTCCCTACGCCGGCCAATGCTGGTGCTGTGCGCGGACCGCACTGCGTCGTGCTGGTGCTTGGAGAGTGACGGCCCGCGCACTCTCCACTTTCTCCACTCTCCACTCTCCACTCTATGCTCTCTCCTCTTCAGTCGCCACTCGCCACACCCTACTCCACTCTCCTTTCCACTTGCCTCTCCACTCCCTCTCCAGTCTCCCCCACTGTCCTATCCACGCTCCTCTCCACTCTCCACTTTCTCCACTTTCCACTCACCACTCTCCACTCTATGCTCTCCTCTTCACATGCCACTCCACACACACCTCATACCCTACTCTACTCTCCTTTCCACTTGTCTCTCCTCTCCCCTCTCCCCTCTACTCTCCTCTCCACTCCACTCTCCTCTCCACTCTCTTCTCCCCTCGACTCTCCACTTTCCTCCCCACTCTCCTATCCACTCTCTTCTCCACTGTGTTCTCTCCTCTCCACTCTCCTCGTTTCTCCTCCCCTCTTCTGTCTTATCCTCCTATCCACTCCCCTCTCCATTCTCCACTCCCCTCTCTTCTTCACTCTCTTCTCCACTCTTCTCGCCACTCTCCTCTCCACTGTCCTCTCCACTCTCCTCTCCACGCCTCTCCACACTTCTCTCCACACTTCTCACCTCCCTCTCACATCCCTCTCCACTCCTCTCCACACCTCTCCCCTCTCTCTCCTCACCACTCCCTCTCCGCTCTCCTCTCCACTCTCCTCTTTACTCTCCTCTCCACTCTCCTCTCCACTCTCCTCTCCACTCTCCTCTCCACTCTCCTCTCCACTCTCCTCTTTACTCTCCTCTTTACTCTCCTCTCCACTCCACTCTCCGCTCTCCTCTCCACTCTCCTCTCCACTCTCCTCTCCACTGCCCTCTCCACTCTCCTCTCCGCTCTCCTCTCAACCCGCTTCTTTACTCTCCTCTCCACTCTCCTCTTTACTCTCCTCTCCACTCTCCTCTCCGCTCTTCTCTCCACTCTCCTCTTTACTCTCCTCTCCACTCTCCTCTTTACTCTCCTCTCCGCTCTCCTCTCCGCTCTCCTCTTCACTCACCTCTCTCCCCACCCTCTTCACTTCCTTCCCACTCTCCTCTCCACTCTCCTCTCCGCTCTCATCTCCACTCTCCTTTCCACTCTCCTCTCCACTCTCCTCTTTACTTTCCTCTTCACTCACCTCTTTACTCTCCTCTCCGCTCTCCTCTTCACTCAACTCTCCTCCCCACCTCTCTCCACTCTCCTCTCCACTCTCCTCTCCACTCTCCTCTCCACTCTCCTCTCCGCTCTCGTCTCCGCTCTCCTCTTCACTCACCTCTCTTCCCCACTCCCCACTCTCCACTCTCCACTCTCCACTCTCCACCCTCCTAGTCCTACCCTCATACCTGGCGCATTTCCAGTGAACATACCGTACGGCCCGCTCCAGAACTATGCTTGAAGACTGCTAGTGCTATGCTTGAAGACTGCTCGACCCTCAGGAATCACTCTCCAAGCATACCGTGCGCTATGTTAAAATAATGTAATAATCAGTTATTGCCCGATGTGTGTGGGTTTTTGGAGCCCTGAGGTACTGTGCGATGTATACTGACTAAAACTTAGCCGAAGTCAATGCGCATTCAGCAAGATTGAGGACCGCAAACCCAATATTACATGCCCGTCGTCCGGTATGGATTTGTTTGTTGGAGTTTTACGTCCTGGCAACGTCCCAGACGGTTTGGCCGAATGAGTTGAGCGTCCGTCTCCCTTTTTCGTAGATCGTGGGATTCGAACCCACAGGTTCGAACCCTGGTCAAGTCAAGCCAATGAATACACAAATTGATACTTGTCGCTTCCTAGCCAGGCGCTTGGCATTATTAGGATAGGACAAGCACTGGTTAGCACAGTATCGGGATAATGTGACCGGCGGCCTGGTCTCCCAGTGGGGAAGCACTATAAAGTTGCCATGAGCGCTCACTGTGACAAGTCGGTAACTTAGATACTGGTGCACTTAATAAACATTTTTTACCACATAGAGGTAAATACTGAGGCAATTTAATAGAATCTGTTACTGCAGAAGGCTATCGTGACACAGTTTTGGTGTGCTTGCCACCATTATTTTGGTATGTTTGCACTTCAAATATCTAAAAAGAAATAGCCATTAAAAATAAAAGTTACTCCAAACTAAAGTAAGGTAGAACATAATGATCAAACTAATATATTTATTTCAGAAAAATGACAAACTCAAAACCATCGGACTATGCAACTTTAAATGCAAACTGCCGGGAAATAATGGACCTGTTCTGAAAGGATTATTCCACTAACCAATCAGATAGCGTGTTGCAAATTTAGCAGGACTGAGGTTCCTATGACTATGAGGGCTAAATAAATAGGCTTGAGCTAATTTCCCTTGAAAATATCACTTAAGTGCTTGACCATGCTGCCTAAGCCCTTGTGTATCAGTGGGTAGAACCTGTAGCGAAAGAGCATTATGTTGATCCTGCTGGAATGGGCAGGGAATTCTGGGTAATGAATCGTGCAATGATTGACCAGATGGGATGGCCGAGTGAGTTGAGCATCCGTCTCCAGTTTTGATAGATCGTGGGATTCGAACCCACGGGTTTCAACCCTGGTCGAGTCAAAGCTATGACGTAACACATTGATACTTGTTGCTTCCTAGCCAGGTGCTCGGCATGCTTAGGATAGGGCATGGAGTGATTGGCTCAGTGTCAGGATAATGTGACTGACTGGGATATCGGGTGATAGTGCTGACGTCCTGATTTCACAGTAGGGCAGCACTATAAAGTCGCCTTGAGTGTGCACTGTTACAAGTCAGTGCCCGTCCTGATATGACCTTAGATGTTCCCAGGACGTGAAATGTCAACAACCAACCAACCAACACACACATACATACACATGTGTAAATACACACACATACACACATACACGCATCCACACATACATGTGTGTATGTGTACATGTGCACATATACACATGTACACGTGTACACACATACACACATACATGCATGCATACACATGTGTGTACGTGTACATGTACACATGTACACGCGTACACACATACACACATTCAGGCATGCATACACACATACACACATGCACATATATATGCATGCATACATGCACAAGCACACATACATGCAATGCATACATATATAACACATATATGTATACAATCACATACATGTACATACACATATACATAATACTTATACATGCATACATACACATATATACACATACACACTTATAGTTAGTTATACATACATAGATACATCCATACACACATATATATACATATACATATATATATACATATATATATATATATATATATATAATATATATATTATATACACACCCACACATACATTTCTCCGTGGCAAGTGCTAGCAGGCCGAGCCGCCTTCACAACCGGAAATAGAAGTGGGCCCGGATACGCATGCGCGTACCACCACCGCCAAAAGAGAGCGCGGGCTCTCCTCAATTGTTGTCTGCTCGGACTAAATAACAAACCGAGCCCAAACATGAAGAAAACCGGCCATCCATGTAGCCTACTGCGAGTGAAAACGTTTATTTCCCCCCACATTGCACATTTTTCATTGATTATTTTGTCTACGGATTTTCATTGGAACGGAATAGAAGGCGGTGTATGTACAACTGTCGTCTGCTTGTAAATTCTCTTCAGCCTAGGCGCGCTCCGAGAATAAGGGGGGGGTGGGGGTGGAGTGGGGGGTGGTGGAGTGGGAGAGGTGGGAGTGGGAGGGGGGAGTGGGAGGGGGGAGTGGGAGGGGGGAGTGGGAGTGGGGAGTGGGAGGGGATTGCGGAGCAGACGACATTTGGACGCCGGCGCTGGCCGGGTGCGAGCCGGGTACAAGCGAGAGCGGGAGTCTGAGCGGGCGCCGCTGGTTCTTGGCGTGTGAGGGTTGTAGTGAGTGTTGCTGGTCCCCGGCCGGTTGTAGTATTGATCCGAGGCAGCTTGTTTTATGGCGCGTGCCGGGTATGTGTTATAGGCATTATTTATGTGGGTTGCTTTCGGCCCAATCAAGCTGGGCGTCCGGCGCAGACAGCGAGAATAGAAAATTCGAACGACCAATGCGAAAGCACACTGAGAAAGAAATGCTGGCAGTCCCTGCGCAAGCAATGCGAACGCCCAACGCACGCAGACAGGCAAGAGCGCACGGAGCGATGAGAGCGCGCCGCCAGCGCCTCAGGAGCGGATCCGGCGCCCGAGCGCCAGACGAGAAATGCGACGAGGCGGGACGAGGCACCCGCTTCCGCCCCGGGACCCCGCGGTCCACGCGCGGACCGCGCCCCGCTCTACCTCGCCCCACCCTACCAGAGCACGCTGGACCCAGCATTCCCGCGCCCCATCGCCCCTCCACTCCCCCTCTCTCCCCCCTCTCCTCCCCTTCCTCGCCGCCCCTCTCCTTCGTCCCCTCTCCTGTATTGCTCCTACCTCCCGCCTCCCCTCTCCGTATTTCTCCTCACCTCCCCCGTTTCTCCTCCCCGCCCGTCCACCCACCTTCCCCTACCATAACCTCTTCTCCCTTCCATACCATACCTTTATCCTCTCTCTATCCTTTCTATGTTGTTTATGGAGTAAGTGGAAACTCAAAGTTTCTCTGCAATCACCCTCCCCCCTCCCCTCCCCTCTACCCCTCCTCTCCCCGTCCCAACCCTTACCATCCCCTCCCCTCCCGAACCAGTCTCCCCTCCTCTACCCTCTAACGTTAGATAAAATATCCATTCCTCCCTACAGGAGGGCAGTACCACCCTACACATCCGCACGCCTCCTGTTCCCCACCACATACCACACACTCTCCACCCCATTCCCACCCCCCCCTCCACCCCCTCCACTACCACCACCCCTCCATCCCTCACTCCTCCCACTCCTCCCTCCCTCCACCATCTCACACCCTCCACCTCGAAGGCCACACCCTCCTCCACTCCCTCACCCCTCCACACCCTCCACACCCTCCACCCCTCCACACCCTCCACACCCTCCACCTCAAACCACACCCTCCACACCCTTCACTCTCCACACCACAAACCACACCCTCCTCCACACCATTCACCCCCTCCACACCCTCCACCCCAAACCACACCCTTCTCCACACCCTTCACCCCAAACCACACCCTTCTCCACACCCTTCACTCTTCACACCACAAACCACACCCTCTTCCACATCCTCCTCCACACCCTCCACCCCTCCACTCCCTGCACCCCTCCACTCCCCCACCCCTCCACCCTCCACCCCCTCCACCACTCCACCCTCACCTCCACCCCTACCCTCCACCCCTCCACCCCCTTCACTCGATAGCGCAAGGACTTGTTAGTTCAGCAGTGGTTAACATCACGAGTGAGAAGACCAATTTTCCAGTAATTGAAATTTTCCCCTGGCCAAATGAAAAATACATCAATAAAAAAAATCCGCACTAATTGCATCCAATTTGTTTTAAATTTAGTTCCATGAAGCTTATTAATTTTCTGTATTTATCATTCAATAGATGTACGGTGTATATTTATTTTTGTAGAGGAAAACAAAAAGAAAAGAAAGTGTTGTTTTAATAATTTATTATCTAGTCAGCCAATCCCCAGGTGTCCCATCTGCACCCTCGGCCAAAAACAAGCAATTGAAGAAGAAAAGCTACGTAAGAATAAACACTCGATATTAAATCTATAAAAGTTCTCATTATAAGTTGCATATTGGATCTCGATTCATAGAGAGCTTTAATTTGAGAGATGAAAATGGGAATCAATATAAGGTCCTAAACAAATTAATCATGTTTCCGGTTGCCGACCGACCCTGTTAGAACCCATCGACTCGATTTTTTTCTGCTCTGAGAAAACAAAATAATTGCACTCATATGCTGTCCTGTTTAATTTTGCAGTGTGCGGTTTGACAAACAAATAACAAGAATATTAAAAAAGTATTAAAACAAATATTTAAAAAAATATTAAAAAAAATATTGTTTCCCCTGCAACTGCAAACATGAATATTTTTCTTTTTGGCCTAATTGAAATGCGTAGTTTACAGTTAACCGCTGCAGCAATGTCAGCCATTGAACGCTGAACATTCACACGCATGCGCAGTCAGTCGCTGGATGGGTGAGTGAACTGGCGCGCATGCGCACACTGTCCCCTGGCCACCTGGCGGCTAATGTTAGCGAGTGCACTTACTACAACTGCAAAGTCCGATGCAAACGTAAGATTCTCAAACCGAAAATATTGACTTAAATTTGATTATACAGATGGTGCGGCTGAATCGCTAGAGCGCAGGCTTCCCGTGCCGAAGGTCGGCAGTTCGAATCCCAGTCGAGGTAAAATAATGACGGTTTATGTAGACCTTGGTTGGTTGGTTGGAATTGTACGTCCTGGTAACATCTAAGGTCATATCAGGATGGGTATCGACTTGTGACAGTGCATAATCATGGTGATTTTATAATGCTGCCCCACTGGGAGACCAGACCACCAGCACCATGACCTGATATCCCACTCAGTCATATTATCCTGATATTGAGCCAACCAGTCCTTGCCTATCATAATAATCCGGAGCGCCAGGCTAGGAAGCGACAAGAATGAATTTGTCTATTGATTGACATAGTATGGCCCTGCTAGGAAACGACAAATGCTAAATAATTGCACCAGTATTCAAACTGGATATGTTCAGATCTCGATGAGAGTTTTGCCATTGAAAATGTTGTGCTATTATCGGACTATGCCTACTTTAATGCAGTTTTTTCATTGTTAGGGTGATTTTTTTAACCCTAACAATGAAAAAACGTTGTATTGCAGATGAATATCAGACTAGACGAAGCAACATATTGGCTGAGTCTAGTTTGATATCAATCCACGATATTGCTGTAACTTTAAGGGTGGGAAGATGACATGAATGAAGGGTACATTCCTTACATGCGGCATGCGGTATGCGAATGCGAATGCGGCAACAAATCGAAATGCCTTGAAGTCAATGGACTACATTCCTTACACGCGGTATGCGAATGCGAATGCGTCAACTCGATCGGTCCCTGTAGCGATCGGTGCGGCATGCGGTATGCGGCACGCGGTGTGCGAATAGAAACCTCAGTCGCACTTGTCCATTAGTTTTAGACTAGGAGAGGCGACTGAGTATTACGGAACGGTCACACACAGGGGTGGGGAGGGGACACACA
>CM059202.1:23343492-23368295 GCA_030323885.1 Branchipolynoe longqiensis
ACAGAGACAATGAGACAGAGACAATGAGACAGAGACAATGAGACAGAGACAATGAGACAGAGACAATGAGACAGAGACAATGAGACAGAGAGAAAGAAAGAGAAAAAAGTACACTAAAGCTACATGTGGATGCCATTTGAAAGTTCTCCACAAATGCGGCTTCTTTCCCTGAGGCATAAAAGTCTCACTGACCTATATTTTATTTTATCTATTACATAAGTGAGAAGGCAATACAATTAGTTTGGTTCGAGCTATCTCTGGCTTGGCCCTCCTTAAAAGGCCAGTCCGCTTTATTCAAGTCAAAATTCTGCACGAGTTAGACAGATAGTGGGGGGGCACACACGTGACCCCGCTGAGTCAGTAGCTCCCCATATTGGGAGCATTGAGTTGGTAGCCAAGGTGATCCAGCCCATTTAAATGAGCAGTTGTCAAAGCAAGTAAATACAAACATAAGAAGTACCCCTACTGGAGTGCATGTCGGCTTGCTGGCCCGAAGCTCAAAGTTACACAATAAGAGCACTCAGTCGTATATCGTCTTTATCAGTTGGGTGGCTCGCAGGCGCCATTGTATTATAAAGACACTGAATCGTGTATCGCCCACCCATACTGGCCTGCAAACACATTAATTAATCCCATTGACCATATAGCGACACAAAGACATATATATATATCGGTTAAGAGCAGAAAAGCAAAGCAGGTGGACTCCATTCCAAATACTATTCGCATAACAAGTCATACAACACAATGTTTCTGCAGTGATGGGCAAATTAGTCTATTCCAACCCAGTCCTAGCTGATACCCTAATACTCTGATGCCCTGATACCGTAAGATGCACCATTTTGATAAGCGACCAGCACAGACACGTATAATCGAACAAACAGGCATCAAGAAACAAAACACGCAAATACAGAAGTTAGGCGCTGAATAAGTAATGACTGATGGCCCCTAGGTGGCGTTTCTGCACTTTCAATTAACAACACCATAGAGCGCACGGGTCTGACGTCACATACTGTCTGGTGCTAAACCAACCTCTTTAGCAATGTAAAGCGCAAACAAATTTTTAGCATTCCCAAGAACAACTTGCCATGATGGTGTAGTACTAGTAGTCTACACTGAATTCCAGGCAAGGAACCACATAGACAGGTAGGCATGGATAGGGTGCTGACATCAGGGAGACAAGGACAGTTGTAAACGTGACAATTGTGAGTGGGAGCACCATTGTTTGTCATGTAAAAGCAAAAGCCATGTGGTGGACGCCTGTCCAAACAAGAAGTTCTGACTTAATCCAAGCATTAGCGCCGCGGCAGTGGGGAAGTGTGATGAGAGTAGTTTTGCGCTCGGTAGCGATGCGTGTTGAGCCGCAACTTCTGAGGCCGATGTGGGCACTAGGGGGAACTTTGTTTGTGATGACAGTGCTTGCGGGGCCAGCCGTGGCTTTGTGAGTGTGTGGGAGAAGTTGTGACATCGGGTCTCGGAGGGGGATTGGGGGGGCATCGGCCACCCAGGCGAGAATGGAGAGTGAACAACTGTGTGTGGCAGGGGGTCACCCCATGCCACCCCAGCGGAAGGGGGGGCTGCTAACAGCAATGATGCAAGCACTGTCAGACGTGATGACATGGATCTCGTGCGTGAGACTGTTGGGCCAGAATGAAATCATTGGAGGATCCCCCGCTGTCGGGCGGGGGGAAGCCAAATCAGAATTATTGAGTTGTGGTTGCACTTCAGGGACATTTGGTCTGTCGCACCCCAAACTTTGTGAAATATATAATGCCTGGCTACGGGTTCTGAGCCTAGAAACCAGTGGTCGGGTGATGGTCGGTTTGGTCTGCAAGCTGTGGGTGGTAGACAGAGATTGCCTACACACTTGGTGCGAGCGTTACATTGACATTTTCGCTGATTGCATGAATGGTTTTTGTTGTAATTATCTTATTGAAGGTGTTGCTGCGCAAATTAAACCATGCCATGTATATGTCAAATGTTTTTGTAGGTGGGATTTAGACCCACTTTGGGAATATATCCTCCGTGGTGCCTGTTTTGGTTTCAAGGTCATCGATGGTGAGTGCGGTAGCTCATATCGCAAAGAAAACTCCATAACCGACCGTGAGATAGGTGCCCCCATGTCAGGTCGTTTACAAATCGAAATTGTTGCTCAAATGATAACCATTGTCAATGAACCATGTGCCTATATTGGGGGCATGCCAATAGGGCACGACGCTGTAGGGGGCATGCCAAAAGGGCACGATGACTTCTGCGCTATCGTGGTCTGCTCGAGTGCGACAGGTGTCTGTGTAAATGACCATAATAGCGGGTGCCGTGCTAACTTTAGCTATAACTCTGTCGAATCGGTCACAGAATTGCTGCGCACTGGGCACTGACTATTGTGCTACTGTCAATATTAGCAATGCCTATCGGGCAATTAACATACATCCAGGCTGCAGAGAGCGCCAGGGGCTGGCTTAGGATTTTAGTGATGGCACTGTATTCATGAGGGATAACCACCTTTGTATGGCCCTCAACAGTAGCCCATACGTCTTTTCCAAAGTCAGAGACTTTGTGATTCGGTGCATGGTGAGAGAGGGCCACCCTGAATGTATAAACTACCTGGACGTCTTTTGCGTGGTTGCACGTACCAAGGAGTGATGTAAACAGGGTCAACTGGTGTTGGTGGTAATTCTGCGCCAGTTAAGTTTCTACGTAAGCTTTAAGAAGGTGACTTATCCAAATCAGGTAGCTTCTTTCTTAGGTATCGCCATTGAGCTAAGGCTCCCAGCAGACAAACTAACTAAATTACAAGACCAATTACGTTTATTTCCGCGCCGCAGGAAAGCAATCAAAAAAGAGCTGGAGAGTTTGCCAGGTGTGCTCGCACACTGCTGTAAAGTGATACATGGAGGGTGCACCTTCTCATGTGGAGTGTATGACCTGGTCGCTTCTGTAAAAAATCGGGAACACAAAGTTAGGCTATATGATGAATTTCGGTTAGACCTGAAATGGTGATTAGAATTTGCCACCACTTTCAACGGGAAAGCCAAAATCATCCAGTCATCGAACCCATGCATTTCTGTCTACAGTGACGCCTCATTGTATGGCTTTGGGGCAACTCATGATAGCGACTGGATCGCAGGAGCTTTCCAGTTCAGTGAGGCAAAGGCCTTGCAAGGCTGGCTTGGCCATGACTTTCAGGATTCCAAAGATGTGGGTTTTAGGACCAATTATATCAACATTCTCAAGCTGTGGCCGATTCTAGCGGGTGTTCGGAGATGGGGGCCACATGTGGGGAGACAGCACTGTAGTATTCATTACAGATAACACACAAGTTAGAGCAGCTCTGAATTCAGACAGGAGTAAAAACAAAACCACCATGGCATGGCTGCCCCTAATCTTCTGGATATCGATCCACATCAACTTTCATTCTGGAATTCTGCGAAGTGTTCGCGGACACGATTGACCCATATCCTTACCCACCAGATCAACTGTGTTTGTACATGTCATTCCTTGCCAGACGTATGTGCTATACCTCGATTAGGCAGTATCTTAGTGCCCTAAATAATCATCTGAAAGACGTTGGGTGTATGCAAATAGACTAGAAAAGTCATAGGATTTGCAAATGTATTTCAGGTATACGAAGAACGCTCGGTGATGCCACCCATCAAGCAGCACCACTATTGCCGTGCCACCTTGAAACTGTTCTGCATCATGCAGCTGACACCTACTCATGTAGCACCCCATGCAGCTATATTGTTATCATTCGGGGCACTATTACATAAGTGTCATGTGTCAGACTCTGATTTGTCCTTGCTGCGGTCCGATTTCACATTACACAGATGGGGGATGATGGTGAGGGTCCGTAAATATAAAACTATCCAGTATCACAAAAGAACTCACCTGCGCACTGTCACAAGTCGGTACCCGTCCTGATATGACCTTAGATGTTGCTAGGACGTAAAACAACAACAAACAAACAAACAAAAGAACTCACCTGATACCAGTAGCGTGTGTCATGAACCCTGCATTGTGTGCGGTCTACTGGGTACATAGACACTTCAACGACTTGGTCGTAATGCGAGCATTGCGCTTGATGCGTGGAGAGGAAGAGACCCTCCCCCCGCCTCCCCGGTCGTCGCGCAGCATTCGCACCTTGCGCAACGTCCGCCTCTCACTCCTCTTCCTCCCGTTCCCCCGGCCCGCGGCTTTCGCACTCACCTGCCACCTGCCACCTCCTGCCCTCCCTTATAAGGCCGCCCGTCGGCCTCCCTCAGCCATTCGCCTTCCAGCCCTCCTCCGCGCTCTGCCTTTTTCCTGTCTTGCTCTCCATCACCGCTGCTTCACCTCGGACCGCTGCACCCCCTCGGGCTTCTCCAGCATGCCCGGACACGGAAAGGGAAGGGGCCGCAAGAGCTCCCGGGCGACCGCCTTGGCCACGCCGGGACCCTCCTCGGGCTCGCCGGGAGGCGCCTCAACACCTCCGGCTCCGGCCTTCCCCTCGGCGACCTCGGGCCGCCCCTCGGGCGCCGAGACAGCCGCGATACTCGAGGCCCTGCACCGCCTGACTACGCGCATGGATGCCCTCGAGTCGGGGGGAGCCCGAGGAGCACCAGAGCAACTTGACGCAGCCTACACCACGCCGCCCGCCCCAGCTCCTCGGGCGCGGGCCGCTGCCGGGGCCCGGCCCCTGCCGCCACCTCAAGCGACTCTGCCCGGGGCAGCCCACCCCCACTACCAACGGTAAGACCGCCTCGCCGCCCGAGGCGGGCCCGCTCCGCCCCCCGCATACCTCCAGGACGTGGTCGAGCAGCACACCCCAGCATCCGCGGCCGACGCCGTTCGCGACATCCTCGCTTCCGCCGAGGCGCAACGCACCGTTAGGCGCCAAGGCATTCCTTCGGAGTACATCTTCCCCTCGGACCTCGTGGAGAGGGGCCCTGAGCGGAAACCGGTGAGGAGGGGCGAGGCGACCAAGGACGAGTATAACCTCGCCCTCCTCACCCTCGCCAGCCACCCAGCCTTCCCCGCGCACTCCGTCCAGGGCCTCCACCACCACCTCACCGTGATGAGGGACAACCTGGTGCATCCGTGGCCTACCGTCCGCCGTTATTCCGAGGCCATATTCACCTGGATAGCGGACGGGAGGCTCCCCCACAGATGGCACGATCCAGTTGCCCTCAACATGCTGAGGATGGACTCCCTCACCACGCCCGCCGCCCTCACCCAACCCGCCCCGGCAGCACCAGCTCCCCGAGGCGAGGCGAGGAGGCGCACACCTGCCCCGGGCCCAAGTCGACACCCGCATCGCCTACGATAGCAGACTCACGGGGCCCCCTGCAGCACCTGGAACCGCGAGCCCGCCTCGTGCGATCGGGCCCCCGTCGGGGAGGCCCACGGTGAGGTGGGGGACAGGCACCGGCACGTGTGCGCCTACTGCGCCAACGTGCGGCGCATACTGACCATGCACAGCGAGGCTGGCTGCCTCACCAAGCAAGCCCGTGAGCGCCAGACCCCGGCCGCCTCGGCAGATTTTTGATCTGCCGGCCCTCCGGCGCCTCACCCTCACCACTGCCGACAGCCCCGTGAACCCCACCGACAACCCCCCAGCGACCACCGATCGAAACGCCGCCCAGACAGAGCCGGGGATCATCACCTCGCACCTCACGCCTCAGACACAGCCCAGCCTCACGAGGAACCCTCCCCAGACAGCGCAGCCGCCGACCACGACACCGCCTTCATCAACCCGCCCGAACCGACCCCGACCCCCACCCCGCCCAGCCCTGAGGACTTCGCTGCCCCCCTGCTCGACCCTCGCCGGACCTCCTCCCCGCAGCCCTCGGGAGCGGGCCTCCCTTTTTTGGCCGCCCGCTCCCCGTCCACGTAGGCCCCGGACACTCGTTCACACCCAGACCTGCAACCCCGGGCCCCCGCCTCGGGCGCGCCTCGGGCCCTCTCCTCCATTTTGGTGGAGGGCTCCACGGCGCCCCCCCCCCCTCACCTGAACTCTTACCTACCTGACATTTGCTCCTTATGAGCCCCTGATCTACTTAGTTGTTGTTCCTGCTCCTCAGGAACCTTACTTGACTGTCCTTACTGTGTTCCTCTGTTATTTTTCCTCACTGTTGCTCTGTACCCCTGTTGCCCGAGGCGTCACAATAAACGCCTCTTTTTCCCACCTCCGCCTTGCCTTCTTCCTTTTCGCGCATCAGAAGCTGTGCCTGAGAGCCAAGTCTTCAGAATCCCCCATCGGGGGGCATTGATTTCAATGCCTTATCCATACTACTTGGCATCCCTGAAGTACCTGTGAGCATGTGCTATGTTACACCCAGGCAGGTTCACCACCCATAGCCTTCGTAGGGGTGGCGCAACATACCTGAGGAAAACTTGAGCTTCGAACCTTGAGATCAAGTAGCGGGGCGACTGGAAGTCAGACATAAGCCGTGTTCACACGGGCAAAATGTAAAGCGATTCAGCCAAGGCGGATACCAGGAGTCAAAGTAGCCGCCCGTTCACACGGGCACTACTTGGGCCGGAAATCGATATCTGCGCATGAGCAAGTCCAGTCTGACCAGCGCCAGTTTTCGGTTAGGCGACGTCACCACGAGAGAGTGGGTTCGACCTAGATATGTATGTACTGAATCATATTGTTTTGGAACCGTAAAAACTTCTGCTGGGCAGTGAAAACCCTCAAATAAATCATGAAAAAAATATCTGTGCACCTCTAGCAGGTTCATAGACCAAATTATATAATATGCGCTTTTGATCGACCGGAAAGTCAACAAACTAAGGTATCGACTGCGCATGCCTGTGACGTCCTTAATCCACCTCAGTGCGTTCACGCGGGCAAAATAAATCGGTTCACAGAAATTGACTCACGTAATCGACCTCTACAAGTGGTGTACAGTATCCAGATCACAGGAATCGAATCAGCCCTAAACCGCCTCAGCCGCGCGTTCACACACGAAATGTAACCCGAACTAGGCAAGTCGATTTCTACGAATCGATTTACATTGTCCGTGTGAACACAGCTATAGTGTTTGATTACTTACAGGCGGCGATCGAGCAGAGACTAGCAGCAGACATTAAGATCGCAGCTACGCTAGTGAATGATCAGACCTAATCTTAGTTTTGGGTGTTTTGGGTGTTTTGGGCCTTTAGAGGTACCAGCCAGAGTATTATCTTGTCCAACTACATATATATGTGTTCATTGTTCCTTTCCGGAAGAATAAAAATAATGTTCAGTATTATGCACATATTATTTAGGCTGCAGGGCCTCGTCTATCATCCACCGGTGGGTGGGTGGGAGCTGTGCCGCTTGTACTCCCCGGCTGCTGCTCCGGTGAGCCGCTGGCTATCCTCCAATCAGTAGGAAGCTTCCTGGGGGTGGCACGGCTCCTACTCGGCCTGCAGTTGATCGGAATTTTGACTTTTGATTGATTGTTTGATTGAATTGATGAATTGATGAATTGAACTGATTGATTAAATGGCCTTTAAAGGTACCAGCCGCAGTATTATCTCGTCCAACTACATATATGTGTTTGTTGTTCCTTTCCGGAAGAATATAAATAATATTATTATTATTATGTATTCATTCATGGCTCAGTTCAATAATCCATACATTAAATGGCTGCTCGACACAAACTTGTCACTCGGTTCCAAAGTTGACACCCCGCCCCAACCCGGGTTTCAGCAGAATGCGCATGCTCCATGGAAATCATCTATCGAAGGACATAATCTTACACACATGTAGGCCTCATAGACGGGTGGAGTGGTTTCATATGGGTCGAAGCTGGTAGGCGATAAGATTATCTTATATTATCTCGTATTATATCGTATTATCTCATCTCGTCTCGTCTCATCTCATCTCATCTTATCTCATCTTATCTCATCTTATCTTGTCTCGTCTTGTCTCGTCTCTTGTCATGTCATCTCATCTCATCTTGTCTCATCTTGTCTCATCTCATCTCTTGTCTCTTCTCATTTCATGTCGTTCCATCTCATCTCATCTCTTCTCGGTCTTCTCTCGGTCTCATCTCTTATAGTCTTATCTCGTCTTATCTCGTCATATCTCGTCTTATCTCGTCTTATATCGTCTTATCTCGCCTTATCTCGTCTTATCTCGTCTTATCTCGTCTTGGTCTCGTCTTGGTCTCGTCTCAGTCTCGACTCTTAGTCTTATCTCGTCTTATCTCATCTCATCTCGATCTCGTCTTGGTCTGGTCTCTTAGTCTTATCTCGTCTTATCTCATCTTATCTCGTCTCATCTCGTCTCATCTAGTCTCATCTCATCTCGTCTCGTCTCATCTCGTCTTATCTCGTTTATATCATCTTATATCATCTTATCTGATCTTATCTTGTCTCATCTCATCTCGTCTCTTATAGTCTGTTGTCATCTTATCTCGCCTGTTCTTGTCTTATCTCGTCTCATCTCATCTCGTCTTGTCTCTCCTCATCTCATCTCGTATCCTCTTATTTCATCTTATCTTGTCTCATCTTATCTTATCTTGTCTTATCTCATCTTATCTCATCTCACCTAGTCTCAACTAGTCTCTTAGTCTGTTCTCGTCTTATCTCATCTTATCTCATCTTATCTCATCTTACCTCGTATTATCTTGTCTTATCTCATCTTATCCCATCTTGTCTCGTCTTATCTCATGTTATCTCCTCTTGTCTCATCTTATCTCATCTTATCTCATCTCATCTTATATCACCTCGTCTCTTATAGTCTCTTATAGTATCTTATAGTATCTTATAGTATCTTGTAGTATCTTATAGTCTCTCATAGTCTCTTATAGTATCTTATAGTCTCTTCTCGTCTCATTCTCGTCTCATTCTTGTCTCATTCTTGTTAGCTGGGTGTTGGGAAGGGAGAGTTAGGGGTGGGGAGGGGAGGGGGGGATGGCGTGACTATTGAACACGGGAGATGTAGGATGTGAAATGCAGTTTCTGAATGCAATCCAATTACAGGCGGTGGATGCAGCATCTTTAACAATCTGCTTCGACAAATGTTCGATTCTTTGTGGAGCGTCCTTTTATAAGAAAACCACAAAGACACTCACGAGCGCATCATCTCAGACATGACATGGGTTTGTAAATAAGATTCACTATATATAATAATAATTAGATATATGTATGAAGACAGAGATATGGGCGGTTTACAAATGAGAAAGAAGGCATAGTATGAACTTTGGTAATACTATTTTACCGCCTTTCACCCCGTCCTGATATGACCTTAGATGTTGCTAGGATGTAAAACAACAACAAACAAACAAACCACCTTTCATATATTTTTAGCAAACCCCATCAGAATGCCGCAGATAAACTTGCTTTGTCCTGATATGACCTTAGATGTTGCTAGGACATAAAACAACCTTGCTTGGTCCCAGTTACAAGTTACAGCTATTGTTATTCACAGTAAAATGTAGAAGGTGTATGGGTATGACCCCCCCCCACCCCCCCACCCGCCTTGTGAATGACGGTGACAGTCCAGCAGAACACAACACAACACACCACAACACACATACCTGACAACACAACATCCTGTTAGAGAATCCTTTAATAATCATTAGTTTGGTCATATAAATATATATACTGGTAGAACAATATCTGCTTGGAGAGTACAATAGAGCGGAAGGTTGGCGGTTTGAATCCCAGCCGAGTCAAACCAATGACTTACAAAATTTATGCTTATCGTTTCCTAGCCTGGCGCTCGATATAATAATAGGATAGGACAAGGACTGGTTAGCATGGTATCCTGATAATGTGACTGAGTGGGATATTGGGTCATGGGTGCTGGTGGCCTGGTCTCCCAGTGGGGTAGCACTATAAAGTTGCCATGAGTGTGCACTGTCACAAGTCGGGACTTGTCCTGATATGACCTTAGATGTTGCTAGGATGTAAAACAACATAGGCATTTGTAACTGATAATAAACATCAAACTGGGGCTATGCAACAAATAATTAGTATAGTCTTGTTGCCATTGAGATTATTACAGGATCTGTCATGGATTGATTGCAATCTTTGTCTAATTTGATATCGATCAGAGATAGGTGTGCCCTGTAATGCTAACAGCGGAAAGACCATGTTGCATAGAAGTATTGTACAATTTATTATTTGTATAATTTTTTTGTTTTTTCGCTGCCCATAATGGTTAAGTCTAATGACTTGTCCTCGCCGCTAGATGGTAATAGTCTTCTGACTTCTCTTGTTTTTACCACTTTCAGTTGTTGTGTAGCCATCTACTGCATGCATTCTTTCTCTGTTTGTAAGCAATCTCCCACATCCTCCAACCGTCTGTGAGTTTGCTAGTTCTACAATTGGATAGTTGTTTGGTTACCAATACAGTAAAATATCTCTAAATCAACCGACCTTGCGACCGACTATAAGTGGTCCATTTAGGGAGGTGGTCGGTTTAGGGAGTTAGAATATGGTTACAATGGTATTGTTTGGGACCGAAATACACCGATCGATATAGGGGAGTGGTCGATCTGTGGAGGTGGTCAGTTAGAGAGGTTTTACTATAGTAACTTTCCCTGACTGCGTTGACCTTGCTGTGTTAGTGGTCATAGTGCCATTAATGGTCAATAATGACAACTGAATCCTTTTACTTGACACTATTCTATCAGAGATGGCTTAATCGATAAGAGTGCCGACTTGCTTCCCATATGGGAGATCATGGGTTTGAACGTCGGCCGAGTCAAACCAATGACTTACAACATTGATACTTGTCGCTACCTAGCCTGGTACCCAGCATTGCTAGGATGGGGCAAGGATTGGTTAGCTCAGTATCAGGATAATGTGTGAGATATCAGGTCATAGTGCTGGCGGCCTGGGGTCCCAGTCGGGCAGCACTATAAAGTCGCCATGTGCACACTGTCACGAGTCGGTGCCCATCCTGATATGACCATCAATGTTGCTGGGAAGTAAATACCCAACAATGCAATGTTCACAAGGCTTGTTTTGCTCGTCAGCCTTCACTGCTTCCACTCTCTCTAGGGCCTTTCTTAGCTGAAACACCTTTATCATTGTTTGCGCTAAGACTGTCATTGTAGGCCAGATTATATATTTAATTACTACCCTTGCATGGATTGGCTTTAACTGATATAAGATTACCAAACAGCTAGTAAAATAGATCCATAACAGAGAAATGTCTTTCGCTTTGTGTGGATTTGAGGGACCAGACGGGATGGGCGAATGAGTTGAGTGTCTCTCTCCTGTTTTGGGAGATCGGGGGATACAAACCCGAGGGTTCAAACCCTGGTCGAGTCAAACCAATGACATACAAATTTATACTTGTCACATCCTAGCCAGGCGCTCAGCATTATTAGGATAGGGCAGAGGCTGGATGGCTCAGTGCCAGGATAATGTGACTTAGTGGGATATCGGGTCATGCTGGTGGTGGCCTGGTCTCCCAGTGGGGCAGCACTATAAAGTCGCCATGAGTGCACACTGTCACTAGTCGGTACTCGTTCTGATATGACCCTAGATGTTGCTAGGACATAAACCAACAAACAAACTTGTGTGGATTTGAACAATAAACAGGGCACATATAATAACACTTCTTCAAAATAACTTAATGCAAATCTAGATTCTATTTGGAAATGTTTTTATGGGATTTTCTTCAACTCTGTGTGGCATTTAACAAAAAACATCAGATTTGGTTGAATGTTCTTTTCACACGTTATGACGAAATAGCACGCAATGATCTCCTAATGTAATGTTCCTTTTGTGTGTGTGTGTGTGTTTGTGTGTGCAATTTAATTCCTTTCAAGTGACTGGACGGTTTCAAACTGGGCATTTCATGCTCATAGTTTCAAAACAAAATACCTTTTGAATAATTAAATGGCCCGAGAGGCCAGGGATCTCCTGTCTTGTACTATTCGTGCATGCCTCTTATAATTAATCATATTTTACTTGGCAGGCTTCACATTAAAGTTATGTAATCTGATGAAAGCATCACATTTCTAAACCAACACACTTACGTAGATTTGATCTGACATATCCAACTTAAATAATGGTGTGCTCATGAAAATATTTATTGCAGTTTGAAACTCCTGTGCTATGCCGTTAAGCTGTTATTTTTGGAAGCGGTTAAACATTGCCTATATCTGGGATTTCAGTGTCCGCGCCAAAAATTAATTTTGCATCCTTTCGTTTGGAATATCTCCAAAAGTTAACATCTTTAAGACAAAAAAAGTTACTTCAAGCTAAAATAAGCATTACATCAATGAACCTAAAATATTTCAGAATCTCAAAACCATTGGATTATGCAACTCTTAACATGATTTCCTTGTGATAGTTATACTGTTTTCAATCTGACAGTTCATACAGTAACAGTCCTCCCCAATATAACAGTTGCTTCCTAAAATTACAGTTATTTCTATTTTGATAACTGTTCCCATTTTGACAGTTTCCTAAGGTTCTGACAGTCTAACATTTACTTGCTCTCTGACAGCTGCTCGCTCTCTGAAAGCTGCTTGCTCTCTGACAGCTTCACACTTTGACAGCTGCACGTTTGACAGCTGCTCGGTCTTTGACAGTTGCTTGCTCTCTGACAACTGCAAGCTTTCTGACAGCTGCAAGCTATCTGACAGCTGCTCTATGAAGCAACTCTCTCTGACAGCTTCTCACTGACAGCTTCTCTCTGACAGCTGCTCATTGACAGCTTCTCTCTGACAGCTGCTCTTTCTGACAACTGCATCCTCTGACATATGCTATCTGACAGCTGCTCTATATCTCTAACAGTTGCTTGCTCTGACAGCTGCTTACTTTGACACCTCCTTGCTGCTCACAATCTGACAATTGTTATCATTATGACAGCTGCTCGCTCTCTGACAGCTGCTTGCTCTCTAAAGGCTGCAATCTCTCTGATAGCTACTTGCTCTCTACCAGCTGCTCGCTCTCTGACAGCTGTTCTTCCTCTGACAGCTACTCAAGTTACAATCACCACACCACCACCACACCACCACCACCACCACCACCACCACCAGGGAACATTCATTTTAAGTACCCTCCATTTGTTTTCCACTCAGACCCTAACAGATAATATTACTGAAACCTTTTTTCACTGAAGTCAGGCGTGTGTACATGTGATTATCGAAATACATAATTTTGTACATACGACTGCGCATGTCAGTGGGTGGGCTGAGTGATCTCAAATGGGCTGAAGCCAAAGGCTGATTGCCCGAAGGCTAATTGAGGTCGCGCATGGCAAAACCATGTCGTTCTTTTTCATTGCGCTTTTACCAAAGCATTTCATTTGATTCTAGGGAACTAGATTCTAGTTACTTCATATGGAACAAGTGACATTTGGGGAGGATACGGATGCACTTATTAAGCAAGAATACTGACTCAATTTAATACCCGTCCTGATATTACCATAGATGTTGCTAGGACGTAACACAACAACAAACAAACAACAAACAAACAAACAAACAATTTAATACAACCTGTTTAGGCTGTTACTGCAGTGGCCTATGGTCTCAGAGTTTTGGTGTGCATGCCCAAATTAATTTGACATGTTTGCACTTTAAATATCTCCAAAGTTAGCCATTTAAAATAAACGTAACTTCAAACTAAAGGGGCTGTCACATTAGGGTATTTTGCGGGAGCGTATGGCAGCGTAAGCGCGTTACGTCATATACGTCGGCATACGCGATATACGCTACTCATACGCTACGCATACGCTACTCATATGCCGCCAGATGCCGCCAGATGCCGGCGTATGTGAAGCGTATGAGGCATACGCCGCCATACGCTTTCATAAATCCGTCCGTCCAAATTTTTTTGTGCATGCTCAAAAAAACTCGACCTATGAGGGCGTATGGCCCATACTGTCAAAAAATGTCACAGCACGCTCCCATACGCTCCCATACGCTCCTCATACGCTCCTCGTACCTCCTCGTAGGTTCCACATACGCTCAAAACCACCCGAAAGGTCACCAAATGTCATCATAGGCCGGCACGCGCAGGACCTACGTAGGTTTTCAATACGCTCCCGCCATACGCCGTAATGTGACAGGGCCTTAAAGTAAGGTAGATCATAGCCAATTGTCAAACTATGCACCTAACCACTCCGTAATGTAAAGGTCTAATCAATACACATGTATGTATCAAGTGTGTATGAATACAACATATAACTGTTATTTTTATATGTGAATTGTCAAACTATACCATTGAATGTTTGATATTGTTATTTCAGCTGATTTAGGCTAGCTGCTGGTGACGATATCAGACTACATGTGCATATATTGTAAATAAGTGTATTGTCACATGGCTGGAAGACCAGTGCCACGGCGCTGACAAAAGACTTTATTCAATGAATAAACTATATTTACAACAACAAAAAACCTGATAATATATTGATCTCAGAAAATGAGAGAATCTCAAAACCATCGGACTGTGCCACTTTAAGTTTAACTAAGCGTTGCAAGACTTTTTCTTTAGGGTTTTGTAGCCGCCCTGTCACATGACAGTGCTGGGGGAGTAACTAGGGCCCCTCCAGGATTGAGTGGCCCCTTGCGACACTGATAACCATAATAATAAGCGCGGCCATGCCATAGACCGGATCGGCGCCGGTCACGTGACGTAAACAAATCGCGACGCAAAAACTCATGCCCAGAAATACGTCTGCAGCGAACCGAACACGGCGCAGAACAACGGAACGCGACTCCGATGATACGCGAGCCGGGCTTGTCTCCCAGTGGGGCAGCACTAATACGTCGCAATGAATGCACATTGTCACAAGTCGGTGTTCGTCCTGATATGACCTTAGATGTTTCCAGGACGTAAACCTCCCAACAACCAACCGATGCTATGCATGTGAGTGTGTTTGATTTTGTTCGGGTTTTATATCCGAGCAACATGGAAGGTCATATTAGGATGGGTACTGACTTGTGACAGTTTGCCATCATGGCGACATGTATATTGCTGCCCCACTGGGAGACTGGGCTGGCGACATCATGACCCTAATTGCTCAGTTAGATTATCTTGGTATGATGAAAACCAGTCCATCCCGTATCCTAATAATGTGGAATGGCAGGCTAGGTAGTGACAAGTGTAAATTTTGTAAGTCGTTGGTTTGACTCAGTTGGAGTTTGAACCCCCAACCTTCTACACAGGAAGTCAATCAGTGCGCTTACTAATTCGTCCATTCTGTTCAGCCCTGTGTGTATACATCTCTATTCATTACATATATATAATATATATAATATAAGTTATATATATAATATATTTATATAATATATATACCAGATATACCATATATACCATATATAACACATATCATCATCATCAATGGGTGCCGTCTTCTCAAAGAAGGTTGGCTGCAATGGACCTCCATCTCTTCCTGTCATTCGTTCATCTCACGCATTCCGCATAGCTCATTGCTGTCCGCTCAGTGATGTTGTCCATTCATGTTGTTCTCCTTCTCCCGCTTGGTCTTTTCCCTTCTATCTTCCCTTCCCTGGAAGGGAAGATAACATATATAACATATAATATATATAACATATATAACATAATATATATAATATATATAATATATATAATATAT
Source organism: Branchipolynoe longqiensis (assembly GCA_030323885.1). Taxonomy (NCBI): domain Eukaryota; kingdom Metazoa; phylum Annelida; class Polychaeta; order Phyllodocida; family Polynoidae; genus Branchipolynoe; species Branchipolynoe longqiensis. The sequence goes on from CM059202.1 coordinate 23,359,028, forward strand.
ATATATTTATATCGAACACACTCTGCAGCAAATCCAAGATGGCGGCCCCCATAGAGCGGCCGGCGTTGCTATTCAGTCCCGAGAGGGGGCGCCCCGTTGTGAGAAAGAGAGGGCGGCAGCAGACGAACGGTTACCAAAGCGAGGCAACTCCCCCCACCCCCCACCCGCCGGGATTGCCGCCTCCCCCGGGGACTACTTTGTCGACGAGGCGCAGGGATATCTAAATCGGCCATCTGTGTGTGTGGGCGGCCCGGTGAGCGGTGATTGGGCTCGCCCTATTTTTATCCTTTTTGTTATTTGTAATATTCGTCCACTTCTATCGTCTATCTCGCTCTTCTCTCTCTTTTATGTAGTGCTCTTCACTCTCTCTCACTCTTCTTTCTCGCGCTCTCTCCATATGTGTGTGTGTCTCTTTGTTGGTGTGTGTCTCTCTCTCTGTGTCTCTGTGTGGCTCTGTGTCTCTCTGTGCGTTTCTTTTTTGTCTTTCTCTGTGTGTCTCAGTGTCTGTGCGTGTCTCTGTGTGTGTCAGTGTCTGTCTGTGTGTGTGTGTCTCTGTGGCTGTGTGTGTCTCTTTGTGTGTCTGTGTGTGCCTCTCTGTCTCTGTGTGTCCGCGTTTGTGTGTGTATCAGTGTCTGTGCGTGTCTCTGTGTGTGTCACTGTCTGTCTGTGTGTCACTGTCTGTCTGTGTGTGTGTGTCTCTGTGGCTGTGTGTGTCTCTGTGTGTGTCTGTGTGTGCCTCTCTGTCTCTGCGTGTGTGTGCGTTTGTGTGTGTCTCAAGTGTCTGTGCGTGTTCTGTTTGTGTCACTGTGTGTGTGTGTCTGTGGCTGTGTGTGTCTCTGTGTGTGGCTATGTGTGCCTGTGTGTGCCTCTGTCTGTCTCTGCGTGTGTGTGCGTTTCTGTGTGTCTCTGTGTGTGTCTGTGTGTGTCTGTGTGTGGTTATGTGTGTATGTTGTCTGTTCCTCTCTGTCTGTTTCTGGTGCACTCTCACTCTCTCACTCTCTTGATCTCTTGCCCTCTCAATATATTTCCATTGCACTCTTGTTCTTGCTCTCAGTTTCTTGCTCTTACTCCCCATTCCCTTTCTATTACCCTGACTCGTCGTCACTCACTCACTCACTCACTCACTCATTCACTCATTCATTCATTCACTCATTAATACTCACTCACTAACACTCACTCACTTACTCACACACACTCACTCACTAACACACTCATTAACACAGTGCCTCACAAACACACTCACTCACAAACACACTCACAAACACACTCACTTACTAACACTCACTCACTAACGCCCTCTCCCCTCCCTTCTCCCCCTCCCTTCTCCCCCTCCCTCCCTCCTCCCCTTCCCTCCCTCCTCCCCCCTCCCCTCCTTCCCCTCCGTCCCATGCCTCCCCTTCCTCCCCTCCCTCCTCTCCCTCCCTCTCCTCTCCACCCCCCTCCCTTCCCCTCTCTCCCTCTCCCCATCCCTCTTCTCCCATGCCCCCCTCCCCTCCCCCTGTCCTCCCCTCTTTCCCCTCGCCCTCTACCCTCTCCTCCCTCCCTCCATTCTCCCCCCCGCCTCCCCATCCCCTCCCCGCCGCCCCCTCCCCTCTCCCCTTCGCTCTCCCCCTCCCCTCCTTCCCACCTTCCCCTCCCTCCCCTCCTCCTTCTACCCACCTCTCCCTCTCCCTTCCCATTCCCGTCTTCATCCCTCTCCCTCCCCTCTGCTCCCTCCCCTCCCGTCTCCATTCTCCTTCCCCTGCCCTCCTTCCCGTCTCTCTCCCCTGCCTCCTTCCCCTCCCTCATATTCCTCCCTCCACTCCCTCCTCCCCAACCCCCTCTCCCTCCCTTCCCCCTCTCCCTCCCCTTCCCCTCCCTCCTCCCTCCCCCCTCCACTCCCCTCTCCCTCCTCCCGTCTCTTTCACTCTCCCTCCCCGCCCCCCTCCCTCTCCCCCCCTCCCTCCTCCCCCTCCTCTCTCTCCTCCCCCCCCCCTTCTCCCGTCTGGCAGTGTGAGTTATGTTTGTCTGGCTGCCACTGACGTTCTTGTTAATATAATGGAGTGATGTAACACGGTGCCATCTATTGAGGTATTCACCATCCTGCTTGTCTACGGAGTCCTGCGTGTGTGTTACAATATGCGTACACACCATCACATCCCACCGGACGCGGTGGCTGAGTCGCTACAGCACAGGCTTCCCAAAAAGTTTGTTTGATTTAACATTGATTTTTATCATTGGCAATGGACATCAAACATATGGTCATTCTGACATATTTCTTTGGAGGAAACCCGCTGCCGCCATGTATGCTACTCTCTCCGATAAGCAGCAAGGGGTCATTTATATGCACTTTCCCACATACAGGACAGCACATACCACAGCCTTTGATGAACCAACTGTGGGCCACTGGTTTTTTGTGTTTTTTTGGTCAAGTATTTATTCATCTGAATATGACATTTGTCAGCGCCGGAGCACTGGTCTTCTGGCCATCTTACTATTGGAATTTACAGTCTAAATAATCTAAGTTTGATCAGTGCTGTAATAGTTACAGCACGATCCTGTAGAATTAAGGGAGTGGGTCCTGCTGTATAATGTACAGCACCAGTTACTGTAGTTCATGCAAAAATGGGGTGAAGCACTTAGTAGAAAGTGTATACTCGGGGCAACTCAAACAATCGTTGTGGGTTACATTTTTTCTCTTATAAAACGAGCTAAGTTTATAGTTGACAATATATTTAGTCTGTCTTATATAATGTTCAATGTGTTGAAACAGGTTGATAGTTGTGTAGGATGTTTGGTGTGTTGATGGTTTGTTCATGATGGTTAAGGGTGGTGGCAGGGGAGGAGGCCCATTGGGGTGGGTGATGGGGGTGAAAAACCGACAGGAGAGCAAGCAAGGATGTGGGGGGGGGGGGAGGGCAGGCAGGAGCTCAGGGCTTTGCTAGTAATTACTGCAGTAGTCATTCAAGGGCCTGAATAACCAGGTGGGCTCTATATGCATTTTTAAAGGCAAGTATTGTTTGTGTTTCTCTGACTCTGATAGGAAGGTCATTCCACATAACACTACCTTTGAAGATTGGTGCTCCAATATATTTATTTGTTGAAGGGTGTGGTACATTAAGCAGAGTGGTGGCTCCTCTTCTTGTTATTCTATTTGTGCGGTCAATGAATTTTTCATCTTTTGCACGTTTGTGCATTAGTGCCATCAGGTGTAAGCCCCTTCGTTCTGAGAGAGTATCCAATTTGGCTTTCTTGTGCAGTTCAGCCACACTGAGTGCCATGCCTTGGTAAACTGTTCTCAGTGCTCGGTTCTGAATTCTTTGCAGTTTGATCTTTTGTTGCTTTGTTAAGACTAAGAGCTCATATATGATGTCATTGTAATCTATAACAGGCAATATTGTAGTCTTGTATAGGAGCAGCGCAGTGTTTTCACTCATGAATTTCCTTAATTTCCTAAAAGTTGTCAGTTTTAGTGCCAGTGTTTGATTCAGTCTTGCCAATTGTCGGTTCCCATTTAGTGTGGAGTCAAGAGTTGTGCCCAGGTATTTGCAGGAGTCCACTTCACGAAGTAAGGTTCCACCCATTTATAGTTGGATTTGAGGGGCTCTTGTTTTTCTCATTTTCGTCCCATAGATCACATACTCTGTCTTTTATCATTTTCAATGGACATCAAACATTTGGTCATTCTGATGATGTGGGTTACATTTGGAACGGAAAATAGCCCAAACTGAAAATGTGTCCACTTAGCAGGATTGGTCGGATGACCCACACCTTCACAGGTGGACACTCTACTGTCTGAGCTACGTCCCGCTCTCAGCGCAGTCTTCCCATGCAGAAGGGCGAGATTTCGATACCCAGTCGAGTCAAACTAATGACTTTCTAAGGTCTTTTTTTATGTGATGGTTTATTTACCCTGGCCATAATAATGAGTATGTTGCATCACAGCTTATTTTTATCCCTGAACAGCAATAGTCTCAATTTGGTAGTTGCCTTGTCACCTTAGCTGTCGTTAATTTTGTTAGTGCCACATTTGCGACATTTTGGTGTATGCCTACCCCATGCGCTAGTGCTAGTAGGGATACTCACTTTACGCTGTCTACGTATGCATGCTACCTATATTTACACAAATTATACTTGTCGCTAACTACCCTGGCGCTCAGCATTAATAGGATAGGGCAATGACTGGTTAGCTTAGTATCGGGATAATGTGATGGGAGTGCGAAATTGGGTCATGGTGTTGGTGACCTCATCTCCCAGTGGGGCAGCACTATAAAGTTGCCATGAGTGCATGTTGTCACAAATCAGTAGATATATCCTGATATTACCTTAGATGTTACCTGGATGTAAATCTCCAACAAACAAGCAAACCATCACATCTGTATCATCTACGTGAGCTACCTTTTTCTTTTCCTGTCACAAGATCACATGTTACAACAACAATAACACAGCTCAGCCCCGGTCACTCTTAAAAAGTTTGTTTTATTTAACGACGCCTCTAGAGCATCATCGGCTATTGGATGTAAAACATATGGTCATTCTGACATATTTCTCTGGAGGAAACCTGCTGTCGCCACATAAGCTACTGTTTCCGATAAGCAGCAAGGGGTCTTTTATATGCACTTTCCCAGAGATAGGACAGCACATACCACAGCCTTTGATGAACCAGTTGTGGACAACTAGTCGGAATGGAAAATAACCGAAACTGCAAATGCAAATGGGTCCACTGAGCTCAGGTCACTCTTAGCGAATAGAATTAAAGTTGCATAGTTTGATACTTTTGAGTTCCCACCATACTTAGAAAATACAAATATTGGATCATTCCAATTTATGTTACTTCTATGTTTTGTTGATTAGATTTCGCCGTCAGTTGACACAGATATAACCCATTTCAAAATTGCATCAGCGATGAGTTTTATTTCTATTTTGTCACTGAACTTTTGTTTACATCAAATCTAGGCAAGTGTTTTTGTTTACATCAAATCTAGGCAAGTGTTTTTGTTCACATAAAATCTAAGCAAGTCTTTTTGTTTACATCAAATCTAGGCAAGTGTTTTTGTTTAAAGCAAATCTAGGCAAGTGCTTTTGTTTCACTTAAAATCTAGGCAAGCGCTTTTGTTTACATCAAATCTAGGCAAGTGTTTTTGTTTACATCAAATGCAGGGAAGTCTTTTTGTTTCACTTAAAATCTAACCAAGTGTTTTTGTTTACATACAATCTAGGCAAGTGCATTTGTTGACATGTAATCGAGGCAAGTGCTTTTATTTATGTCCTAGCAACATCTAAGGTCATATCAGGATGTGTACCGACTTGTGACTTCATTTTCATCAAATCTAGGCAAGTGCATTTGTTTACATAAAATCGAGACAAGCGCTTTTGTTTACATCAAATCTAGGCAGATGCTTCTGTTTTCGAAAATGTCATGCTTTGATGAGATTATGCAATATTAAAACGGACTAATTAATCTCTGAACGTCTGTCCTCTCCCCCCCCCCCACAGTTCTCCCCTCCCCCTCTCCCTCACCCCCTCCCCACTCCCCCTTCCCCTCCCCACTCCCCCTTCCCCATCTCCCTTCCTCCCACCCACCCCATAGCTTCCAACCTCCACCCACACCCAACACTTTTCTGATTGGTTCAGAGATCTCCTTTCCGGTCATGCGCAGAGGAGGAGGACACCGACACCTCTTACTTCCGGTTCCGGTTCTGATTGGGGTCACGTGACACCCATCACGTGGTGCGTCACGTGATATGAACAAAAGGGGGCAGGGGGAGGGGGAAACGCTGCCGTCAGTCAGACTACAATGGCGCCCCGTGGAATCACTGAGTAGACAATAGTTTCCCACGAAAAACTAAAGTTGCGTATTCCGACCGGTTTAGAGTTTCTGTCATTTTATGAGATAGACGTAGTAGGTTGATTGTTATAATCTACCGTGCTTTAGTTTGAAGTAACTATGATTTTTTAAAAGGCTACCTTCGGAGATATCTGAAGCATAAACATGCAAAAATTAATTGTTGGCGTGCTTGTCAAAACTATGGCCCCAATTCACTTCAGCGGTAACACATTCGATTAAATTTGATATAGTATGCCCTTCTATGTAGCAACACATGTTTGATAGGTGCACCGGTATCTAAGTTGGATATGTAGGTTTAAATCTAAGGTTAGATACCAATCAGACTGTGCAGCTTTGATCCTCCCCTGCCAGTCTCTGCAGCTCCTTTCCTCAGAGGTCCACCTAGACTACTCCACTAGCTCCCTTGGAAGCAGTAAATCTCTATCTCATTTAATGCTTATGGTTGCACACATACATATACATGTGCTATATAATTTATTATGTGGATGTAAATAACGGCAGCCCTTTAATGTTTCTCTCTAACCACCTCAGCTTCCATGTTATTCACTGCGGAGCGGGCATTCTCTCCTCCCTGCCTCATCTACACCGTGATCCAGCTGTCACTCACCTCACTTTCAAAACATATATAATGTATAATATATTATGTGAGTATAAATGCCCAGAAAGGAACCTATCATGTGTAACTCTTCTACCTAGTTACCAATCTAAACCGGTGGCGTCACCAACTGCACACCTCTTCCCCCCCCCCCCCCCCTGACATTTATTTGGTTAGACTCTTCTGGGTTCCAAACTGCCAACCTTCCACACAGGAAGCCTGTGCTCTTACCGAATCGGCCATGTCATGTATTGCCATGTCATATGTTGTCATGGTATAGGCTGTCTATAAACAACCGACCATTTGTTATCAACACCCTACCTTGACAGGTGGGATGACCAGGATTCTGGACAGGCTCTTTTTGTTTGTTTTACGTCATAGCAACATCTAAGGACATATCAGGATGGATACCGACTTGTAACAGTGCGCACTCATGGCGACTTTATAGTGCTGCTCCACTGGGAGACAAGGCCACCAGCACCATGACCTGATATCCCACTCAGTCATATTATCCTGACACTGAGCCAATCAGTCATTGGCCTATGTTATAATGCTGAGTGCCTGATTAGGAAGTGACAAGTATAAAATGTTAAGTCATTGGTTTGACTCGACCAGGGTTCGAACCCACAAACCCATGAGTTCAGATCCCCCGATCTCCCAAAACAGGAGGCGGACGCTCAACTCATTCGGTCAACCCGACCGGTCACAAGCTGTTTGATGTATCATTGACGAAGCTGCTTTGCATATATGTGTGTGCATATTAATTAGCATTTGGTAACAATAGCAGGTAAATACACAAGTGGCAGTGTTTAGCATAGCGGGTTCCTGATATGTGCTTAGAAGTACCTCTGAAACATGACACACGTGGACTTGATGGGGTGGCCGAATGAGTTCAGCGTCCGTCTCCTGTTTTGGAAGATCGGGGGATCCGAACCCATGAGTTTGTGATTTTGAACCCTGGTCGAGTCAAACCAATGACTTAAAAATTGATACTTGTTGCTTTCTAGCCTGGTGCTTGGTATTATTAGGATAGGGCAAGGGCTGGTTAGCTCAGTGTCAGGATAATGTGACTGAGTGGGATATCAGGTCATGGTGATGGTGATCTGGTCTCCCAGTGGGGCAGCACTACAATTGTATAAAGTCACCATGCGTGTGCACTGTCACAAGTCGGTACCCGTCCTGATATGACCTTAGATGTTGCGATGATGTAAAACAACGACAGACAAATGATACACCTGGTGTAGTGTGACCACATTAATATTAAATGGATCGATGTGAGTAGTTCCATTGCATTTATTATGTGTACAGAAGTATTTGTTGTTGTACATTTAGGTCTACATTTGATGTCATGTTGAGTTTTAATGTAGGTCATTGTATGTGCAGTCAGTTGTTCAGCTATAGTTAGACGAGGAGTGCATCAGTGGCAATTGGACAGGAATACTCTAGTGCTGCCTCATTAAACTAAAATGAAAACCGCGCAAAATATATTTATTCTGCCGAGTAGGTTTTTTCTCCCCCTCAGAACCCAGGACTGGGCTTCTGGTCATCATTCAAGTTGGGATTAATTGCACTAAAACTAGTACACAAATTGAAATAAATAATAGTAGTTAAATAAATACATAATTTGCAGCATACAACATAATGGATCAATGACATGTACCTACAAGTGTTGGCTGGTGGCACGCTATCACTGTAATGCGACACTATATAACCCCGCTCCCACCCAAAGGATGCACTGTTTCAAAGCCATCCGCACATGACCTCATTTGTTGCTGGGACGTAAAGCCTGATCCACACCCTCTTGATAGTACTTTGTTTTCTATATGAGTGCCTCATACCCCTTCACCCCCCCGCCCCCCTCGCCTTAGAGCCCCTCCCATTGAATAACCAAGGTGGTCTGGAGAACCTCTCTGAGCTGACACTGACCAGGGGGGGGGGTCATGGTCATCCACCAGTCAAGGTCAAGGTCATGGTGACAGGTGAAGGTGAAGGTGAAGGTGGGAGCAAGTGATCTGACCATCCCGGTTCACCTACTACCCACCGGTGAGTATGGATATATCTGATCACGTAGTCGTGACATCGAATGTGGAACGAGGGCAATGGAACGCGGGGCAGCTCTTACTGACAGGTGATCGAAACCGAGGCGACCAGCCGGGATGGTTGAATGAGTTGAGCGCCCGTCTCCTGTTTTGGGAGATCGGGGGATCCAAACCGATGGGTTTGTGGGTTCAAACCCTAGTTGAGTCAAACCAATGACTTAAAAATTGATACTTATCGCTTCCTAGCCAGTTGCTCAGCATTATTAGGATAGAGCAAGGACTGGTTGGCTCAGTGTCAGGATAATGTGACTGATTGGGATATCAGGTCATGGTGCTGGTAACCTGGTCTCCCAGTTGGGAAGCACTATAAAGTCAGCATGAGTGTGAACTGTCACAAGTCGGTACCTGTCCTGATATGACCTTAGATGTTGCTAGGATGTAAAACAACAAACAAAGCAAACAAACTAAGCCGGGGCTTTCATCTTTTTTTGTTGTGGTAAATATTTGATTCATCTGAACACATTTTGTCAATGGTGAGGCACTGGTCTTCCAGCCATTGAAGTGATCACGTTTGGTTCGTACATGGTGATGGTGAAGTGGAATGAATGTTAGAAGTGGGGGTGCAGCCTATGCTGTATACATCTGTGGATGGGTGAGTGGGTGTGGATGGGTGAGGGAGTGTGTGGATGGGTGAGGGAGTGTGTGGATGGATGAGGGAGTTTGTGGATGGGTGAGGGAGTGTGTGGTGGAGTGAGGGAGTGTGTGGACGGGTGAGGGAGTGTGTGGTGGGGTGAGGGAGTGTGTGGT
>CM059202.1:23368794-23450077 GCA_030323885.1 Branchipolynoe longqiensis
TTTTCTGTATTTATCATTCAATAGATGTACGGTGTATATTTATTTTTGTAGAGGAAAACAAAAAGAAAAGAAAGTGTTGTTTTAATAATTTATTATCTAGTCAGCCAATCCCCAGGTGTCCCATCTGCACCCTCGGCCAAAAACAAGCAATTGAAGAAGAAAAGCTACGTAAGAATAAACACTCGATATTAAATCTATAAAAGTTCTCATTATAAGTTGCATATTGGATCTCGATTCATAGAGAGCTTTAATTTGAGAGATGAAAATGGGAATCAATATAAGGTCCTAAACAAATTAATCATGTTTCCGGTTGCCGACCGACCCTGTTAGAACCCATCGACTCGATTTTTTTCTGCTCTGAGAAAACAAAATAATTGCACTCATATGCTGTCCTGTTTAATTTTGCAGTGTGCGGTTTGACAAACAAATAACAAGAATATTAAAAAAGTATTAAAACAAATATTTAAAAAAATATTAAAAAAAATATTGTTTCCCCTGCAACTGCAAACATGAATATTTTTCTTTTTGGCCTAATTGAAATGCGTAGTTTACAGTTAACCGCTGCAGCAATGTCAGCCATTGAACGCTGAACATTCACACGCATGCGCAGTCAGTCGCTGGATGGGTGAGTGAACTGGCGCGCATGCGCACACTGTCCCCTGGCCACCTGGCGGCTAATGTTAGCGAGTGCACTTACTACAACTGCAAAGTCCGATGCAAACGTAAGATTCTCAAACCGAAAATATTGACTTAAATTTGATTATACAGATGGTGCGGCTGAATCGCTAGAGCGCAGGCTTCCCGTGCCGAAGGTCGGCAGTTCGAATCCCAGTCGAGGTAAAATAATGACGGTTTATGTAGACCTTGGTTGGTTGGTTGGAATTGTACGTCCTGGTAACATCTAAGGTCATATCAGGATGGGTATCGACTTGTGACAGTGCATAATCATGGTGATTTTATAATGCTGCCCCACTGGGAGACCAGACCACCAGCACCATGACCTGATATCCCACTCAGTCATATTATCCTGATATTGAGCCAACCAGTCCTTGCCTATCATAATAATCCGGAGCGCCAGGCTAGGAAGCGACAAGAATGAATTTGTCTATTGATTGACATAGTATGGCCCTGCTAGGAAACGACAAATGCTAAATAATTGCACCAGTATTCAAACTGGATATGTTCAGATCTCGATGAGAGTTTTGCCATTGAAAATGTTGTGCTATTATCGGACTATGCCTACTTTAATGCAGTTTTTTCATTGTTAGGGTGATTTTTTTAACCCTAACAATGAAAAAACGTTGTATTGCAGATGAATATCAGACTAGACGAAGCAACATATTGGCTGAGTCTAGTTTGATATCAATCCACGATATTGCTGTAACTTTAAGGGTGGGAAGATGACATGAATGAAGGGTACATTCCTTACATGCGGCATGCGGTATGCGAATGCGAATGCGGCAACAAATCGAAATGCCTTGAAGTCAATGGACTACATTCCTTACACGCGGTATGCGAATGCGAATGCGTCAACTCGATCGGTCCCTGTAGCGATCGGTGCGGCATGCGGTATGCGGCACGCGGTGTGCGAATAGAAACCTCAGTCGCACTTGTCCATTAGTTTTAGACTAGGAGAGGCGACTGAGTATTACGGAACGGTCACACACAGGGGTGGGGAGGGGACACACAGGCATAGAGGGGTGCCGTGTACATAGTGATTAGTGTGTGCTGAGGGGAAACATATGGTAGTAGTAGAAGTAGTAGTAGTAGTTGGTGGGGGTTCGGGTTGGTAAAAATGCTACCATAGCCACAAAAATATGAATCTTATCTATAATTTGGTAATTATAAAGGTAGGAACCCCCATGTGACGTACCAAGAGTTACATAGATATGAATGCCATATTAGGTCATATACAGTGCAGTATGGAGTATGGAGTATTCTTGTTTATTTTTATTTTTTAAATATAGCCAGTCGTGTGCCACATGCCGCATGCTGCATGCCGCATGTAAGGAATCATGCCATTCGCATACCGCATACCGCATGCCGCATGCCACATACCGCATACCGCGTGTAAGGAATGCGCCCTTTATGCATCACAACAGACTAGTGTTCGTTTCTTATTAGCTAGACATGTTTACCAGGATGTAAAACTCCAACAGTTGGAGATGCGAAATTTTGATAGTTTCTAGTTAAATACTCAATTCAAACCATGCTATTTAAAATCTGTGTATCGTTATTGTCACTTGTCCCAACTCTATAGCTGGAAATTGTGCGGTATCAGACTAGTTCAGTTAGAACACGTCTAAATCAGAAGTACTACCCATGAAATGGTGTGAGTGCTGTTCGGAGAGAACGATTGACCATGTCATGCGGCACTGAAAATGGTCCCTTTTCGGTGTCGGTGGTGGAATAAAAAGGAACGCGCTGGAGGGAGAATATTTGTGCACCCAGTCGGTGAATGTTATGTCTGAGGGTGCACTACCACATGCTTAATGCTGTCATTAAAATGGTTGAAGTATCGGGTTTAGGCCGAGATGGGCTGAGGCAGAGACTGCGAAACAGAAATAAGCTTTGTGTTGCAGGATGTTGTTGTCTCTGAGTGGGTGAGTCCATTTGTTGTGTGTGGGGGGGGGGGGAGGGGGGAGTGTGAGTGCGTGTGAGTGTGTGGGGGTTTAATGTGTCGTGATAATGTCTTTCTGTAATGCTTGTGGGGGAGTGGCGGGGTGTGTGGGTGTAGTGTCTATATGTGGTGCTTGTGCATGGTGCGTGGGTGTGTGTGGGTTTAATGTGTGTGTGTAGTGTCTATCTGTGGTGAGTGTGTGTGAGTTTAATGTAAGTGTTTGGTGTCTATCTGTAGTGCTTGTGTGGGTGTGGCGGGGTGTGTGGGTGTAGTGTCTATATGTAGTACTTGTGCATGGTGCGTGTGTGTGTGGGTTTAATGTATGTGTGTAGTGTCTATCTGTGGTAAGTGTGAGTGTGAGTTTAATGTAAGTGTTTGGTGTCTATCTGTAGTGCTTGTGTGTGTGTGGCAGGTGTGTGTGAGTGTGTGTGTGTTTAATGTGGAATGTCTATCTGTAGTGCTTGTGTGCGTGTAGCGGGTGGGTGTCAGTGTGTGTGGGTTTAATGTGTAATGTCTATCTGTAGTGCTTGTGTGCGTGTAGCAGGTGTGTGTGAGTGTGTGTGTGTTTAATGTGGAATGTCTATCTGTAGTGCTTGTGTGCGTGTAGCGGGTGGGTGTCAGTGTGTGTGGGTTTAATGTGTAATGTCTATCTGTAGTGCTTGTATGTGTGTGGTGGGTGTGTGTGAGTGTGTGTGTTTAATGTGTAATGTCTATCTGTAGTGCTTGTGTGGGTGTGGCGGGTGTGTGTGAGCATGTGTGGGTTTAATGTGTAATGTCTATCTGTAGTGCTTGTGTGGGTGTGGCGGGTGTGTGTGAGCGTGTGTGGGTTTAATGTGTAATGTCTATCTGTAGTGCTTGTCTGGGCGTGGCGGGTGTGCATGAGTGTGTGTGGGTTTAATGTGTAACGTCTATCTGTAATGAATGCTTGTGTGGGTGTGGTGGGTGTGTGTGAGTGTGTGTGGGTTTAATGTGTAATGTCTATCTGTAGTGCTTGTGTGGGTGTGGCGGGTGTACGTGAGTGTGTGGTGGTTTAATGTGTAATGTCTATCTGCAGTGCTTGTGTGGGTGTAGCGGGTGTGTGTGAGTGTGTGTTTAATGTCTATCTGTAATGCTTGTGTGAGTGTGGCGGGTGTGTGTGTGAGTGTGTGTGGGTTTAATGTATAATGTCTATCTGTAATGCTTGTGTGGGTGTAGCGCGTGTGGTTGTGAGTGTGTGGGTTTAATGTGTAATGTCTATCTGTAATGCTTGTGTGGGTGTAGCGCATGTGGTTGTGAGTGTGTGGGTTTAATGTGTAATGTCTATCTGTAGTGCTTGTGTGGGTGTGGAGGGTGTGTGTGAGTGTGTGTGGGTTTAATGTGTAATGTCTATCTGTAGTGCTTGTATGGGTGTGTGTGTGAGTGTGTGTGGGTTTAATGTATAATGTCTATCTGTAATGCTTGTGTGGGTGTAGCGGGTGTGGTTGTGAGTGTGTGTGGGTTTAATGTATAATGTCTATCTGTAATGCTTGTGTGGGTGTAGCGGGTGTGGTTGTGAGTGTGTGGGTTTAATGTGTAATGTCTATCTGTAGTGCTTGTGTGGGTGTGGCGGGTGTGCGTGAGTGTGTGGCAGTTTAATGTGTAATGTCTATGTGTAATGCTTGTATGGGTGTGCCGGGTGGGTGTCAGTGCGTGTGGGTTTAATGTGTAATGTCTGTCTGTAGTGCTCCTGTCGGTGTGGCGGGTGTGTGAGGGTTTAATGTGTAATGTCTACCTGTAATGCATGTGTGGGTGTGGCGGGGAATTGTATGTGAGTATGGGTGTGGTTTCTCATCTATTGAGCTTTTAAATGGGTGCGTGTGTGTGGGGGGGTTAATATCTAGGTGTCTGATTGGTGGTGGTGTCAAGGTGGTGTGAGTGGTGATGGTGTGTGAAGGAGGTGTGGGTGGTGGTGTGTGAAGGAGGTGTGGGTGGTGGTGTGTGTGAAGGAGGTGTGGGTGGTGGTGTGTGTGAAGGAGGTGTGAGTGGTGGTGGTGTGTGAAGGAGGTGTGGGTTGTGTGGTGTGTAAGGAGGTGTGGGTCGTGGTGTGTGCGGTGGTGTAGTGGGGTGTTGGTGTGAAGGAGGTGTGATTGGTGTGGTGTGTGAAGGAGGTGTGGGGGGTGGTGTGTGAAGGAGGTGTGGGTGGTGGTGTGTGTGAAGGAGGTGTGGGTGGTGGTGTTGTGTGAAGGAGGTGTGAGTGGTGGTGGTGTGTGAAGGAGGTGTGGGTCGTGGTGTGTGCAGGTGGTGTGAGTGGTGGTGTTGTGTGAAGGAGGTGTGAGTGGTGGTGTTGTGTGAAGGAGGTGTGACTGGTGGTGGTGTGTGAAGGAGGTGTGGGTGGTGGTGTGTGAAGGAGGTGTGACTGGTGGTGTGTGAAGGAGGTGTGGGTGGTGGTGGTGTGCGAAAGAGGTGTGGGTGGTGGTGGTGTGTGTGAAAGAGGTGTGGGTGGTGGTGTGTGAAGGAGGTGTGTATGGTTGTGTGTGGAGGGGGTGTGGGTGGTGGTGTGTGTGAAGGAGGTGGGGGTGGGGTGTGTGGTGAAGGGGTGTGGGGTTTGTGTGTGTGAAGGAGGTGTGACTGGTGGTGTGTGAAGGAGGTGTGGGTGGTGGTGGTGTGTGAAGGAGGTGTGGGTGGTGGTGTATGAAACAGGTGTGTGAAGGAGGTGTGACTGGTGGTGTGTGCAGGAGGTGTGGGTGGTGGTGTGTTTGAAGGAGGTGTGGGTGGTGTGTGAAAGAGGTGTGGGTGGTACTGTGTGAAGGAGGTGTGGCTGGTGGTGTGTGTGAAGGAGGTGTGAGTGGTGGTGTGTGGATGGGGTGTGTATGTGGAGTCTGGGGTGTGTGAAGGTGTGTGTGTGGTGGTGTGTGGGTGGTGTGGTGTGTGGGTGGTGTGGGTGGTGTGGTGTGTGGGTGGTGTGGGTGGTGGTGTGTGACGGAGTGCGGGTTGTGTGTGAGGGGGTGTGGGTACTTATTGCCCACAAAGCGGGTTAGGTAGGATCTGCGGGGGCTAGATGTGTTCGCGTTAACCCCTGTGGTACCAAACCCCACTCCCCCACGTCCTTCCTCCCCCCTCCTCTCTCCTCCCTCCACCCTCCTCCCTTCCCCCTCGTCCCTCCCGCTCCCGCATCCCGCTACTCCCTCCCTTCCTCCCTCCTCCCTCTTCCCTCCCCCCTTCCCCCCTCTTCCCTCCCCCCTTCCCCCTCCTGCTCCCCCCTCCCGCTCCTCCCTCCCCCCTCCCCCCCTTCCCCCCTCCTCTTCCCCTCCCCCTCCCCTTCCCCCTTTCCCCTCCCCCATCCCCTCCCTCCCCTCCCCTCCCCTCACCACCTCCCCCCATCCCCCTCCTCCTCCTCCCCCTCCCCCCCCCCCCTCCCTTCCCCTCCCCTCCTCCCCTCCCATCCCCCATCCTCCCTCCTCCCTCCCATCCTCCCTCCCATCCCCCCCTCCCATCCCCCTCCCCCCTACCTCCTCCCGCCCCTCCTCCCACATCCTCCCAGTCCCCCTCTCTCCTCCCCTCCCCTCCCACCTCTCTCCTCCATCCTCCAGCCCTACAACGCGGCCTCACAGTCGCGGTGTGAGAAAATAAGATTAGAATGGATCCACCCCGCAAGCAACTGAATTGTCGCGCTATTTCCACATTTATTCAAACCAAAATAAAATTGTTACCCGACAATTTTGGTTATGTACTCTCTCTCTCGGTCCCGTCCTGATATGACTATAGATGTTGCCAGAGTGTAAAACAACAACCAAACCAAACTGTCTCTCCGTCTCTCCCTGTCTTTATCTGCTTCTCTCTCTCTGTCTGTCTCTCTTTCTCTCTGTCTCTCTGTCTCTCTGTATGTCTCTCTGTCTGTTTCTCTGCCTTTCTCTCTGTCTCTCTTTCTCTCTTTCGCTCTCTTTCTCTCTCTTTCCCTCTCTCTCTCTTTCTACTTCTGTCTTTCTGTCTTTCTCTGTCTTTCTCTCTGTTTCTCTCTTGCTCTTTCTGTCTTTCTCTGTCTTCCTCTTTCTGTCTTTCTCCCTCTTTCTCTTTCTCTTTTTCTTTCTCTCTCTCTTTCTTTCTTTCTTTCTCTTTCTCTCTCTGTTTCTCTGTTTCTCTCTCTGTTTCTCTGTTTCTCTCTCTCTGTTTCTCTGTGTGTTTCTTTCTGTCTTTTTTACTCTCTTTCTCTGGTATTGCCTATGGCTATTTGTCTGCATAATGTAGATATTGTGTACTAAAATGTATTGCACAATATGCATATATATTCTTTATTAAGTTATGTTTATATGTTTACGTATAAAAAAAACTTCCGAGCAAGTGGTGAGTCCTGCCCCGTGCAGGGGGGGGGGGGTGTATGCTGGTACCCCAGCTGGGGGGGGGGGACTACAGAGCTTATCACACGCAATAAAGGGTTTATCACTGTCCATATGGGTTACTCTCCTAAAAACTGGTCAGCATGGGATGGGATTTTAAAACATCAATAAAAAAACGTCCTACTTATTTTTTCCCCTTATACTTTTCATATTCACGTTCAGATTTGATGTAAGAAATAAGGGAAATATAATAAACCACGTGCAACTTTGGTCTTTTTAGCTATGAAGTGTTTTTGTACCAAACAAACCCATTTTACAGTCAGCCATTTGTAACATGACATATGGGACATGGTTGATCCTTACTAACATCTTGTATTGCATTGATATATGAAAAGAAACAGTTCCCAAATCAAAAGGAAGTATTTATTAACATGGATGCATGCTTAAACTTAAAAAAGAAGTATTTGATGTCTTCAGATATAACATTACAAATTTCCATCACAGATGTAACCAGTGGTGTATGGATGCCACACAAATATTGTACACTAATTAATCAGTGAATAAAGCATGGCTGGCAGTTACTTTTATCAATATAAGCACTACATATTTCTGTATATTATGCCATGATTAATATGCTTCTCAATATGAAATTATTTAATTCTGCTTAGATTTTGATTAAGCAGACTGTGTGGTGTCCTAAACATGTGTTACATCTGAGCGACACATGTGTTACTGCCATATGACATAGCTTAATCAGGGACTACACCGTTATTTTTTATCTCATCAATTTATATTTTACATAGATGTAATTGGCAGATTTCCAGCTTTCATCTGCAACCAACAAATGTGAAAAATTCAAATATTAGATGTGACACTTCTGCACCAGTTTTCAGGAGAGTGACCCCATATACATATACAATACATATTACATAAATCCTCCGGTGCGACTGACACTGGTCTACATCCGGTTGAGGCGAGGAGGAGCTGGTCGAGCCACCGGTACAGTGTTGGTCTTATGGAGTATAACAATAGTAATAATAATAAACCCTTATGAATCTTTATACTCGCATAATTCGTTATACATCACATAAGCATATAAAGAAGGATTCCTGCGACTAAAAACTGCTTCACACTTATTACCTGCATCACAAATACAACGCCTTTCAGAATATTCAATTCTGCTGCTTATAGAAAGTTCCCATATTTATTGATATCCTTAAAATAAAATGGAATGCACGGTCTGTATTAAAGAAAAAATCGATGCAATTTTAGAAATTGTGCACTGAAGCAATTCTTTTTTTTTCTTCAAAAGAATTAAAATTCAACGTAAGGCTTTTCCACTGAAGCACCTCTTTAGAAATAATGAAATGAACTGAAATTTATTCAATTCAAAATAAACATTTTTTGTGGAAGCAATTTTTATTCGAAACAAATTGAATAAAATAATTTGTATTCCATATTTTTCTCTGAAGAACTTTTTTTTATTCAAGAGACATAAATCGAAATTTGAAATGAACGAATTATGTTTGAAGCAATTCTTTATTCACAATAATTCAAATTTATATTTCAAATTATATAATTTTCTCTGAAGCAATTCTTTATTCGAAATAAGTAAAATTGCTATGTCAAATTAAAGCTTTTTCCATTAAGCGATTCTTTATTAAAAATGAGTAAAATACAAATTTTTAAGTAATTGTTTTTCACCGAAATACCTTATTTTTTTCTTTAAAAAAAGAAGAAAACAAACAATTCTTTGAAATACAATCAAGTTGAAAGTCAACCGAGTTGAAATTCAACCGAGGTGAAATTCAATCGAGGTGAAATTCAACCGAGGTGAAATTCAATTGAGGTGAAATTCAACCGAGGTGAAATTCAACCAAGGTGAAATTCAATCGAGGTGAAATTCAACGAGGTGAAATTCAATCGAGGTGAAATTCAATCGAGGTGAAATTCAACCGAGGTGAAATTCAACGAGGTGAAATTCAACCGAGGTGAAATTCAATCGAGGTGAAATTCAACCGAGGTGAAATTCAATCGACGTGAATTTCAATCAAGTTGAAATTCAATCACATTTAAATTCAATCAAATTTAAATTCAATCACATTGTACTTAAAGATATTTTCGCTGGGAGTAGTGTTCGCTATAAGGTTGTGTGTGGTTGTGCTGGTAACCTTGATTGATGGCTTAATGTGGAGAGTGCTGTGAGGAGTGATGGAGGAGCGGAAGAGGCAGGCGCTAAGGCTGATGGGTGATATTAAGTCAAGCACTGGTACATGGCGCTGACCGTGTCTCAGAATAATATACCCCCAAAAAGCACCAATGACAATCCATTTCATGAAATTAATTTTTTTTAAAAATCTTTAGACAAATTGTCCAACTTCTTTTTTATTAATATTGTAATTATGTTGCAATTGAGTGCTTGTCAAAATGATAAATTAGCAACACTGAAGATGTGATGGCGATATGGCACTGGCAGTGTCTCATAAAGAAATAGTATACCCTAATAAAATGGAGCCAATTTGATTCTCTGTCATGAGAATTAAAACAAAAAAAATCTGAGTAAATGTATAGATGTTAATTATTGATATCATGATTATGTTGTAATTATCAAAGCTATCAAGTGAACTGCTGGGGAATATTAACTCGAACACTGGTAGATGGCATTGGTTGGCTCACAAAAAATGTACCCCAAGAAAAAAATAACCTATCACAATCTATTTTACGGGAAGAAAAAGTACTTTAATTGATCTAAGGTTGGTTGTGGTCGTTGGAGTTTTATGTCCTGGGAACATCTAAGGTCAGCAGGATGGGTACCGACTTGTTAGAGTTTGCACTCGTGGTGACTTTATAGTGCTGCCTCACTGGGAGACCAGGCCACCAGCACTATGACCTGATATCCCACTCAGTCACATTATCCTGACATTGAACCAACCAGTCCTTGTCCTATCCTAATAATGCCGAGCGCCTGGCTATGAAGCGACAAGTATACATTTGATGAGATTGGTTTGACTCGACCAGGGTCATGATCCACCAAAACAGGAGGCAGACGCTCAACTCATTTGGCCATCCCGTCTGGTCCTGTAATTATGTTGTAAATAACAAAGCTATGAATAGCGACATTAAGAACCAGCAGAGGTAGTGAAATAGAAACATTCTGCTGTATTTTTAATACAATATTAAATCGAACGAGTGACTGACGCTCACCATGGGAACGCGCTTGTTGATTCACATCACAAATTTTAATTAAATGAAATTAAAAACTCGTTGGCGCTATGTTATATATATTGCCTTTAGGAAGGATATACAAACAGCAATATTTGCTTTTCATAGCCATGGCTATCATTTTTATTTAGGTTTTTATAAAGACGCGCGTGTGCTCTGTAAATGGTGCCATAATGTAGCGTGTTGTAGGATTCTGTTGTGGTGGGTGTCTTAGCGAATGGGATTAGAACCCACACTTTTTGCCATTCCGCAGCTAGCGTGCTAACCGTTCGACTATCTCGGCTCCCTGATGCAGTCACCCTATCGTCGCCTACCTGTGTGTATGGATCCTTGCCTGAAAGATACGGACAGCCTAGTACACCCGTCACTGGATGCGGTTACCGAATCGGTAGTGCGCAGGCTTACCGTGTGGAAAGGTCGGCAGTTCGAATCCAGGCCGAGGCAAACCGATGACTTACAAAATTGATACTTGTCGCTACCTATCCTGGCGCTTGGCATTAATAGGACAGGACAATGACTGGTTAGCACAGCATAAGGATAATATGACTGGGGTATCTGGTCATGGTGCTGGTAGCCTGGACTCCCAGTGGGGCATCACTATAAAGTCGGCATTTGTACACACGGTCACAAGTCGGTATCCATCCTGATATGACCTTCTATGTCGCTAGGATGTAAAACAACAAACAAACTAATCAAACTACACTCATCCCCTGGATTCGTAGCACTTTTATACCTGGGTCATGTCCATGAATCGTTTTAGCACTTACAATTACATTCATACAGACAATGCACTTACGTATACATACACAGGGTAGGTTCAACAACCGTACATCGTGTAGCTTGTACAGGATCCTGGTCACGGCGACCAGTGTTGTGTGGGTGTTGTAACAAATGTGAGACGTTGCACCAGTGTGGGATTCAAACTCACATCGTGGTGTTCTCTGTGGCGCAGTGGTTAGAGTGTCTGACTTTTTTCTAGGTCGGACTCCTAATCTGAAGGTCAGTGGTTCGATTCCCCGTGCCCCCCACCTCTGCCAATTTGGATTTCCACCGCTGTGTATAACTTACAGCATCATCAAAGGCCAGTTGCTCTTATACCATGTCTATGTGGTGTGGGAGGTTAAAAATCCCTTGGGTCGGTAAAAGTGCAGGCCCGGGCTTTCTATCGACAAATTGTCTAATGGTGAAAACAAGCCTATTCAGACTTATCCATGATAGGCAGTATACATCTTCAAGAAACATCTCTTTGCATTCTGGGCGAGTGTGCTAACTGTTACACCACCTAGGTTCCCTGATATCACCACACTACCCTCGCCTACCTGTCTATGCGGCTCCTTGCCTGGGAGATCAGCGCAGACTACTACACTCGTCCCCTCCCTCCCCCCCCCCCTGGAATTATAAGTCTCATATTTACAATTACAAATATCCAGGTCGCGCACTTACACTACAGTACACATGCGGGGGATGGTTCATCAACTATGCAGCATGAAACTTATACAGTATTCTGGCCATGGCACCAATGTCATAGCGAGTCATTTGGAAAATGAATGGACAAATCACACCTAGGCTGAACTCGTGCCCAAACTCCTGCCATTTCTGGCCATGCATCTTAACCATTATACTATCTACGCTCCCAGATGCAATCGCCCGAATGGACTGGATTCCACACGGCTGCCATTCCCGGCCTTGAACCTAAACCATTAGACTATCTAGGTTCCCTGGTGCAATCAACCGAATGGATTCGAACCCATACTGCTGCCATTCCCGGCCTTGAATCCAAACCATTCGATTACCTAGGCTCCCTGATGTAATCACCCGAATTGACTCGAACCCACACTGCTGTCATTCCCGGCCTTGAAACCAAACCATTAGACTCTCTAGGCTCCTGATGTAATCACTCGAATGGACTCGAACCAGCACTCCAGCCATTCCCGGCCTTTAACCCTAAACCATTAAACTATCTCGGTTCTCTGACACAATCACCCCGCCCGCGCCCAACTGTGTATGTGTTATTTCACCTAGTGCGGATAACCAGATGGGATGGCTGACTGAGTTGAGCGTCCGTCTCCCCTTTTGGTAGATTGTAGGATTCAAATCCACAGGTTCGAACACTGGTCGAGTCAAACCAATGACCTTAAAATTTATACTTGTCACTTCCTAGCCAGGTGTTCGGCATTAATAGGACAGGGCAGTGTCAGGATAATGTAATTGAGTATGATAGGAACTGGCGGCCTGGTCTCTGAGTGGGGCAGCACTATAAAAAGTCACCATGAGTGTGCACTGTCACAAGTCGGTACCCATCTTGATATGACCTTAAATGTTGCCAGGATGTAAAACTCCAACAACGAACCAACAACCACTGCCATAATAATATTTCGTGAATTTTACATGATCGGAAATGGTCGCCCTTGTAGTTGTACAGCGGGCACCAGTCTGCGCCTGCGTACCTCTTTTATTCATGTCACGTGATATTACCGGGCCCCTCTCAAAGACACTTCACCGTCCGTTTCCATGTTTGTGTGTCTACGTGTTGCGACATATGTTGTCGACATCGTGGCTATTATCACTAAGCAGTGTTAACTTTTTGATTAACGAGATCTTTAAAAAGAAAGAAAAAAATCTTGTATTTCTTTAAAAACAAAAGGTCTATACTTTTAAATTTTGTTAATGAAACACTCACGCGCCAAGAAGTCTAGATTGGCTTCCCATCTGGGTGGGTGAGATTTGCGACTTTTGAGACGTGCCCCCCCCTCCCCCTCGTCCCTTCCCAAGGGAGATTCTCCCTTCTCCACCTAGCGGGAGATGGACACACTACGCCGACTGCAGCGCCCCTGTCTGGACAGTTGCTAACCGGGGCAGATTTATATTAATATAATGTGGGCTTATTTATGTACCAGCTAGATTGTAGGTTAGCGCTATCAATGTGTCACATAGATATACATAAATACATTCCTAGTGATACACAAACCCATATATATATATTTTACCTCGGTATACAGCCTCAGGCTAGCCTCAGGCTAGGGAGAAGGAAGCACGTGAGGTACCAGCAATTAGCATATACAACTCACGACTGGATTACGTGTCGTTGGGTTGCTCCGGCAAATTTAGTCTACATACAAGCTAATACGCAGTAAGTATCATAAAAACTGTGGTTAGCTTAATCATGATGCATTAGAGCATCATTATGGAAAGTTTAGACTTTCTTTGGTCCATTTTGGACGAGTTATTTGGTTATAAAAACCAAGGATAGAATTCCTTCTCGAAGGATTGACAACCGTCATTAGCGGGTTCTGTCTGTCAACACCGGAGTCACCCAAGTGTGATATTTCTGGAGATGTGCGGCTCTGCCGTCGTCTCCTGTGGAAATTCTCTCGTACTCTAATAGAGAGTAATGTTTGGAGATGCTCCTGGTTTCTTTTATAGGACTCCCCACAAATTTTTTCAGGCGTTTCTCCGATGTTTCGTAGGCATTTTCATTCACTTGTTGACGATGTCGTCCACAGGTGGATGAAGTGTCGCGTGGACGAGGGATGGGCGGGGCCGATACACTGGTCCCGACCTCCCGTTTGGTTTGGGCTTTGCCCCGCGTAAGGTTTGGCCTTGACCCAAACCCCACGCACAAATTTAGCTTATTACGCCGTTGTTATAACGGTATAAACACGTTCTTTAACACCCAATAGATGTCCAAATGAGTTTGAAACAGCCATATTGTGACATATATATATACCGGGACTGACCAAAAATCTTTGTTTCAGCTCCCGATGGCCACGAAGCGGAGTAAGCGCGGTGCAGCAGCAGCCGAGGGGAGTGTTCCGAGTGGAGGGGACGAGGAGTACGACTCCTCACCCGTGTTGTCAGCAGGGCCTTCAACACAGCCCGGGGCGCATATTCTCTCCGAGGAGGACATAGTGCCTGGTGGTGCCGCGGCTCAAAATTGGGAGACGCGGTTTGCGGCGATGGAGAGTCATATAATGGCTCTCAGACCACCAGTGTCTCGTAAACGGCAAATGCCGAGTGCTCAAGAGGAGTCTTCTTTGGAGGATTTCTCGGAGACAGACTCAGAGATGGAGCTTAGGGCTCCTCCTCCTTCTCCTAAACGGAGGAAGAAGAAGAAACATATTGTTTCTTCGGGTGATGATTTCACCAAGGAAAGGGGGAGGACTGGGCTTCGCAAAAAACGCAAGACCAAGTCCAAGAAGAAGAAGAAGAGGAAAGATTCTTCTTCTTCTGACTCGTCCACGGATTCCACTTCAACGGAATCGGACTCAGACACGCAATATGAAGGTGTCTATGCTGCCATTGGGGGCAAAGTGGCTAAGAAAGTGGAGAAGCCAAGGGCTAAGCGTGTGAAAACCACTACGCTTATGCGTGAGAAAATTAATGGCCATTTCCGCACGTTTAAGCCGGCGGAGATTATTTCTAAGTTATTCAACTGAGAGTCTAAGCAGGCATTAAACTGATGTCCTGAACGCCATAATATAAGGAAGATGGATCAGAGATGTCAATAACCAGGAGACCGTAAAGAGATTTGCCACTCTGAGGGTGTGTTTGCACACAGTGCATAAGGCGGTGCTTGGTACACTAACAGCCATAGCCCTGTACCAAACAGGAATTAGCAAAGTGAAAATAAGTTTCTCGTCTTTGGCTAAAGACGTGACAAAGGCGGTACAATTGTTGGGACACACACACCTGACGGCAAGATCTGATTCGTATGCCGAAGACTATAATAATGTCTTCAAGTGGCAGTTATGCAGCATGATTCTAGGCAAAGAAGCTGGCTCGCTCAAAGAAGGTTCCATAATGATGGGAAAGAGTTTACGCTCTTTCTTGCTCCAGAGCCGATTAAAGGGAAACCTTTAGATAACACGAAAATGTTTGGCGGTCAACTACAATACCTCTATAAAGAGGTAGAAACTGCAGCCAAGAGTGGCAAAAACATGGATGGTCAGAAGAAACAGGAAACTCCTCGTTTCAAAAGGTCACGAGGGGATTTTCGTCCACGGCGGTTCACCAGGGGAACCAGACCGGGCTCAAACTTCGGTCAAGCTTTTCGGGGCCGGGGCGCTCGGCTCCCCTGGACGCGACAAACACCGCCGGCCACTGGGCTGAGGTGTACAAACATCGCCGAACCTTTCCCCAGGGGCGGGTCCAAGTAGAGGTTGAAACACAAACGTTACAAGTCCTTCCAGCCTCTAAAACCACACAAACTGTAAGCAACTTTGTGGCTGGTAATATCAATAATCATATTTCTGAGTGGCACAAAATTACTAGTGACCAAGAAATTTTACAAATAGTTAATGGTGTTCACATTCCCTTCACACAAATTCCGGTACAGGGCAGGATACCTTTTCCTTATAACATTGAACTGGTTGAACGAGAGGCATTAACTAAACAGGTACAAAAATTCTTTGACAAAGGAATTATACAAAAAGTGACATACTGTTCAGGAGAGTTTATTTCAAACATCTTCTCGAGACCAAAGCCTAATGGCGAGGTTCGAATGATCCGGATTTAACAATCCTTAATAAAATGGTTGAATATCGACATTATAAAATGTTTTCGCTAGATACAGCACGCGATCTGATTACGCCAGATGCGTGGATGGCTAGTGTTGATTTACAGGATGCATATTATACGCTTCCCATAAGAGAAAAAGACCGGAAATTTCTTAGGTTTCTTTGGGATAACCAACTCTATGAGTTTACCTGTATGCCGAATGGTTTAGCTTGTGCCCCTCGTTTATTCACTAAACTGCTTAAACCTGTTTTCTCAGTAAATGCAGCCGGCTGGCGAAAAGGATCATATAAATGTTTCTATAACATGAGATTCGAATTACCTTTCATTATAGGGGCAACTGCAAAACGACGTACAATGGATTGTGGGAAATGCAGTTTTGGAATCTATGTGCATACTTACACTAATACAGAGGTATCAAGATACCAATTTGTTCACAAAGCGAACATCAAGTCAGTGTTTAAACCAACAAAACAACTCAAATGTTTAGGGTTTATTCTGGATACACAGTCTCTTACAGTGTCGATAACAGAACAAAAACTATTTAAGTTTATGAATACAGCGACCCAGCTTATTAAGTTACCAAAACCTAAAATTAGACAGGTCGCAGTCCTTATTGGGATAATGATATCGTATGCACCCGCTATTCTATATGGGAAGGCTCATATTAAATCTCTAGAAATAGATAAAAATTTAGCGTTAAGACAAACTAAGGGAAATTTTGAGCGAAAGATGTTTATTTCGCAAGAAGGGCTACAGGATATTGAATGGTGGATGGAACACATAGCAAGTTCACCAAATCCAATCCGTAAGGCGGAACCTAATACGATAATTACTACTGATGCTTCGTTAGAAGGTTGGGGAGCTCATCGAGATGGGGTCACAACAGGAGGTAGATGGCTTGATGATGAAAAATCAGACCATATTAATGCGCTAGAATTGCGTGCTATTTATCTGGGCTTATGTAGTTAGTAAAGATACATAAATCACAAGTTAGAATACTAACTGATAATACTACTGCCATGGCATATATTCGTAACATGGGTGGAACAAAATCAAAGCCTTGCAATCAGTTGTCTAAACTGATTTGAAACTGGGCACAGGCTCAACAAGTCTGGCTGACTGTAGCGCATATTCCAGGGTCACAAAATACACTTGCAGACCATAAAAGTAGAAATTTCCATGACCATTTAGAATGGTCTCTCTCTACACCTTTGTTTAACTTCATTTGTGAAAAATGGGTACACCTAAAGTTGACTTGTTTGCATCACGAAATAATAACAAATTACCTTGTTATGTTTCTTGGCATCCTGAACCGGAGGCTTGGAAAGTAGATGCATTTGCTATTACCTGGGAAAATAATTATTTTTATATATTCCCACCGTTTAGCATTATCAGCCGAGTTGTCAGGAAAATCGGTTTGGAAAGGACACATGCTATACTGGTGGTGCCCGATTGGGACACGCAACCTTGGCTGCCAGCAGTTTCACAACTGGCAAAAGAACGTATACGATTCCCAAGAAAACTCGGGAATCTGACACACCACGGACCGCTAGTGGTTCACGGCGACATGTCAACGACGCCTCTATTGGCATTCCTTTTCTAAGGAACCAGCTGCGGCAATTTGGATTGGACAAAATTACTGAGAATAGGATAGTAGCTGATGCCTGGAGGCCAGGAACTGTGAAAATGTACACATCCTATTTAAAGAAATGGGGTGTACATTGTTTGTTAATGAAAGTTAAGGCAACAAATCCAACAATTTCACAAGTAGCTCGTTTTCTTCGTTCTCTAGAGGATGAGGCACTATCCTTTGGGTCGATTAATGTGGCAAGATGTGCGTTATCAATCATATTACCGAGAATTGATGGCGAAACAGTTGGAAAACATTATGTTCTTGGATATCTACTTCGTTCAATTTATCAAAGGAATCCTCCAAAACCAAAGTATAGTCGGTTTTGGGATGTGTCTGTAGTATTTAAGTTGTTTCAGGCTTGGCCTCACAACTCGTGGTTAGATTTAAAACAATTAGGTTTTAAGGTCGCGGTCCTGTTATTATTAGTAACCGGACATAGAGGACAGACCATTGTTGCTTTGTCTTTAACTGGATTAGAAATAGACAAGAAACAAGCTACGTTTGATTTAGCACAATTGCTTAAATCGAACACGTTGGGTGATCCTTTATCTACGGTTCACTTTGACTGTTTTCCGAGTGATCGGAAATTATGTGTTGTGTCAGCCATTCGGGTTTATATATCTAAAACAAACGATTTACGTGCATCACAACAACTATTAGTGAGCTTTATAAAGCCACATAAGGCAATTTCACGAGACACCCTTGCCAGATGGACAATTACGGTGTTGAAATTGGCTGGAGTGGATACAAACAAATACTCATCCCACTCAACTAGAGGTGCCATGGTCTCCAAGGCACGGTTGCTAGGTGTTTCTGTGAAAAGAATACTAGCGCATGCAGGCTGGAAGACGGCTAAGTCGTTTGCAAAACATTACAAGCGACTAGAAAATCCTACCGGCATTGCAAAGCGCCTGCTCGCCAACTAACAAGAATAGGTGAGAACAAAAACGTTGAATATTATATAAGAATGGATGATATTAAGGATAAAAATGAATTATGTAAAGGTCTCCCTAGCTTGAGGCTAGCCTGAGGCTGTATACCGAGGTAAAATAGTATAGTTATACAAATCTTACCTGGGTATAGATGATGGATAACTGTTGTTTTCCCGAGGTATAAGCCTCGGGTAGACGTGGGCTAGGGCCCACCCACCACGCCCTGCCACGTCTATCCCGTTGGTGTACCATTACGGGAAAATCGTAGTATCCATTGTATTGAAAGATCATTTTAATCCCGAATAAGTAGGTTAAAATTGCTGGTACCTCACATGCTTCCTTCTCCCTAGCCCACGTCTACCCGAGGCTTATACCTCGGGAAAACAACAGTTATCCATCATCTATACCCAGGTAAGATTCGTATAACTATACTCTATATATATATATATATATTGTATATATTATATACATACATATGTTTACTGTAATCTGGCAGTTTATCGGACATTTTGAGTTTGTCATTAGTTGGTCAAACCTGCACCTGTGACTGGCCTGTTTGCTTTATCTGTTACTCACACCCTGTTACTCATACCCTGTTACTCATACCCTGTTACTCATACCCTGTTACTCATACCCTGTTACTCATACCCTGTTACTCATTCCCTGCTGCTCATAGTCATCATACACCGGAAGTCCCGAACCCGCCCCTAGTGGCCAACGCGCCCGGAAAAGGCTGATGCGCGTTCCCTGTAGCAACATTTGTCTCTTGAGGATTCTTTTGGTTGATGATGAATAAATGTCCACTTTTGTGGTATTGCTTTTTTGTGTGTGTGTCCAAGTGTTTATATTCCTCTGAATAACATGTCCCTACTAATGCACGTTCCTCCATCCCTAATGACAATTGCTGCTACACAGTAAACAAATCTACAACAATATAGATAGACAATTACAAGACAATAAGCAAAGCATCGATACATGAATGACAGGTAAAGAACAAGATACGAGAACAATGAAAGCTTGCAGTTGCATAGTCCGATAGCCTTGAGTTTGTGTCATTTTTCTGAGGTAAATATATTAAATTGATTTTCATAATTGATCTCACTTTAGTTTGAAGTAACTTTTATTTTAAATAGTTAACTTTTGAGATATTTGAAGTGTAAATATGTCAAATTAGTTTTGGCGAGCATGCCAAAACTCTGACACCATAGGCTTGTGCAGAAACTGGTTCTATTAAATTGAGTCAGTGTTCGCTTCCATGTGGAGCAAATACTGAATAAGTGCATCGGTATCTAACTTATTCTAAGTCAGATATGGAGAATATAAACTAGATAATTGCATTGGTTTGGAAAAGTTGATGCTTCATCGGGCTATGCAGCTTTAATATATATATGTATGTGGTGCATGCCGGTGTCGCAGTTTGAGCACCCTGCCAGTTTGAGCTGACTGTCAGTTTCATGCGCATGCGTCAAAATCTGACAGCATCATCACTAACCTTATGAATTTAATATAATGTTTTTGGTAAAGATGTTTTCTATATATGTACTAAGCGATTTGTTTCTAGGTGGTGTGCTTTTAGAGATATTTCACTTTTCCTGTATTTTCTGTATGAAGATTGCTCACGACCATTGACAATGCCTTGAGTTTGACGGTACGCACAGTGCAAAACATTAGTTTTATTCAAAATAAATAGAAATCAAGAACCCTAACCTTATAAATTTAATATAATCTTTTTGGTAAAGATGTTTTCTATATGTGTACTAAGCGATTTGTTAATAGCTGGTGTGGTTTTAGAGATATTTCACTTCTTCTGTATTTTCTGTATGAAGATTGCTCACGACCATTGACAATGCCGTGAGGTTGAGTGTATGCAGTCAGCTGAAACTGGCAGGGCGCTCAAACTGCGACACCGGACCCCCCCCCCACCCCAATCGGGGGGAGGGGGGAGGAGAGGAGGCACTACAGAGCTTATTACAGGCGATAAGGGCTTATCACTATCCATATTTAGGTGGTGTCTAAAGTACGTATGCGAATATTGTTATGAATATAATTCATCGGACGATGCAGCTTTAATATACAGTAAAACCTCTCTAAATCGACCGACCTTGGGACTGACTTTAAGTGGTCCATTTAGGGAGGTGGTCGGTTTAGGAAGTTAGAATATGGTTACAATGGTAATTTTGGGTCCCAAATAAAGCGATCGATATAGGGGAGTGGTCGATCTGTGGAGGTGGGAGGTTAGGGAGGTTTTACTGTATATATATGGATAGTGATAACCGCGTTTATCGCGGGTAGTAAGCTCTATAGTGCCCCCTCCCCCGCCTCTCATGGCGTGGGGGGGGGGGGTTCCAGCATGCACCCCCCCTCTGGGGGGGGGGCTGCTTTCGCCACTCGGTCGGAAGCAATATTTACGTGATTATAAAGTACCTATGCGAATATTGTTATGAATATAATTATCCTGCTTCTATTACTACTGTCTTCATCTACTACTCCTGTAACCTCCTGATGATACGCTCCTTGTTTGGGTTACTGGAGGTGGTGTGCCCCCTGGCAGGCTGGAGGTCTGCCCCTAAGCAGCTCCCTTCCCCCTCGTCGCTCCCTCTACTCCAGGTGGCGCCTCTGCTCCCGGTTATCGGCACATTTCGTCTCAGATTTTTCTTTAATAAATTGTACGGCCAGACTTAGGTCAGCCAGAGTATTAGGGTCGATCCATTCTCATGTTCATGTTCTCTCCTTTCTTATGCCGGTAAAATAACACAAGTCGCTGGTGACTGCTTAGGCAGTAAAATAATGTATGAGTCACCGGTGACTGGGTGGCCATTAAAGTAATGCGAGTCGCTTGTGACCGGTAAAATAACATGAGTTGTTAGTGACTGGGTGACTGTTAAAATAATGTGAGTCTCTGGTGACTGGGTAGCCATTAAAATAACATGAGTCGCTGGTGACTGCTTAGCCATTAAAATAATGTATGAGTCACCAGTGACTGGGTGGCCATTAAAGTAATGCGAGTCACTCATGACCTGTAAATTAACATGAGTCGCTAGTGACTGGGTGACCGTTAAAATAATGCGAGTCTTTGGTGACTGGGTAGCCATTAAAAAAAAGACGAGTCACTGGTGACTGCTTACCCATTAAAATAATGTATCACTACTGACTGGGTTACCGATAAAATTACTGCAGTCACTGGTGACTGAGGATTTGGCGGACTGTTACAATAATGTGAGCCACTACTGACTGGGTGGCTGCTAAAATAATGTGAGTCGTTGGTGACCGGTGACCTGTTTGACTATTAAAATAGTCACTACTGACTGGGTGACCATTAAAATAACACGAGTCATTGGTGACTGGTGACTGTTAAAATAACGTGAGTCACTACTGGCTGGGTGGCCATTAAAATAATGCAAGTCGCTGGTTACTGGGTGGCCATTAAAATAATGCGAGTCGTTGGTGACTGATAACTTGGGTGATTGTTAAAATAACGCGAGTCACTACTGACTGAGTGACCATTAAAATCATGTGAGTCGTTGGTGACTGGTGACTGTTAAAATAACGTGAGTCACTACTGGCTGGGTGGCCATTAAAATAACGCAAGTCGCTGGTTACTGGGTGGCCATTAAAATAACGCGAGTCATTGGTGACTGGTGACTTGGGTGACTGTTAAAATAACATGAGTCACTACTGACTGGGTGACCGGTAAAATAACGTGAGTCGCTGGTGACCGGGTGGCGGGGGGCAGGCCGACCGCTCACCTTCTGCTCACATTACGTATACATGGATTCTGTGGCGCTGGTTCCCGGGCCGGCGAGTGGGTGGAAGCCTCGGTGCACTTGACACGCAACCAGCTGCCTGGCCGCTGCACAGACTTCCCAGCGTAATTGCCTCGCTGGAACCAGTGTGTGCACTTGGGGTTGGTTACTGCCATGAACCATCCTGATGACCTCACCATGCAAGGGAGGCTTTGTTTGTTGGGAGTTTTATGTCCTGGCAACATCTAAGGTCATATCAGGAAGGGTACCTACCGATTTGTGACAGTGCGCACTCATGGTGACCTTATACTGCTGCCCCACTGGGAGACCAGACTGCCGGCACCATGACCTGATATCCAACCAGACCGGATGGCCGAAGCGTCCGTGCCCCGTTTTGGTAGATCGTGGGATTCGAACCCAACCCATGGGTTCGAACCCTGGTTTGACTCAAACCAATAACATATACAATTGATACTTGTCACTACCTAGCCAGGCGCTCAACATTAATAGGATAGTGGAAAGACTGGTTAGCTCAATGCCAGGATAATGTGACTGAGTGGGATATCAGGTCGTGATGCTGGTGGCCTGGTCTCCCACTGGGGCAGCACTATAAGATCGCCATGAGTGCGCATTGTCAAAAGTCGGTACCCGTCCTGATATGACCTTAGATTTTGCTGGCACGTAAGACTCCAACAACTAACAAACCAACCAATACTATAATATTAATACTCATAATGAAGTCGATCCCTTCTGCGCCTTTGTACGTCATACCTCACATAAACATTGTTATTCACCTGAATAAAGCTGTCTTCAGCGTCGAGGCATCGGTGTTTTAGTCATGTTTACACTAGTCAATGACACCAACAAGTTCTATTCAATCGATCTCATACCTCATCAGCAATGTGTAATCCAATATAATCAAATTAAATACTCTCTCCGAGTAAAATCCAAATCTAAAAATTTAATTCACAAAATGAGAACACAAATCACTCCAATTAAAAAAAAACACACTTTTTAAAAATCGCCAAATCCCCCCACAAAGAGTCAGGAGAATTAAACTGGGTACAAGAACCTCCCCTGCCCCCTCTCCCCCCTCCCCTCTCACCATCCCTATCTCGCCTTCCCACTCCTCTCACCTTCTCTCTCCCCTCTCCATTCTCACGTTCCCTCTCCCTCTCTCACCTTCCCCCTCTCCCTCTCACCTTCCCTCTCTCCATCTCACCTTCCCTGAACCCCTCTCACATTCCCTCCCCCCCCCTCCCACCAGCCTTCTCCCCCTCCCACTATCCCCCTCCCTCTCTCACATTCACACCCCCTTCTCACCTCGCCTCTCCGCTCTCCCCTCTCCCTTCTCTCTCACCTTCCCTCTCTCCTCTCAGCATCCCTGTCCCCCTTCACATTCCCTCTCCCCTCTCACCTTCCCTCTCCCCTCTCACCTGCCCTCTCCCCCTCTCACATTCCCTGTCCCCCCTATCACATTCCCTGTCTCCCTCTCACATTCTCTCTCCCCCTCACCTTCCATCTCCCCCTCTCAACATTCCCTCTCCCCTTCCATCTCCCCTCTCTCCCCTTCCCTCTCCCCTCTCACCTTCCCGCTCCCCCTCTCACTTTCCCTCTCCCTTCTCACCTTTTCCTCTTCCCTCTCTCCCCCTCACCTCTCACCTCTCACCTTCCTCTCCCCTATCACCTTCCCTCTCTCTCACCTTCCTCTCTCCCCCTCATCCCTCTCACCTTCCCCTCCCCCTCCCCCCTCCCTCTCTCACCTTCCCCTCCCCTCTCACCTTCCATCTCCCCTCCCACCTCCCTCTCCCCTCCCACCTTTCCACTCCCCTCTCCCCCGTCCCATATGTCCTCTCCCCTCCCCCACCCTTCCCCTCCCCTTTTCCTGCCGCTCCACCCTCCCCCTCCCCCACCCCCTCTTTTCCCCCCTCCACCATCTTCACCTCCCCCTTCCTTTCCCTTCCCTCCCTCTCCCCCTTTCCATTACCCCCTCTCCACCCCCCTCTCACCCCCTCTCACCCCAACCCTCGTTCAGCCTACCACTAGCCGCGTGTTTGAGAGAACCTCCATCACCGCTGCGATTGATTCCTGGGTATTGATCTCCGATGAGAGATGTGTGATTGACTTTGATCAACTTTGATCACTGTTGAGTCAATTGCTAAGAAGCTACACCCCTCCTTATCCCATCCTCTCCTCCATCCCTCTACAGCTATCCCATAATCCTGCGTGATTATAATTTGTTTGATGTTTGACGTCCTAGCAACATCTAAGGCCATCAGGACGGGGCGTGATTATAATCACTCCCCCCCCTCCCCCATGATGATTCTTGAATTCCTCTCATTAAAAGTGCATAGTCCGCTGGTTTTGAGTTTCTGTCATTTTCTGAGATAAATATATTAAGTTTATTGTCATAATCCACCTTACGTTACTTTGAAGTAACTTTATTATAAATGGCTAACTTTTCAGATATTTGAAGTGTAGACATGTCAAATTAGTTTTGGCACGCATGTCAAAACTGTGACAATATAAGCTTAAGCAGTAAAGGGTTGAATGAAATTGCCTCAGTATTCCCTTCTATATCGCAACACATACTTACCTAATAAGTGTGTCAGTAGCTAAGTTAGATGTGTACAATCAAATCTAGATCATTGATTTGGTTTTGAAAATTTGATATTTCATTGGACAATGCAGCTTCAAAACCAAGACCTTTGTGTCTCGGTAAGTAGTGCTTTTTTTTGCTGTTTAAAAAAAAGAACTTTGGGAGGGTGGATGGGGGGGGGGATGTTAAACAAAATTGTTGATGCTTTCATCGGATTGCACATCTTTAAAGCTGCATAGTTCGATGAAGCATACACTTTTCTAAACCTAAATAATTATCTATATTTGATTCTACATATCTAACTTAGATACTGAAGCACTCATTAAGCATTTGTTGCCACGTAGAAGGGAATACCGGGTCAGTTTAATAGAACCGGTTAGTGCTCAAGCCTATGGTGTCAGAGTTTTGGAGCGCTTGCCAAAACTAATGTGACATATTTACACTTCACATATTTCAACAAAAGTTAGCCATTTAAAATAAAAGTTCCTTCAAAGTAAAGTAAGGTAGATTATAACGATCCATATAATATAGTTATTTCAGAAAAATGGCAGAAACAGCAAAACCATCAACTTTAATGCTGGAGCCGGCATAGCCCATTCTCTATATTCCCGGTCAAGTCAAACCAACGACTTACAAAATTGATACTTGTCGGTTCCTAGCCATGCACTCAGCAGTAATAGGATATGGCAAGGACTGGTTGGCTCAGTGTCAGGATAATGTGACTGAATGTGATAGCAGGTCATGGTGTCCATGACCTGGTATCCCAGTGGGGCAGCTCTATGAAGTCGCCATGAGTGTGCTCTGTCACAAGTCGGTACTTGTCCTGATATGACCTTAGATGTTGCCAGGACATAACACTCCAACAACCAACCATCCATCCCTCGGACTGCACAACTTTAACAGTTTCAGGCCAAGCCGGCAATACGCATTCTATATATTCGCCTCCTTTACACCGGGCTGGTTCCAGGCATGCTCCTTGCTACAGCTCTCCCCCTCCCCCCCTCCCCCTCCCCCCATCCCCTTCTTTTCTTGCTCCTCCGGGGGGACCCTGGCCCCTGGGTGGGGGTGGGGGTTGCTTGCCTTGTTATGAATCAATTTGCCTTGTCTATCTCTGACACACGAGTTCCAAGACGTAAGAGAGGCTGGGGCTGTGTGTGTTGGGGGAGGTGGGGGCTGCATGGGTGGTTGTCTGGGTGGGAGGGGAGGGGAGGGTTGTGTTTGGTGTGGGGGGGTTGTGGGGGGTGGAGGTTTGTGGAGTGTGTCGGTGTGGTGGGAGTGAAGGTTGTGGTGTGGGTTGTGTGGTGAGTGTGTTGGTGTGGTGGGTGTGAGGTGTGTGGTGTGGGTTGTGTGGTGAGCGTGTTGGTGTGGTAGGAGTCAGGGTTGTGGTGAGTGTGTTGGTGTGGTGGGAGTGAGGGTTGTGGTGTTGGTGGTGTGGTCAGTGTGTTGGTGTGGTGGGAGTGAGGGTTGTGGTGTGGGTTGTGAGGTGTGTGTGTTGTGGGTGTTAGTGTGGTGGGTGTGGTGTGGGTTGTGTAGGCTGTGTGGTGAGTGTATTGGTGTGGTGGGAGTCAGGGTTGTGGTGAGTGTGTTGGTGTGGTGGGTGTGAGGGTTGTGGTATGGGTTGTGTGGTGTGATGGGTGTGAGGTGTGTGGTGTCTGTGGTGTGGTGAGTGTGTTGGTGTGGTGGGTGTGAGGGTTTTGGTATGGGTTGTGTGATGAATATGTTGGTGTGGTGGGTGTTAGGTGTGGGTTGTGGTGTGTGTGTGGTTGGTGTGTGTGTGTAGTTTTGGGAGTGTGTTGGTGTGGTGGGTGTGGTATGGGTTGTGTGATGAATATGTTGGTGTGGTGGGTGTGCAGTGTGGGTTGTGGCGTGTGTGTGGTTGGTGTGTGTGTGGTTTTGGGAGTGTGTTGGTGTGGTGGGTGTGAGGATTGTGGTATGGGTTGTGTGGTGAATATGTTGGTGTGGTGGGTGTGCAGTGTGGGTTGTGGTGTGTGTGTGGTTGGTGTGTGTGTGGTTTTGGGAGTGTGTTGGTGTGGTGGGTGTGAGGATTGTGGTATGGGTTGTGTGGTGAATATGTTGGTGTGGTGGGTGTGCAGTGTGGGTTGTGGTGTGTGTGTGGTTGGTGTGTGTGTGGTTTTGGGAGTGTGTTGGTGTGGTGGGTGTGAGGATTGTGGTATGGGTTGTGTGGTGAATATGTTGGTGTGCAGTGTGGGTTGTGGCGTGTGTGTGGTTGGTGTGTGTGTGGTTTTGGGAGTGTGTTGGTGTGGTGGGTGTGAGGATTGTGGTATGGGTTGTGTGGTGAATATGTTGGTGTGGTGGGTGTGCAGTGTGGGTTGTGGTGTGTGTGTGGTTGGTGTGTGTGTGGTTTTGGGAGTGTGTTGGTGTGGTGGGTGTGAGGATTGTGGTATGGGTTGTGTGGTGAATATGTTGGTGTGTGAGGTGTAGGTTGTAGTGTGTGGGTTGTGTGGTGAGTGTGTTGGTGTGCTGGGTGTGAGGGTTTTGGTATGGGTTGTGTGGTGAATATGTTGGTCTGATGGGTGTGAGGTGTGTGTGGTGTTGTGAGTGTGTTGGTGTGGTGGGTGTGAGGATTGTGGTATGGGTTGTGTGGTGAATATGTTGGTGTGTGAGGTGTAGGTTGTAGTGTGTGGGTGGTGTGGTGAGTGTGTTGGTGTGCTGGGTGTGAGGGTTTTGGTATGGGTTGTGTGGTGAATATGTTGGTCTGATGGGTGTGAGGTGTGTGTGGTGTGGTGAGTGTGTTGGTGTGGTGGGTGTGAGGTGTGTGTGTGGTGTGGTGAGAGGGTTGGTGTGGTGGGTGTGAGGGTTGTGGTGTGGGTTGTGTGGTGAGCGGGTTGGTGTGGTGGAATTGAGGTTTGTGGAGGTATCTCTGGTATCATTTCCAGGGGGGGGGGGGATCCCTAGTCTATATAGATCAGTTGTCAATAATATGGAACAACGATCAGGTATTGACAAACGCCGAGTAACTGCGGTCAAGATTAAGAAGCCACCCATATCATATTTCTCACTCACTGGTCTGTTTGGTTTATTCTTATGATCCGACAAAGGTTGGTTGGGTGTTGTTTTACGTCCTGGCAACATCTAAGGTCATATCCGAACAGGTACCGACTTGTGACAGTGCGCGCTGCTGGTGACTTTATAGTGCTACCCCACTTGGAAATCAGGCCACCAGCACGATGACAGGATATCCCAGACAGGAAAAATAAAGGAAAGAAGTAAAGGAATAAGTAAAGGAAAAGAAGGTAAAAGAAAGTAAAGGAAAGGAAAGAAAAAGAAACTAAAGAAAAAGAAAGGAACGAAAAAGAAAGGAAAGAAAAAGAAAGGAAAGAAAAAGAAAGGAAGGGAAAGAAAAAAAGGAAAGAAAAAGAAAGTAAAGACAAAGAAAGAAAGAAAAGAAAGGAAAGAAAAGGAAAGGAAAGAAAAAGAAAGTAAAGAGCAGGAATAAAAGTAAAGGGAAAGAAAGTAAAGAAATGAATATAGGAAAAAAAAACAAAGGAAAAAAAAAGTTTAAGAAAAAATGGTTAACGACACCTGAACAAGCCTCAGTTGACGCCATTAAGGCGTGTGGAACGACGGCCAATTAATGTCACTCAGTGGAACATGCTCCCACCATTCTTACCTTAGTTTCATTCAATTCTGGAGGAGGTTGGCGTGTGACTTGTCTTTTTATCTACCCACAAACCAGGAACCACCCTCTAGATCACGATCTGACATGGCTACCGAACTTGTGCTTTTTATTCCCCCCCCCCCCACACACACACCGCCCACTGCGAAGAGTCCTCTGTTCGAACGACTCGCGTAGTGGTTTTATTTATGCAGTTGCTTGCTATACCGGGCATGGGAATTAGGTCAAGTGGATTAAGCCCCGGTAGGGCATTTTTTTAATGAGAGGACTCGACCGCTGCTAATTTTATAACATGTCATCTGATTGATCACGGTCATTAAGTAGTCATTGGGTTTGGGGAACAGTGCTTTCGGAGCAGATCCAACATTGTCAAAATTCTTCTTCTTCTCCGTCTTTCTTTCCCTCTTTTGTGGGGGGGGGGTGGGTCTTTTCTTTTCCTCTTAGCGTTGAATGTGATCCACCCGGAGAGTTCTATTCCATGATCTGGCCCATGTTCAAAGTACGCCTCGGACGTGCCTCAGAGAAATTCCAGACGTCGCGCTAGGCTGAATGACTCTAGCTGTCGGGTCCCTCGAAAATGGTGGCCTCCATAGGGTGCAGCCATTTGCAATTGAATGAACAGCTCTGATTGGCTGAAACCACTGAAACCCACAGGCATTTTGGAGGCGTTTTTGCCTCCTACCTGAAAAGCGTGACGTCTCAGAGTTGACTCTGAGCAATACCCTGAACGCGGCTCTGACCTCATTAGACTGAACTATCTTAGTAAAACTCTTCGGCCTTAGCCCACATTAGTCCTTGGATATGATCGGACAGTTCTGTATAATGGAACCAACCGGCATGGCCGAATGAGTTAAGCGTCCGTCTCCCATTTTTGTAGATCGTGGAATTCGAACCATACTGGAGTCTAACTAATGACTTAAAAATTGATACATGTCACTTCCTAGCCTGGTGCTCGGCATTATTAGGATAGGGCAAGGACTGGTTGGCTCAGTGTCAGGATTATGTGACTGAGTGTGATATCAGGTCATGGTCCTGCAGTCTGGTCTCCCAGTGGGACGACCACTATAAACTCGCCATGAGGATACAGTCACAAGTCAGTACCCGTCCTGATATAACCTCTAATGTTGCAGGGCATAAAACCCCCAACAACAAATCAATCTGTAAAATGCCAGTTCATGTGGAAAATGTCATAATGGGGATTTTCACCAACCCGCCCTCTGGTGGCAGTGGCAAGAATTAATATGGGTTGCACCTGCCTGTGCAGCATGACCTGTGGAAACGGTCTTATAGAGGATTTACTGTACCACCACCAACCTTCCCTCTGGTGGCAGTGGCAAGAACTAATGTTACGGGTAGCAGCTCAATTACCAACCCTCCCTCTGGTGGCAGTGACAAGAACTAATGTATCAGGTAGCAGCTCACTGTGCAGCAGACCAGACGGGATGGCCGAATGCGTTGAGCGTCCATCCCATGGGTTCGAATCTTGGTCGAGTCAAACCAATGACTTAAAAATTGATGCTTGTCGCTTCCTCGGCAAACACTTGGCATTATTAGGATATAGCAAGGACTGGTTGGCTCAGTGTCAGGATAATGTGACCGAGTGGGATATCAGGCCATGGTGCTGGTGGCTTGGTCTCCCAGTGGGGTAGCACTATAAAGAGACCGTGAATGTGCACTGTCACAAGTCGGTACCCGTCTTGATATGACCATAGGTGTTGATAGGACGTTACATAACAACAAACAACAACAAACAACAACAAACAACGAAGAACAACGAACATACACATACGTACACTCATGCACATGTAACAAAAATGTATACAAACATACACACATACATAAATATGTACATATGTACATGCATGTACATGCATATTCATACGTGTACACACATTAATACATACACACATGTATAGATACAAACATAAATACATACACACATGAATACATACATACATGAATACATACACACATGTATAGATACAAACATAAATACATCACATATTAATACATACATACATGAATACATACACACATGAGTACATACACACATAAGTATACACATGAATACATACACAGATACATACATACACACATGCATACACACATAATTACATACACACATAAATACATACACACATGAATACATACACATAAGTACACACACACATAAATACATACACACATGAATGCATATACACATACATACACACATGCATACACACATAAATACATTCACACATGAATGCATACATACATAAATATATACACACATGAGTACATACACACATAAGTACACACGTGAATACATACACAGATACATACATACACACATAACTACATACAAACATACAAACATAAACACATGAGTACACACACAAATGAATACATACACACCTGAATACATACACACATACATACATACACACCTAACTATATAACACATGAATACATATGTAATAATCTGCACTGACCTCTGACGTGAGGAGCCACATAGACAGGGAGATGTGGGTAGTGTGGTTACATCAGGAAGCCTAGATGGTGTAATGGTTAGCACACTGGCCCGGAATGCAAAAAGATGTGGGTTCGAGTCCCGTTCTAGGCGCAATATTTCCATTTTCCATCACCCCCTACAACACATACATACACACATAAATACATACATAAATACATACACACATAAATACATACATACACATATACATGCATATATATATACATACATGCATGCACATACACAACAGCCATCCAACAACTGCTCCATCCTCTAACAAAAAACAATAAAATCGTATGGAAAGATGTTCTTTGAGACCTCCTTTAGCTCGCTCCTCCTTCGAAGACGAGTATTTCAGGAAGTCACGTGATCTGGCGCCCTGAAAGTCGTGCGCAGCCTCGCTGTGGGAAATCGCATTTGAACGCGGCGCATTTGGCCCGCGGCTGATTGACAGCCAATCAGCGGCCGGCATTTCATTCACCGCCAGCCCGAGCCGCGCTCACACGGAGTCAGCCGCCCGGGCCACGGTTTACTTTCGCATTTGCGCCTTTTATATGAACGTTTTAATATACTGGGTGCGGTGGCCGAATTTGTACAGCGTGGGCCTCGCATGCGGGAGATCGAGGGTTGGGTTCCCGGTCGAGTCAAACCAATGACTTATAAGATTGATACTTGTCGCTTCCTATGCTGGTGCTCGGTATTAATAGGATAGGGCAAGGACTGGTTGGTTCAGTGTTAAGATAATGTGACTGAATGGGATATTGGGTCATGGTGCTGGTGGCCAGATTTCTCGGTGGGGTAAACTATAAAATCACCATGAGTGCGCATTGTCACAAGTTGGTATCCGTCCTGATATGACCTTAGATCTTGACATGATGTAAAACTCCAACAAACAAACTTTTATATCAAACAGCATCATCACAGACCTGCCATCTGATACGCGTTACCCGTATCCTATACAGATTTTGGTGTTATCTTTAGGGATATGGCCGTATTCCATTTTGATACAGATTTTTAGTTAAAATTTATGGAAATAAAAATGTGTCGCCAGAATTTCATTGTACGTATTCCACAACAGTACAGTATAATGTAGCTGATGTTCAGCCACCGTGATGAATGTTGTATCTGGATGTAATGTAGTTTGTTGTATATAATGTTTGAGTAATAAAATTATGTAATTGTATTTACAAGTTTTTCTGTTTAAAAAAAAAAGAAGGTGTTTCTTTTAAGGGTTTTATTTTACCCCCAATAACTGATATTTACTTTTTGTGCTTGGGGGGGGGGGGGGTATTAAAAGAATGACATGTTTTTTTTATGGTAGGCGGGATATATATTTATGAATTACGTGATGCAGATTCCTACAGATTCATGCAGGATTTTAGGTGAAAAATACCAATTGCGAAGCAAGAAATGTGGCAGGTCTATTGCGATATGCGCAACATTTAGTTGAAATACCCCTCTCCACACATAAATAGCCCCTCTCTCAAATTACCCCACAAAGCCCCCCGCCCTTCTCCCCCCCCCCCCAAAAAAAAAAGACTCCAAAAAAAGGAGAAAACGAACCCCCCCAAAACACTAATGCTATAATTTCCCCAGATATTTAATTTAATGAAAGCATAATCTTTTCTAAATCAAAACACTTATCTAGATTAGATCCCACTTATCCAACTTAGATTCTGGTGCACTTAATTGGACATTCATTGCACTTTGGACCGGACGTGGTGGCTGAATTGGTAGAGCGTAGGCTTCCTGTGTGGCAGGTCGGGAGTTTGATTCCCAGTCGAGTCAAATCAATGACTTATAAATAATATTGATACATGTCCCTACTCTAGCCTGGTGTTCAGCATTAATAGGATAGGACAAGGACTGACTAGCTCAGTGTCAGGATAATATGGCTGATTGGGATATCGGGTGATGGTGTTGGTGGCCTGATTTCCCAGTTGGGCAGCACTATTCAGTCATCATGAGTGCGCACTGTCACAAGTTGCTACCCATCCTGATCTGACCTTAGATCTTGCTAGGATGTAAAACAACAACAAACAAACAATACCTTAAATGTTGCCAGGACATAACACTCCAACAACCAAACCATTGCAGTTTGGTACTCCTGTGCTGTTCTGTTATCCTAGAAAATTGGTAAATAAAGCTTACGTCTGGTCTGTTAGTGGACACAATCAAATTAACTGCGCATGTTTTTTCCCCTTGCAAATAACTCCAGAGTTGAAACCCTGAGACAAAAGTTACTTGAGAATAAAATGGATGATAGGGATCAATTTAATATATTGATCTCAAAGACAATGGCAGCACACCGAAGCCATCGAATTATGTTTGTTTAGGTTGGTTGTTGGAGTTTTACATCCTGGCAACATATCAGGACGAGTGCCAACTTGTGACAGTGCGCACTCTTGGTGACTTTATAGTGCTTTGCCACTGGGAGATCAGGCCACCAGTGCCATGACCTGATATCCCACTCGATCACATTATCCTGACACTGAACCAACTAGTCCTTGTCCTATCCTAATAATGCCGGGCGGCAGAATAGGAAGTGACAAGTATCAATATTAAAGACAAATTGCAGGTGAGAGCCGTAGTGAAAGAGGTACAAGTGTGTCTCTACTGGGTGTTTATGTTTGATAAAAACGTCGCCTTAAACCAGAAGAGATTTCCATCGGTGTCGTAGTTAGTAAATCGTTTCCGCCTTTTTAGTTGTCACTCTCGTTTTTACCCCATTCTCCACTTTCTCCCTGCACCCCCTCCCTCACGCTCTCCGACACCCTGCTACCCTTACTGCCCCTCTCCCCTTCCTCTCTCCCCTTCCCCTCTGCCCTCTCCCTCTAAGTACGCTTTCTCCCCTTTCCCTCTTCCTCTCTTTCTCTCTCTCTTCTTCTCTCCTTCTCTCCCTCTCTCCTTCTCTCCTTCTCTCCCTCTTCCTCTCTCCCTCTCTCCCGCTCTCCCTCCCTCCCTCTCTCCATCTCTCCATATGTCCATCTCTCTCCCTCTTCCTCTCTCCCTCTCTCCCCATCTCTCTCCCTCTCTCCCCCTCCCTCTCCCCATCTCTCGATCTCTCTCCCTCTCTCCCTCTGTCACTCGCCCTCTCTCCATCTCTCACTCTCCATCTATCCATCTCTCCCTCTCTCTCACTCTCCATCTCTCTATCTGTTCATCTCTCTCCCTCTCTCCTTATCTTCCTCTCTCCCTATCCATCTCTCCATCTCTCCCTCTTCACATCTCCCTCTGTCCCTCTCTCCCTCTCTCCCTCCCTCTCTCCATCTGTCCATCTGTCCATCTCTTCATCTCTCAATCTCTCCATCTCTCGTCCCTCTCTCCTTCTCCCCCTCTCTCCCCCTCTCTCCCTCTTTCCTTCCCTCTCTCCCTCTCTCTCTCCCTCTCTCCTCCCTCTCTCCCTCCCTCTCCATCCCTCTCTCCCTCTCTCCCTTTCTCCGTCTCTCTCCCCCTCTCTCCATCTCTCCCTCTCCATCTCTCCCGCTCACTCCCTCTCCTCTCTCCTTCTCTCTCACTCTCCCTCTCCATCACTTCCTCTCCCCCGCTCTCGCTCTCCCGCTCTGCCCATTCCTCCCTCTTTCCTCTTCCCGTCTGCCTCTTCTGCCTCTCCACTCCCCTCCCGTCTGCTTCCCGCTCTCCGCCTCCCCCTGCTCCTTTCCCCTTCACACTCTCACCCTCCCCGTCCCCCTGACACTCATACTCACCCACGTACCCACCTACTCACCCCACATCTCAATGACACTGCATGCATGCCATTCCCGCCCCACCGCCCCTCCCCCTCCCCCCCCCCTCCCCATCCCCCTCCCCTCCCTATGTTGCGTGCACCATAGATACAGCCATTAAGAAGAGGTGGCGTATTTGTCGTCTGCTCTGGCGAAATGTCGTCTGCTGCTCATATAATCGTTCCATTTCCCCACAACCCCGCCCTCATTTCAACAACAAGAACAAATAAACAACAAACGCCACAAGAATACGCATTCCAGTTCCAATTGAACACCCCCCCCCCCCCCAAAAAGAAAAATCTCTCAAAATTCAACATTTCTGTTCTTGTCGTTCGGAGCAGACGACATTTTGCCGTTCACTGACTGTCAAAGAGAAATGCCGCAAATCCACTTCCGGTCTGTCAGTCATTCTCTGGCTTTTATGCAGATTCCATTCTACTGTTTATGTAAAGTTCGTAATCACATATTGGGTGTCCCACCCACAGACGTAATCAGGTTAACAAAATAAAATAAAGTAAAAACAATACCAAAAACACATTTTATGAAGCGGCCGATTTATCTTTTTGCAATATGCATAGATTTGTAATTGCTAGAATTTATTTTGTTTAAACCAGATGGGATTGGCCTAGTGGTACAGAGGTTCATGTGTGGGAGAATGGGGAAGGGACAAGGAGAGTGCGGGTTCGATCCCTAGCAGATGCAAAGCAAAGGTTTTAATTTGCTTACAGTTGCATAGTGTCATGGTTATGAGTTTGTGTCATTTTCTGAGATACATATATTAGGTGCATTGTTATGATCTACCTTCCTTTAGTTTAAAGTAACTTTTATTTTAAATGGCTAACTTTGGGTATATTTAAAGTGTACACATGCTAAATTAATGTTGACAGGTCCGAATAAATTAACTTAATATTGCATTCTAGACAGCAGTAAATGCTTACTAAGTGCGCCAGTATCGGAACTGGATTTGTAGGTTTAGATCTAGAAAAGTGATTTTCTTTTTGAAAGTGTGATGCTTTTATTGGACTGCCACTTTAATCCGATGGTTTTGGATTGGTTGTCTGAGTTCTACGTCCTGGCCACATGTAAGGTCATATCAGGATGGGTACCTACTTCTGAAGGTGCACACTCATGACGACTTTATAGTGCTGCCTCACTGGGAGACCAGGCCACCAGCACCATGACCTGATATCCAACTCAGCCACATTATCCTGACACTGCGCCAACTAATCCTTGCCCTAT
The DNA here is from genome assembly GCA_030323885.1 of Branchipolynoe longqiensis. NCBI lineage: Eukaryota > Metazoa > Annelida > Polychaeta > Phyllodocida > Polynoidae > Branchipolynoe > Branchipolynoe longqiensis. The sequence goes on from CM059202.1 coordinate 23,404,448, forward strand.
AATGCTGAGCGCCAGACTAGGAAGCCACAAGTATAAATTGTTAAGTCATTGGTTTGGCTCGACCAGGGTTCGAACCCGTGGGTTCGAATCTCATCATCTACCAAAACCCGATGGTTTTGAATGTATGCCATCTATTATATGAACATATTAGGTTGATGTCTATGGCCTATTTTAATTCAGTTTAAAATAGCCTATATTATGAATGACTAATGCTAAAGATTGTTAACATACCACATATATTAGGTGTACAAACTGAAATGCTGAACATTATAGATAGGCTCCTGAAATAACCTTAGATGTTGCAAGGCCGTAAAACTCCAATGGGTACTGACTTTTAAAAGTGTATGCATGTGGACATTTTATAGTGCTGCTCCACTGGGAGAACAGGCCTCCGGCACCATGACCCGATATCCCACACAGTGACATTATCATGATACTGTGCAAACCAGTCCTTGCCCTATCCTAATAATGCCGAGCGCCTCCCTAGGAAGCGACAAGTATACAATTTTAAGTCCGTGCTTTGACTCGGTTGGATTTGAACTCCCTACCTTCCACACGGGAAGTCTGTGCTCGGCCATCGCGTCTGGTTCTAAGTACAATCAATCACAGTAGCACAGAAAATACAAATGTCAATTTGGCGCAGGCAGTGGGTTTGTAGGGTGCATAATACCCCTGTCACACTACAACGTAACATGCCAGTGAGTGGGCAACGTAAAAATCACATATATACGTTGAGATACCAAGAAATTCTCAGCATTTCAAGGCCAAATTGAACATTAGTGCAACGTAGTGGACTTAGGTGAAACGTTGGTCCAACGTAGTTGCAACGTGTCTCAACGAGTTAGAATGTAAAAAAAAAAGGCCCAACGTAAGGCTCACGAGGCTCCTGAACGCACGGCATCAGCCTAGAGAAACCCTAGTGATGGCTCAGTGTAGGACTCACGTAATTACGCCTGCCCTAACATAGCTACGTGTGACACTGCCATAATTCGCAACGTGAGTTGACATCAGGCCTGCAAGTGAGCACCGTCAGTCTAACGACAGTCCAGCGTGCTCAGCGTACAGACACCGAGGCAAAATGTTCACACCACGTTCACAGCATGTTCGCTTACGTTTGAAGAACGTTGGAGCATGTTACATATGTTACGCACATGCCAGCCATTCATCAACCACGTCGAATACGCCAAGACATGTTAGACTTATGTTAGACTAACGTTAGACACACATCAGAGACACATTAGACCTATGTCGAGATATGTTAACACCACGTTGTCAGCGCGCGGGCTGCACGTTCCTCCCGGCTCTCCGTCAGTCTATCGTAAGTCAACGTAGCTCAGCATAGACTGATGTAGCTCTAACAAACGTATCTAACGTATCTCGACGTAAGCCTAACGTGAGTGCAACATAAGCCCAACATAACCCAATGTAATGGCCTTTACATCGAGCTACATCGAAAGTTTTGGGTATGACCAAAATCTTGACATGTTTCATGGTATCTTGACGTAACTCGATGTAACTCGACGTATCTCGACATAGACTTAATGAACGAGTAACGTATCTCGATGTAATGGCCAAATTTCCCTTACTTCAGCTTACGCTACCACATTACTTCATAGTGTGACCGGGCCATTAGATTTAAAGTGGCTGTTTAGGAGAAATGGCGAGCGATGAGTCGGGGGGGGGGATCCGGGTGGGACCGGGTGGGGTCCGGGGGGGGGGGTTCCGGGGGGTTCCGGGGGGGGGGGTTCCGGGGGGAGGGGGGTCCGGGGGGGGCTCCGGGTGGGGTGGGTGTGGTGTCGGGGCGGGGGCTTGCGTAGGAGGGGGGTCGGAGGTCGAGCGGGATGGAGGCGTCGTGGGGGGGGGGGGCGCTCTGTGGTGGAGACACTGCTTTCTGTAGACGGGATGGCCGAATGAGTTGAGCGTCCGTCTCCCGTTTTGGTAGATCGTGCGATTCGAACCCGTGGGTTCGAACCCTCGTTGAGTCAAACCAATGACTTAAAAATTGATCATTGTCGCTTCCTTGCCAGACGCTCGGCATTATTAGGATAAGGCAAAGACTGGTTGGCTCAGGTTCAGGATAATGTGTCTCCCGTTTTGGGAGATCGTGGGATTCGAACACACTGGTTCGAACCCTGGCCGAATCAAACCAATGACTTAAAAATCGTCAGGATAATGTGATTGTGTGGGATATCAGGTCATGGTGCTGGCGGCCTGGTCTTCCAGTGGGGCAGCACTGTAAATACGCCATGAGTGCCCATTGTCACAAGTTCGTACCCGTCCTGACATGACCTTAGATGTTTCCAGGACGTAAAACCCCATCAACCAACCAACCATCCAACCAACCAACCACCACTGCTGTCTGAGGTCGCCCTGGGAGATTAAAGAATGTCGAGGGTGGGTGGGGGGGGGGGAAAGCAGGGTGGGAGAGGAAAGGTCTGGTGAGGTGCACAGGGGAATGGGGGGGGGAGGGGCGGCAGCGGGAGGGGGAGCAGGAGGGAGAGAGGGATAGGGGCGGGGGGGGAGCGGGAGAGGTAGCAGGAGGAGGCGGCAAAGGGGAGCGGGAGAGGGGTAGGAAGGGGAGAGGGAGATGGAGTAATAGAGGGGCGGGAGGGGGGAGGCTGGGGTGGGCGAGGGGGAGCGGTGAAGGGGGGGGACGTAGCGTTGGGGGGATGGGGGGGGGGGGGCGGGGGCAGGAGGGGGGGGGAGGGGGAGCTGGGGGCTGGGCGGGAGCGGGAGGGGGAGGGGGGACGTAGCGGGGCCGGGAGGGGGGCGGGGGGCAGGAGGGGGGGGGGGGAGCTGGGGCTGGGCGGGAGCGGGAAGGAGGGGGACGTAGCGGGGGCGAGCGGGGGCAGGAGGGGGAGGGAGGGGGAGCGGGGGCGGAAGGGGGATGGAGCGGGGGGGATCGGGGGCGGGGGCGGGAGCGGGAGGGGGCAGATAGAGATGAGGGAGAGCAGGAGGGGGTGGAGGATAGGGGGGATATGGAGGTATGGAGGACAGGAGTGGAGCTGGAGGACAGGAGGGGCTGGAGGACAGGAAGAGATGAAGGGTAGGGAGATACGGAGGTATGGAGGACAGGAGCGAAATAGGAGGACAGGAGGGGAGGGAACTATGAGGAGTACAAGAGGGGAACATGAGGAGGATGGGATAAGAACAGGAGGGACATGGGGGTGTTTTTTATTGGGCTTCTGTCCTAGCAACATCTAAGGTGGTAACAAGGAGACAGGGGGAGATGATGGAGGAGGAAGGGGAGGTGATGTGCGGCAGGCGAGGACAGAACGTAATAAAGGTTTTTAGTTTATATTGGTGTTTTCTATCCTAACATCTTTGGTCATATCAGGAAGGATACTGACTTGCGGCATTGTTTATTCTTAGCTGCTTTATAGCGCTGCCTCACTGCCGGTACCATGACTCGGTTGTCTCTACTCAGTCAACCAGTAAAATCGGGATGGGCACCTACTTCTGGCAGCGTGCACCCATGGTGATTTTATAGTGCTGCACGACTGGGATGCAATTCCACCAGCACCGTCACCTGTCATCTCACACCGTTACGTCCGTTATCCTGGCAGTGAACCAACCAACCACGCAGTCAATCAGTCCTTGTCCTATCCTAGTAACGTGGAGCACCATGCTAGGTAGCGACAAGTATCAATTTTGTAAGTCATTGGTTTGACCTCGATTAGGTTTCGAACTGAATTTGGTGAGATGAGCAGACGACATCCAGTCAGAGTTTTGACGTCACAAGTGACCAGAATGAACCTGTGCCGCATTCAGGGTCTGTCTCGGAGGTGCCTCAGAGATGGCCTTGATGTCACGCTAGTCTGAACGCATTTAGCTGTTGGCCGCCTCGAAAATGGTGGCCATTTGCAATGGAACAGCTGCGCTGTGATTGGCTGAAACTACTGAATTTGGCGGCCATTTTCAAGGCGCTTTTTGTCTCCTATATGAAAAGGGAGGCGTCTCCGAGACGTCGCCGAGACGCACCCTGAATGGAAATAAGCCAAAAAGCATTGCCGAGACGTCGCTGAGGCGCCTCCAAGACGGACCCTGAACGCGGGCCAGATTTTGGTGAATTTGATCGGGGAGCAGATGGCATCCAGTCATAGTTCTTATGTCACAAGTGACCAGAATGAACCTGCTTTCGATGAATTTGATCAGGGAAGCAGACAACAATTATTCCTGGAAGACGACAACGGGGCAGTCTGTTAAAAATGGAGGAGGAGCGCGCGCGTATTTCTGTCATGCGCATTGCGTGTCGGCCTGGCAGCGTTGGGAGTGGGGGGTGGCTCACTAACACCTTACCGATCATTCGGCGTCAAACTAACAATCCACCGGTCCGATTTTTCTTTTTTCTTCCGCGCACTCTTGTTGGACATTTTGAAATCACATGATTATTGGGGGGGGGGGGTCCAAATGAAAATTAAATTCCAAAGAGAAAGGGGAACTAAATGCGGTGAGGTTGAATATATGGATGGTTTAATTAGAAACTGCACCACCGAGTTGCTAATTAGAAACTCTCCCCAGTTACTAATTAAACTGTGAAAATTAGCTTCCTTCATTCTGCACATCAAGTTTAGTGACGGCGTGGCCGAATGAGTTGAGCGTCCATGTCCTGTTTTGGGAGATCGGGGGATCCAAAACCATGGGTTGTGGGTGCAAACCCTGGTCGAGTCAAACCAATGACTTAAAGATGTATACCTGTCGCTTCCTAGCCTGGTGCTCGGCATTAATAGAATAGGGCAAGGACAGGTTGGCTCAGTGGCAGGATAATGTGGCTGAGTGGGATATCGAGTCATGATGCCAGCAGCCTTGTTTCCCAGTCGGGCAGCACTATGAAGTCAGCATGAGTGCGCACTGTCACAAGTCAGTACCCATCCTGATATGACCTTAGATGTTGCCAGGATGTGAAACTCCAACAAACAAACAAAAGTTTAGTGCTTTTGGATGGGAAGGATTCAGATGTGTGGTGGTTTTAGATTAAGGAGGCTTGGGTAATAAATATGAATTGGAATTTGGGAATATTAAAAACTAAATGCCAGAGTGTTTTGGTTGAATTATGTAATGTGTAGAAGCTGGGAAATTGGATAACGGGAGATATTTCTGACAAAATCTACAAAGTTACTTCAAAGGAGCGCTTCTTTTATTTTAAAACATTTACCGGCATCTTCTTTGTTGTAGGGTAGTTTGGTATTTGAATGAATTTGTCGTCTGCTCAACCTGAAATGTCGTGATTGTCACTGAGATTCACTTAATATGGTACTTCCTTGATTGTTGTTGCTAAGATTAGTAAGAAGATTGTTTGCGTCGAAGCAGACGACATTAGTAGTCAGCGTACACTCCAGTAACAGCAGATATTTAGTTGTTATGGTGACATTTAGTCAATTAGTGAGAACAGACATATGTCAACACTTAAACCATATTAGAGGTAATTTAATTACTTGGTCTCTTTATTCATAGCATCTGACATTGGATCGTTTGGTCGAATGACTAGACTTTCGTCATAGCAGACAACATTTATTCATGTGTGTCGATAATTTCATCATAGCAGACGACATTTATTCATATGTCGATGCTGAAGTCATGGTAACCGATATTCAATTGTATGATCACAAAACTAGTGTAGTAGTCTGCACTGACCTCTCAGGCAAGGAGCCACATAGACAGGTAGTCGTGGGTAGTGTGGTGACATCAGGGAGCCTAGGTGGTGTAATAGTTAGGACACTGGCCCGGAATGCAAAGAGATGTTGTTTCGAGTCCCGCTCTATGCACAATATTTCCCATTTTCATCACCCCTAATGACATGGGTTGCCATGACCATGATCCTGTACAAGCTATGCGCTGTATGGTTGTTGAACCTCCACTGTGTATGTGTATGTAAGTGCATTGCCTGTATATATGTAATTGTAAGCTTTAAAAGACTTACAATTCAAGCAGGACGAGTGTTGTGGTCTGCACTGACCTCTCAGGCAAGTAGCTGCATAGGGAAGGTGTTCGAGCTCAGGGCTCAGACCCGGTGGATATGTCGTTACTCGCTCCGATGTATTTCCTATTTATTTATGTAGTTGATGGGTGAAAGCACTAATGTAACTCTCCCAAACAAACACAACCTTATCGAATTAAATGTAAGTAAGTATTTTGGTTTCGAAAGTTTGCTGATTTTATAGGATGATGCAGCCTTTGCGTATTACTGTGTGACTAATAGTCTGTTTCTGCTTTTTTTCAGGTACGTGTGCACCCTTACTGCAAGCTGATGGTAGGCATGGCAACCTTAGTCACTGATAACATTCCCCTGTCTTAAAGAATACATTGTTCGTTCTCATTTCAATCTACATCGCAACCAATACGATTATTCGAATCTATGCCAATGTTGGGTTCCAGCAGGCCACTATTCAGGCTCCTGGACATGCATTGACACACTACATTGATCCAGAACACTGGTGCAGTGTACACACCAGACACAGGAGGCCACTAATGAGGTTCCTGGACCTGCTAGGGTGGGGATGAAGCACACTACATTGAAACAGAACACTGGTGCAGTGTACACACCAGACACAGGAGGCCACTAATCAGGTTCCTGGACCTGCTGGGCTGGGGATGAAGCACACTGCATCGATCCAGAACACGGATACAGTGTACACAATAGACACAGCAGGTCACTAATCAGGTTCCGGGACCTGCTACGATGGGGATGAAGCACACTACATTGATCCAGAACACTAGGGCAGTGTACACACCAGATGCAGGAGGCCACTAATCAGGCTCCTGGTCGTGCTAAGGTGGGGATGAAGCACACTGCATCAATCCAGAACACTGGTGCAGTGTACACACCAGTCACAGGAGGCCACTAATCAGGCTCCTGACCCTGTAGGGTGGAATGAAGCACACTGCATCAATCCAGAACACTGGTGAAGTGTACACACCGGACACAGGAGGCCACTAATCAGGCTCCTGGTCGTGCTAAGGTGGGGATGAAGCACACTGCATCAATCCAGAACACTGGTGCAGTGTACACACCAGTCACAGGAGGCCACTAATCAGGCTCCTGACCCTGTAGGGTGGAATGAAGCACACTGCATCAATCCAGAACACCCCCTCCTTTCCCCACCTTCCCCTCCGTCTGCCATCCCTCCCCTCCCCTCCCCCTCCCCCCTCTCCCCTCCTCCCCTCCCCTCCTCTTCCCTACCCTCTTCCCTTCCCCTCCCCTCCCCCCTCCGCCTCCACATCCTTCCGTCCTTCCCCCTCTCCTCCCCATTCCCTTCCCCCTCTCCCCTACCATCCCTTCCCCCTCCCCTCCCTTCTCCCTCCCCTCTCCCCTTCTCCCTCCCCTCTCCCCTTCTCCCTCCCCCTCCCTCCATTCTCCCTCCCTTCTCTCTCTCCTCCCTCTTGCTCCCTCCCCCCTCCCCTCCCCACTCCCCCACCCCTCTCCGTTCCCATCATGCAGCAGTCCATTCACTTCCGGCCAGCACTCCGCGGTACACAGAGGTCAACACTGAGCAGTGTGAACCTGCAGGTCAAGGCCGGCTACGTGACCCGAATGTGGCCACTGTTGCCATGACGACAATCTGTGTCATAAAAATAGTGCCATCCTCTTTGGCGCCAAGCATTTCTTCTGGGATGTTTGTTGTTTTGTGTCTTTGTTAAAAGAAAACACCACCCAACAATAACAAAAACAAACAGCTACAACTTTTCAATCACTCTATTCACTAAAACTGTGTATATATATTTTTGAGGTATATTAGTTGTTTAAGCAGGGGAAATTTCAGTCGCAGACAACTGGTCTTCCTCATTCCACTGCTCCTTGCTCTATCCTAGTAATGCCGAGGGGCTGGCTAGGAAGCGACAAGTATCAATTTTTAAGTCATTGGTTTGACTCGACCGGGATTCAAACACACGATCCCACAATCTACCAACATGGGAGACGGACGCTGTAACTCATTCGGCCATCCCGTCTATTGAAGGAATTAAAGTGTAGATACGGTAAAACCTCTCTAAATCGACGCCCATGGATCCGACTTTAAGTGGTCCATTTAGCGAGATGGTCGGTTTAGGCAGTTAGAATATCCTTACAATGGTATTGTTGGGATCCAAATAAAGCGATCAATATAGGGGAGTGGTCGATCAGTGGAGACGGTCGGTTAGAGAGGTTTTACTGTAAATATAAATTAATGTAGATAGATGTAGATAAATGTAGATACATGTAGATAAATGTAGGTGTGAAACACTTAGGTGTGAAGTTTATTTTGAGGGTGATAGGTCGCTAGTAGGTGAACAGGAGTTGATGCCAATAAAGCACAACTTCTTCACTGTCAATCTTGTGCGACTTGTCTTCCCTTTCTTCCTTATGAGTTTGTTTGAGAGGGGCATCAGGTGGGAACTGACAGATAGTTGTCAGAATGCACCTGGTGAAGAGTAAGTGGTATCTGGGGCTCTGACGGCCGAGTCCCAAGATATTACGCAGTGGTCCACAACTGGTTCATCAAAGGCTGTGGTATGTGCTGTCCTGGCTGTGGGAAAGTGCATATAAAAGACCCCTTGCTGCTTAACGGAAAGAGTAGCCTATGTGGCGGTAGCGTTTCCTCCAAAGAAATATGTCAGAATGACCATATGTTTGTCATCCAATAGCCGATGATAAAAATCAATGCACTCTAGAGTCGTCATTAAAGAAAACAAACGTTGGGTTATTTTGGATTGAATATTTTAATTGAGTGAAGAGGCTGTGGGGGAGGGGACTACTTTCTTCTATGTTTCTTGTCCCAACTGGCGTAGAGTGAAAGTAGTACTACTCAACCGGTATGAGTACCATTCGGAAAGAACGATCGCCCAACTCATAACGGCACCAAAAAAAGCCCTGTTCAGCGGTGAAAAAAATAAATAAAAACGAGAAAGAGGAAAAAAAGAGAGATGGCCTAGATTTCGTTGGGTGCCTTTCTCAAACTTTTGGCACAGGCACAGGCACAGCTGGTGTGACCATGTCCATACAACAGGGTGTGATCAGTGGCGTCCAATTAGATCGCGCGCACACCCTTGACGACCGTCGTCAGGGGATTACACAATCTACACTCTCACCCCGCAGTCTCTGCCGGGCAATCTCCCGTAACGACACCACTAAAACCTGCCGAAAGCAACGACAACAATAAGAAAGGAGACTTCCACTTTTATGTGCTCTCTCCAGTCTGAGGGAAGTTGCTCTCCATCATTGGTAATAACGCAGTCAAGGACCTTCTGGGCAGAAGAGTCCAATTTGCTTAACTCGCCAAGCAGTGATCTGTACACTCTCCAGACGGAGGTTCCCAATTTGGTTACACTCTCCGAACAGAGTCCTCTTAATACTTGTCCCCATTTGCTCACACTCTCCGAACAGAGCTTGCACGCTCCAAACAAAGTTACTCCTGTACGCTCTTCCAACAAAGTTTCTCCTGTCAACACTTGTCCAAATGTACTTGCGCTCTCCGAACAGAGTCCCGTCAATACTTATCCCAATATGCCTACGCGCTCCCAACAGAGTCTCTCTTGTCAACACTTGTCCAAATTTGCTTGCACTCTCACAAGAGAGCTCTGTTAATACTTGTCCCAATTTTCTTATACTCTCCGAACAGAGTTACTCATGTTTATGCTTGTCCCAATTTGCTTAAACTCTCGAAACAGAGTCCTAACTCCTATTAACCCTTGTCCCAATTTGCTGACATTCTCCGAGCAGAGTCCTGTTAAAGCTGATCTCAATGTGCTTAAACTCTCCGAACAGAGTCTTGTCAACACTGGTCCCAATTTGCTGACATTCTCCAAGTGAGTCCTGATAAAACTGATCCCAATTTGCTTACACTGCCAATACTGGCCCCAATGTGACTCGTAACAAGAAGAAAAATGAAATACCAAAATATGTGACTCACGAAAAGAAAATTGAAATACTAAAATATGTAACTCATGAGGAGAAGAAAAATGAAATACCAAAATATGTGACTCTCGAGAAGAAAAATGAAGTACCAAAATATGTGAATCACGAGAAGAAAAATGAAATATCAAAATATGTGACTCGCGAAAATAAAAATAAAATACCAAAATATGTAACTCGTGAGAAGAAGAAAAATGAAATACCAAAATATGTGACTCATGAGAAGACGAAACATGAAATACCAAAATATGTGACTCGCGAGAAGAAAAATGAAATACCAAAATATGTAACCCGCGAAAGGAAAATGAAATACCAAAATATGTAACTCTCGAGAAGAAGAAAAATGAAATACCAAAATATGTGACTCGCGAGAAGAAGAAAAAAAGTGAGAAAAAACATGGAAAAACCCCATTGAGAATCACACCGCAATGTTTGTATAGCTTTACACCCCTGGAGGCGAAATGGGGCAGTTAGATGCGAGTGCAGCATCCCCCCCCCCCACCGCCCCCACCCCCCACCCCCCATCCCACCCAATTCCCCCCGCAATTGTGTGACCCCCACAATTGCGTAAGGAAACGCCGTGTTGGGTTGGTTGTTGGAGTTTTACATCCTGGCAACACCTAAGGTCATATCAGGACGGGACAGCCGTGTTTGGTGGGCGATCAAGTTGGCAAAGCCATGGAACCAAGGCAATGGATTTAAATTAGATTCTACTTTGGGGGTTATTACTGGTGTTTGGGGATGGGGATGGGGGTCTTACGCGTACACTTATTATCTACTGCTCCTCACACCAACAGAACCACCATCACCACCACCACCACCACCACCACCATCACCACCACCACCACCACCACCAATAACCACACCACCACCACCAATAACCACACCACCACCACCACCAATAACCACAACCACCACCACCACCAATAACCACAACCACCACCACCACCAATAACCACAACCACCACCAACAACCACCAACAACCACCATGACCACCACCACCAACAACAATAACATCATCATCATCATTCACACCACCGCCCCAACCACCACCAACAATAGCAGCCCACTACCACCACCACCACCAACACCACCAATAACCATATAATTATAATCACCACCACCACCATTAATAACACCACCAATAACCACATAACTACAATCACCACCACCATCACCACCACCACCACCAATAACCACACCACCACCACTAATAACCACACCACCACCACTAATAACCACACCACCACCACCACCACCAATAACCACAATCACCACCAACAACCACAGCCACCAATAGCCACAACCACCACCATCAACAATAACACCATCATCATTCACACCACCACCCCAATCACCACCAACAATAACACACCACCACCACCACCACTACCTCAGAGCGTTCATCACGTCTTCATCAATTCACCCATGCATATTACACAGCGTCCATTGTGCTGTAAACAAATAAGCGCACGCTGGGTGGTGTGTGTGTGTGTGGTGTGTGTGTGGGGGGGGGGGGCAGCTCGGGGCCTCGTCTTCAATCACGCCTGAATCAGGTCTATGGGTATTCTGGACACACCGCCTCAGGCACTAGGGCACCAGACTACAGGCACCGACAGATCTGCTTGTTTGTTTGTTGTTGTTTTACATCCTAGCAACATCTAATGTCATATCAGGACGAGTAGCGACTTGTGACAGTGCACACTCATGGTGATTTTATAGTGCTGCCACACTGGGAGACGAGGCCATCAATGCCATGACGTGATATCCCACTCAGTCACATTATCCTGGCACTGAGCTAACCAGTCCTTGACCTCTCCTAATAATGCCGAGCGCCTGGCTAGGAAGAGACAAGTATACATTTTTAAGTCATTGGTTTGACTCGGTATGCAGGTATTGCATGTATTGCAATACCTCAGGTATAGCAATATAGCAATACCTCAGGGAGTTTGACGCCCCTGCCTTGCAGAGTTGTAAACCACTGCCTTGTGGTACAGGTCCTTGACAGAACCGAAGGCTAAGGGAGCAAACCCTAAACAGAAAACCATGTCACTGTGGCAGCATTAAGGGCGGTTGATGTATGGAACTCCCAACATCTCCCGACCAGCCACTGCAGGGACAAATAGTTTTGCGCCTGTCTTGACATGTTCTTGCCGGTGTGAAACCTCTATTTGCTCCCCGAGAGAGTGCCGCTGGTAACTTGCAAAAGCCAGCAGCACTTCAACACTTTTGCAGGCAGCTTTTATGAAATGTACAACCGCACAAAACACCATACCGGCTCGGTCGTCGCCCGGGTTACCAAGGACCGTGCTGCTCGAGCTCATCTTCCGTCGACAGCGGAAAATCAGCTAGGAGGAACACAACGCAACACAACACAACTACTGACAATTGCCCAATGGAGAGCGGCAGTCAAGTAATGAAAGCAGTCTTTGTCGCATCGCGACCGACAGCATGATGATGATGATGATGATGATGGTGGTTTGACTCGACCAGGGTTCGAACCCACGATCCCATGGTATACCAACACGGGAGACGGACGGTCTAACTCATTCGGCCATCCTGTCTGGTCTGACAGATCTGCAGCTTTTAGGCCAAATAAAATAACAAATTGATCGTCCCGTTCCGTGCCTGAAAAAATGGCTCCCCCACCCTGATTTTTAATTCATTTTTTTTTAAAACCTGACACTAGGTACCGATAAATATCAATTTTTAAGTCATTAGTTTGACTCGGTCAGGGTGCAAATCCCACGAGCTACCACAGCGTGAGGCAGACGCTTTAACTCATTGGGCCATCATGTCTGGTTACGCATTATGTTTATGTCCTACGCCAGAAAAATGATAAATAGAAATAACAACTTTTTTGGGGGTTTGGTCGTTTTTAGTATTTGGTCGCAAGACGAGGCAAAATGGTGGCAAGACGTGCCAAAATGGTGGCAAGACATGGCAAAATGGTGGCAATACGTGGCAAAATGGTCGCAAGACGTGGCAAAATGGTCGCAAGACGTGGCAAAATGGTCGCAAGACGTGGCAAAATGGTCGCATGACGTGGCAAAATGGTCACAAGACATGGCAAAATGGTCGGAAGACTTGGCAAAATGGTGGCAAGACGTGGCAAAATGGTGGCAAGACGTGGCAAAATGGTGGCAAGACGTGGCAAAATGGTCGCAAGACTTGGCAAAATGGTCGCAAGACGTGGCAAAATGGTCGCAAAATGGTCGCAAGACGTGGCAAAATGGTCGCAAACCTAGTCTGTCCTGATCTTAATAAGCCTATCCACTTCAGTCTACTATATTGACACCAACGATAATTTACCCCTTCCCCATCCACCCCCACCCTCCACTCCCCATCACACACACACACACACACTTCTCCTACACTCCCTCCCTCCCCCATCCACCCTCACCCTCCACTCCCCGACACACACACACACACACCCTTGTCCTACCCTCACTCCCTGCCCCATCCACCCCCACCCTCCACTCCCCAACACACATACATACACACACTTCTCCTACCCTCTCTCCCTCCCTCCCCCATCCACCCCCACCCTCCACTCCCCATACACACACATACATACACACACACTTCTCCTACCCTCCCTCCCTGCCCCATCCACCCCCACCCTCACTCCCCAACATACATACATACACACATACAACACACACACTTCCCCTACTATAGCCCTCCCTCCCTCCCCCATCCACCCCCCCCCTCCACTCCCGGAACACAAATTCATACAAAAACACTTTCTCCTACCCTCCCTCCCTGCCCCATCCAACCCCGACCTCCACTCCCCAACACACACACATAATACACACACACTTCTCCTACACTCCCTCCCCTGCCACATCCACCCCCACCCTCCACTCCCATCACCACACACTACACACACACTTCTCCTACCCCTCCCTCCCTGCCCCATCCACCCCTCCATCCACTCCCCAACACACACCACCATACATAACACACACACTTACACTAACCTCCCTCCCTGCCCATCCACCCCACCCTCCACTCCCCAACCACACACACACACACACACCCTTGTCTCCCACACTCCCTGCCCCATCCACCCCACCAACACTCCCAACAAACATACCCATACACACACTTCTTCCTACCTCTCTCCTCCCTCCCCCATCCACCCCCACCCTCCCCTCCCCAACACACACATACACCCCACACACATCTTCTCCTACACCTCCCTCCTCCCCCATCCACCCCTCACATCCACTCGCCATCACACCTACATACACTCACACTTCTACCCTCCCTGCCCATCCACCCACCTCCACTCCCCATCAACCACCACACACAAACACACACACTTCTACACTCCTCCTCCTCCCCCATCCACCCCACCCCTCCACTCCCCGACACACACACATACACACCACTTTACCCTCGCCTGCCATCCACCCCCACCCACCATCCCCATCCACACACACAATACACACACACTTCTACACTCACTCCCTCCCTCCACCATCTACCCCACCCTCCACTCCCCGGCAGACACATACATACACAATACACACACACTTCTCCTACCTCCCTCCCTGCCCCATCCCACCCCACCCTCCACTCCCCGCCACATACACATAACACACACACACACTTCTACACTCCTCCTCCATCCCCCATATACCCCCACCCTCCACTCCCCGCACACACATACATACACTCATACACACCACACACTTCTCCTACCCTCCCTCCCCATCCACCCAGATACTCCACTCCCTGTCACACAACGAACACACACCTTGCCCCCCCCCTACCCTCACTCTCCCCCATCCACTCCCCGACACACATACACATACCCAACCTATCACATATACACACACTTCTCCTACGCCCATCCCCCTATCCCCCCCATCCCTCACTCTCTGACACACACACACACGTTTTATCGTACACTCGCTTCCCCATTCTCCCCCCCCCCCACCCTCCACTCCCAGATGCACCAATGCCCACCCCGACACACACATTACCTTCTCCTTCGCACCCCCCCCCCCCCACACACACACACACGTGCATATCCGGCCGGGATGCTGAGATATGTCACGTGACGCCATCCGCCTCAGCCAATCACAATTAGTGTAGGCATCACTTGATGTAAGCGGTCTCACCACGCCCCCTGTCGGATCCATCATGCACTACGCCACTCACCGCCCCGCCCCTCTCCCCCCTTCCCCCTCCCTCGTCCCTCTCCCGGTTCCCCTGGCGGATGTCTTTTGAACAACTCGCGCATGAATCTAACCCCCTTCCACCCTCCACACGCGCACCTACACACACACACAAAGGGAGGGAATGAAAGAAATATGGAAAAAAATACCTTACAGGCGACTTCTGTTGAGAACAATGTCTACGTGGTATAAGTTTACTATATATATGTGATGTATAACGTATTATGCGAGTATAAATACAAGGGGGACATTTAGAAATTAGATGTATATAGTAAAACCATGGGACCGACTTTAAATGGTCCACTTAAGGAGGTGGTCGGTTTAGGAAGTTTTTCATTTTCGTTTTTCATTTCGTTTATGCTATAGATCCCGGGTGTATCGTGTAGATCATGGGTGTATCGTGTAGATCCTGGGTGTATCCTGTAGATCCTATGTGTATCATGTAGATTCTACGTGTATCCTGTAGATGCTAGGTGTATCCTGTAGATGCGAGATGTATCCTGTATATCCTGTGTGTATCCTGTAGATCCTGGGTGTATCATGTAGATCCTGGGTGTTTCATGTAGATCCTGGGAGTATCCTGTAGATCCTGGGTGTATCCTGTAGATCCCGGGAATATCCTGTAGATCCTGGGTGTATCCTGTAGATCCTGGGTGCATCCTGTAGATCCCGGGTGTATCCTGCAGATCCTGGGTGTATCCTGTAGATCCTGGGTGTATCCTGTAGATCATGGGTGTATCCTGTAGATGCTAGGTGTATCCTGTAGATGCTAGATGTATCCTGTAGATGCTAGATGTATCCTGTATATCCTGGGTGTATCCTGTAGATCCTGTGTGTATCATGTAGATCCTGTGTGTATCCTGTAGATCCTGTGTATATCCTGTAGATCCTGTGTGTATCCTGTAGATGCTAGGTGTATCCTGTAGATGTGAGATGTATCCTGTATATCCTGGGTGTATCCTGTAGATCCTGTGTGTATCCTGTAGATCTTTGGTGTATCCTGTAAATCCTGGGTGTATCCTGTAGATCCTGGGTGTATCCTGTAGATCCTGGGTGTATCCTGTAGATCCTGGGTGTAACCTGTAGATCCTGGGTGTATCCTGTAGATCCTGGGCGTATCCTGTAGGTCCTGGGTGTATCCTGTAGGTCCTGGGTGTATCCTGTAGATCTCAGGTGTCCTGGGTGTATCCTATTTATATCCTATGTATGTGATGTATAAAAAGTATGCAAGTATGCAAGTATGAATGATGGATTTTTTTCTTGTCTCAATCACCATCCATCAAGTTGCCTGTATCTTACTCAGCATCAGCTCCAACTACCACTGGTGGCGCTACCACGTCCGCCCGCCGCACTAAGGCCTCAGTTGCACTACGGCTTGCAATCACTTTGCGACCACTTTGCGACCAAAGACCTCGTTCTGACTAAAGCGGGGAAAAAGGGAGAAAAACAATGGTCGGCGACGGTCGGCAACCGGTCGCAATCGCTGAAAATAGTCGGCAACCTCCTTGCGGCAACCTGTTTTGGTTGCAAAGAGGTTTTTGGTGCAGCATCTGCAACCTACGCAGACACACACAGACACACAAGGATACACTGGGAAATACACGTATAGACACGTGTGTGTATATGTGTATTTCCAGTGCACCTAAAACCAGTGCACCAGTTAAACCAGTGCACTGGAAACCAGTGCACCGGAAACCAGTGCACCAGAAACCAGTGCACCACACGCAGACAAACAGACACACACATACACCTACTGACTGACAGGCGACGGTCGATCCGTGAGTCTCGGCGTCTCGTCAGTCTGCCTCCTCAAAGTGCCAAGCCGTGCTGTCCGTGTCACGTGACGTCGCAAAGCCACTCAATTATTGACCGCCATGTTGTGGTTTTCTCACTGTGTTATCGCGGCCGCTGACAACGCCCCTCCCACCTCCCTCCCAACTCCTTCTAATTCTATGTATATCAGTATCTATGTATGTATGTGTGTGTATGTGTGTTAATGTATGTACATGTGTGTATGTATGTGTGCATGCGTGTGTATGTGTACGTGTGTGCGTGTGTGCATGTGTATATGTGTGTACGTGTGTGCGTGTGTGCATGTGTATATGTGTGTATGTGTGTATGTGTGTACGTGTGTGCGTGTGTGCATGTGTATATGTGTGTATGTGTGTACGTGTGTATATGTGTGTATGTGTGTACGTGTGTGCATGTGTGCGTGTGTGCATGTGTATATGTGTGTATGTGTGTATGTGTGTACGTGTGTGCGTGTGTGCATGTGTATATGTGTGTGCGTGTGTGCATGTGTGTATGTGTGTACGTGTGTGCGTGTGTGTACGTGTGTGCATGTAGAAACCAGTGCACCAGTTAAACCAGTGCACCTGAAACCAGTGCACCGGAAACCAGTCCACCGGAAACCAGTGCACCAGTTAAACCAGTGCACCAGAAACCAGTGCACTGGAAACCAGTGCACCAGAAACCAGTGCACCAGAAACCAGTGCACCAGTTAAACCAGTGCACTTGAAACCAGTGCACCTGAAACGAGTGCACCGGAAACCAACACACAAGAAACCAGCACACGAGAAACCAGTGCACGAGAAACCAGTGCACTGGTTAAACCAGTGCACCAGACACCAGTGCGATCGTTAAACCAGTGCGCCAGAAACCAGTGCACTGGTTAAACCAGTGTGATAGTTAAACCAGTGCGATAGTTAAACCAGTGCACCAGTTAAACCAGTGCACCGATTAAACCAGTGCACTGTTTAAACCAGTGCACCGTAATCCAGCGCACCGGAAACAAGTGATTTCACTTAAGACAAGAGAATTGTTTCTTACAAGAAAAAAAGTTGAAGAAATGTTGGTGTAGATGTATGGTGTATATGCAAATCTTATTTTTACTTCAGCACAAAATCATATAAGCAAATTTTGGATACATTTTGTGGGATAGATTAAATACATGTAGTTTTGCTAACATAATTAAAACACAGAGTCAACAATACTTATTTGTCTTACTATCCCCCCAAAAGAAGGCAAAATCATTAACAATATAACGTGGAAGCGGAAAATGTGGTACACAGTTTCTGAGAATGACCCAAATACTATATGATAATTATGAACTCGTTATGATACTATTTATACAAATAATAATCAAATTAAAAGTACAACGAAGAGTTGCTATTATAAAAGAGCCGATCAATCAATGTACAGGTTTAAATGATTAAATGAATAAAGTAATTGGATTAATTTTGTCCACACCTCTTCTATCGCCTCTCCGCCACTGGTCTCCTCCTTGATAGATGTCTAAAAAAGAGTTCTTGCAGGGGAAGATGGCCAGCATTTCACCTTCTACCTCTTACTCCGTCCGTGTCTCCGGCTCAACGACTGGTTACCACAGGGCAAGGAGGCACGGCCCTTTGTCTCAACTCTCACTTCTCTTTCCTCTGTACTACCCTGTCTTTTTCTTTCTCCCGGGCTTACTCATCCCCCTTGTCAAGGGAGTTGTTTGATTGGATAGGGCTCGTTTCCGATTTTGCTGTCTCACTTCCTTCTTGCTGCTGATCCCACCTTTCCGCCTCCCTTCCTCCTAACCCATCGGTGACTGGACACAAGTGCACAGCTACAATCAGACCGGAATTAACCGGTGATGCTACAATGACTTGTTATTATTGTTATAAAGAACCCCCCGCTTCTACAACCGTCCCCTCTGAAGTTTACTCTTCATCCAAAAAATGGACTAATTTATCGGGGCCGTTTTCTAATGCTGCAGTCCTGCAGCCTGTAATCGTCAAGGTTATGAACCACCCCTAAGCACCAGTAAGCGTCGCATGTCACACAGAGCAGTCTGATGCCAATATCTCTGCAGATCCAACGGACAGCAATCTGGATATACAGGTCTAATATACGTCCTTTATCCACTAAAGGCCTAGTAATGACCTAATATTCCACTCAGTCACATTATCCTGATTCTGAGTTAACCAGTCCTTGTCCTACCCTAATAATGCCAAGCACCAGGCTAGGAAGCGACACGTACCAATTTTGTAAGTCATTGGTTTGATTCGACCGGTAATCAAACTCCCAATCTCCCGCACGGGATACCTGCGCTCTACCGATTCAGCCACCACATCTGGTGGTATTATTAAATGTGATATGATAATAATGAACTCGTTCTGATGATGATGATGATGATAATAATGCCGTCCTGATATGACCTTAGATGTTGTTAGGACGTAAAACAACAACAAACAAATGATAATAATAACAATAATAATAATAATGATGATGATAAGGGTAATAATAATGAAATTAAAATAAATTTCATGGCTGAATTGCTATCATAAGCTAAATCACGAACATATCAACAACAAACAACAAACACGAAAATATCAACAACAAACAACGATCACGAAAATATCAATAACAACCAACAAACACGAAAATAACAACACATACGAGCATAATAACAACAACAAAACAACAAAACACGAAAATAACAGCAAACACGAAAATAACAACAAACACGAAATTAAACGCATACGAAAATAACAACAAACAACAACCACGAAAATAAAAACAAACACGAAAACAACAACAAACAAACGTTGAAATAACAACACATACGGAAATAACAACAAACAACAACCACAACAATAACAACAAACACGAAAATAACAACACCCAACAACACGGAAATAGCAACCCGCCCGAAAATAACAACACACATCAACCACAAAATAACAACAAACATGAAAATAATAATAACAACACGAAAATAACAGCAACACGAAAATAACAACAAACACGTAAATAACAACAGACACGGAAATAACAACAAACAACAACCACGAAAATGATAACAAACAAACACGAAAATAATAACAAACAAACACGAACATAACAACAAACAACAACCACGAAAATAACAACAACCACGAAAATAACAACACACACGAAACTAATAACAAACAAATACGAAAATAACAACAAACACGAAAATAATAACAGACAAACACAAAAATAACAACAACAAACAACTAAAAGGGCAAAACACAAAAAAGCTTTGTCGAAATGTTGATGAAACCGGCCCAGTTGTGGCGTGTTGGTGCGGCGGGCCCCAGTGTGAGGCTATTACCCAGAGTTCCTTGCGCGGTGCGTGCGCAGCGCGGCTTTGGGAAGAGCCCAGTGACTGGTATTGATTGCCAAAAATGGGTTCATTACTCCGGGCCCTGACACACGGTTCGCCCGCCAGGCGGCGCGACAAGTCGGTGGGGGCCGCACGACACACGCTTAATGGTACACCCACACATAATGGTACACACGTTCCACATAACCAGGGTGGCACACTCACAGATCAGAGACAGAATGGTACACTCACATTGCACACTCACATTGCACAGACAGAATGGTACACCCACATCGCACAGAGACAGAATGGTACACTCACATCGCACAGAGACAGAATGGTACACTCACATCACCCAGAGACATAATGGTACACCCACAGAGCACATAGACAGAATGGTACACTCACAGAGCACATGAACTGAATGGTACACTCACAGAGCACAGAGACACAATCGTACACTCACAGAGCACAGAGACACAATCGTACACTCACAGAGCACAGAGACAGAATGGTACACTCACAGAGCAGAGACACACAATGGTACACTCACAGAGCAGAGAGACAGAATGGTATACCCACATCACACAGAGACAGAATGGTACACCTACATCGCACAGAGACAGAATGGTACCCCCACATCACACAGAGACAGAATGGTACACTCACATCGCACAGAGACATAATGGTACACTCACATTGCATAGAGACAGAATGGTACACTCACATCGCACAGAGACAGATTGGTAACCCACCAAGCACAGACAGAATGGTACACTCACATCGCACAGATACATAATGGTACACTCACATCGCACAGAGACAGACTGGTACACTCACATCGCACAGAGACAGACTGGTAACCCACCAAGCACAGACAGAATGGTACACTCAGATCGCACAGATACATAATGGTACACTCACATCGCACAGAGACAGACTGGTACACTCACATCGCACAGAGACAGAATGGTACACTCACATCGCACAGACAGAATGCTACACCCAAGAGCAGAGACAGAATGGTTCACTGACATAGCACGACAGAATGGTACACTCACATCGCACAGAGACAGAATGGTACATTCACAGAGCATTCTCACTCACTCACACTCTCATCATCACTCACAAACACACCCTCACTAAGGCACTCACTCACTCATTCACTCAGACACTCTCACTCACTCACGCACTCACACACACACTCACTCTTACACACACCTGCACATACACACTCAGACACTCACTCACACACACTCATTCACGCACTCACAGTCACACACACTCACTCTTACAGACACACTCACTCTTACACACATACTCACACTCACTCACTCACATTCCCGCACTCCCTCCCTCCCTCACTCACTCACACACTCACACACTCACATACTCATATTCACTGACTCACTGACTCACACATTCACTCACACTCCCTCACTCCCTCCCTCCCTCCCTCACTCACTCCCTCACTCCCTCACTCACTCCCGCACTCACTCACATACTCATATTCACTGACTCACACATTCCCTCACCCCCTCCCTCCATCCCTCACTCACTCACTCACCCACTCACATACTCATATTCACTGACTCACTGACTCACACATTCACTCACACTCACATTCCCTCCCTCCCTCCCTCCCTCCCTCCTTCACTCACACACTCACACACACACTCACTCACACACTCACATACTCATATTCACTGACTCACTGACTCACACATTCACTCACACTCCTCACTCGCTTCTCTCCCTCACTCACTCTCTCACTCTACTCACTGCACTCACTCACATACTCTTATTCACTGACTCACTGATTCTCACAACCTCACTACATCACTACTCACTCACTCACACACTCACATACTCATATTCACTGACTCACTGACTCACACATTCACTCACACTCACATTCCCTCCCTCCCTCCCTCCCTCCCTCCCTCCCTCCTCCCTCCCTCCCTCCCTCCCTCCCTCTTTTTTTTTTTCGCCCTCCTCCCTCCTCCCTCCCTCCCTACCTCCCTCCCTCCTCCCTCACACACATACTCATATCCTGACTCACTATTCACACATTCACTCACACTCACTTCACTCCTCACTCCCTCCCTCCCTCTCTCTCTCCCTCCCTCCCTCCCTCCCTCTCCCTCCCTCCCTCCCTCGTCCTCACACACATACCAGTTCACTTACTCACTGATTCACGACATTCACTCACACTCACATTTCCCTCCCTCCCTCTCCCTCTCTCCCTCCCTCCCTCGCTCCCTCTCCTCCTCCCTCCCCTCCTTCACTCCCCTCTCACTCACCTACACACATGACTCATATTCACTGGCTCACTGACTCACACATTCTCTCATACTCACATTCCTCCTCCATCCCTCCCTCCCTCCCTCCCTCTCCCTCCCTCCCTCCCTCATTACTCACGACACACACTCATATTCACTGACTCACTGACTCACAGCGATTTCACTCAAACTCACATTCCCTTTCCCTCCCTCTCTCACTCCTCCCTCCCTCCCTCCCTCCCTCCCCCCACTCATCACTCACACACAACCCATATTCACTGCTGCCTGACTCACACATTCTCTCATACCTTCACATTCCTTCCCTCTGTCTCTTCCCTCACTTTTCTCACTCTGCCCTCCCTCACTCACTCACACACATACTCATATTCACTGACTCACTGACTCACACATTCACTCACACTCAGTCGCTTACTAACTCCCTCACTCACTCTCTCACTCACACCGTGAGTCTGCTAAATCTCAGCCCCTCCTCACTAATGACGCATTGACATTAGATGTTGCTAGGATGTAAAACAACAACAAACAAAGAAACTAATGACACACAGTATGCCATTTACATCCGTTATCGTGTAAAATTGTATGTGCTAAAGTCTCATGTAACAAAATGAAAAAAAAACCACCAAAGCAAACAACAATCAAAACCAATTCCCACAACAAAAACTCAAAGCAATTTGCTTAGTGCTGGCGATTTGTAGCCAAGACTAATGGCAGTGGACAAGAAAAATGAGCACAAAAGAATCCAAAGAAAGAGAAATAAAATGTACCATCACAAACACAGCCAGCCATTTTTCTGTAGACGTTAATTAGTGAGTGCTGGTGCAGAAATCGGGCCACACCTTGCCCAGATATGTTCTCACACTTTTGTTGTTGTTGTAATTATAGTTTATTCACTGATGAAAGTCTTTTGTCAGAGCCGTGGCATTGGTCTTCCAGCCATGTGACAATACAGTTATTTACAATATATGTATAATGTAGTCTGATATTGTCATCAGCAGCTAGTTCAAGTCAGCTGAAATAACAATATTAATCACTACAAAACTTACATATGGTATAGTTTGACAATTCACAAGTTAGTAATTATATGTTGTATGCATGCATACATACATACATACATACATACATACATACATACATACATACATACATACATACACTGATACATACATACATACATACATACATAAATACATACACTGATACATACATACATACATACATTCACACATACAAATATACATTCATATATGTGCATTAATTCGACCATTACGTTACGGAATGGTTAGGTGTATGATTTCCCTTCGAAGGTTTGTACGCCTGTTGTGTCGGATGTAGACATTTTCTTTTACTAAAATGTATTTTATTCATAAAATAATATCTCTTGTCAGCGCCAGAGCACTGGTCTTCTGGCCATACAGTAAAATTTCTTGATACATACATGAAACTATCAGTTGTAATGGTAACTGCATCCAAATCCTGTTTGATGCTAAAAGTGTGAAATATCAGCTGTACTAGAAACTGTGTACAATTCCAGTTCAATAAAAAGTATCATGGATTTGGTGAATAGACATATGGTATTGCATGGTTCTAGAATTTTCTTTAAACATTGACCAGACGGGCTCGCCAAATGAGTTTAGCGTCTGTCTCCTGTTTTGGGGAGATCGGGGGATCCGAACCGATGGGTTTATGGGTTCGAACCCTGATCGAGTCAAACCAATGACTTAAAATTTGATACTTGTTGTTTTTCATAGACTGGCACTCGGAATTATTACGATAGGGCAAGGACTGGTTGGTTCAGTATCAGGATAATGTCACTGAGTGGGATATCAGGTCATGGTGCTGGATGACCTGATCTCCCAGTGGGGCAGCACTATAAAATCGCCATGAGTGTGCACTGTCACAAGTCTGTACTCATCCTGATATAACCTTAGATGTTGATAGGACGTAAAACAACAAAGAAACATGCAATCTTTAGATATTTTTGTCCTTCTTTCCCTTTTTCTAAAAAAAAACCTCCAACATATATATACATATTTTCAAATACATATATAGTAAATTTGCAAATCAGTGGATTTAATCACAAGTAATAGGCTGGTATCTAGTAAATACCTACACTGATTTGCTCATAAATGTACGTTATTATGTACTGAAGGATAAGGTATGAAGGTGACAGAGGAAAGAGTCAAGTAAATCAGATCACTGGATGTTAGTGTGTTGTTAGTATGACGTTAATTTTTGCAATACTGTTTGAGTCATTTAAGCAGTAATTTTTAGTTCTTTGTATTGCGTGATTTTTGTTGTTGTTGTTGTAAATATAGTTTATTCATTGAATAAAGTCTTTTGTCAGCGCCGTAGCACTGGTCTTCCAGCCATGTGACAATACAGTTATTTACAATGTAGTCTGATATTGTCATCAGCAGTTAGCCCAAATCAGCTGAAATAACAATATCAAACATTCAATGGTATAGTTTGACAATTCACATACAAAAATAGCAGTTATATGTTGTATTCCTACCCACTTGATACATACATGTGTATTGATTAGACCTTAACATTACGGAGTGGTTAGGTGCATAGTTTCCCTTCATAGGTTTGTATGCCTACTATGTTCTGAATTGCAAAACTATCATGTTGTTGGAGTTAACATTTTGAGATGGAGTGAGTGTTAGTAGAATGGTTTGTTTATTCTGTTAGATAGAGTGTGGTTAGCTTGTAGGGTTATGCTTAAAAGGTTAATACCTCAGGTGTGTTTTTTGACTACATGAAGTAGTTTGAGTAAGTAGGTTGTTAGTAATGATGGGATAAACAATGCTTGGAGGATTGTACGTTTCAGTCATTTAGTAGTCTAGTACAGACTTTGTTAGTGTCCATTTGATGAATGGAATGGAAGTCTGGGATTGTAATGGGGACTTATATGTGACTTCTCTGGTGCTAATTTCAAGGAAAATGTCAGGTACTAGGTATGTAGTCTGCGTTGAAAGAGGGGTGGGAAGGGACTTAGCATCCAGGTTCATGTAGTGCATTTGAGACCATTTGTATATATGTACATGCAAGGGTCAGGGCAAGGATAGCCATTAGAATACCTGTAACTGTGTAGGGGTCTCACAGGCCTGTTGTATTTATATTAAGTTTTTTAATTCAAGGAAACTTGTGGACCATCTTGTCCTCACTGGGAGTTTATTCCATAATGTATGACCTTCGTAAATCAGTGCTTTAGTCAGCTTGTTTGTTAGTGGCTTGGGCATCTTTAGGAGTGTAGCGTCACTCTGTCACACTGACATGGTTGTCATTCATCGCTACTGTGGGTAGGAGGGATTATTGTGTCTGTGGTTCCCACATGAGTCTTAGTTTCTCTGCCCGAACAACTGACCTGTATAATGGTTAGTAGGCGCCAGACATCAATTTTCCTATACAATATTAGTGACCTACTTAAAACAAATAATACCAGACAGGATGGCCGAATGAGTTGAGCGTCCGTCTCCCTCTTTGGTAGATTCTGGGATTCAAACCCATGTTCGTGACCCTGGTCGAGTCAAACATATGACTTACAAATTTATACTTGTCGTTTCCTAGCCAGGTGTTCGGCATTATTAGGATAAGGCAACGACTGGTTGGCTAAGTGTCATGGTAATGTGACTGAGTGGGATATTAGGTGATGGTGCTGGTAACCTGGTATCCCAGTGGGGAAGCACTATAAAGTCGCCATGAGTGCACACTATCACAAGTCGGTATATGTACTGATATGACCTTAAATTTTACCAGGACGTAAAACTCCAACAACCTTAAAACAAATAAAAATGACTTCCAGAGACTCATCTCTTACTCTTACTTTCTGAAATGAGTCTTTGTTTAAAACATTTGCCCTCGTACTAGTCCATCCTTTGCTATCTAGCAAATATTTTCAGGAATATTTGATTTAATTGTCAATGTATCCGTTATTTGGATACTACTTTCCAACAAAGCCTATTTATTTTGTGAATGAATTTAATTTAAATTATTTCCACGGAGAAAGTTTAGAATTGGTTAAGTTTTGAAAATATTGTGGAATATTGGGAAGGTGGGAACTGGTGTTTCGCTCGGAATGCGGACTTCCGGTATCATCAGCAGACGACACCCTTCTTAACGTTTCCCGCCAAAACCGCTGGTTCCTGGCTGGTGTTGCTGGCACCGCTGCCAACGCTCTGCGGGAGGCAGGAACCAGCGGTGCACCAACCGTCTCACACAAGTCCCTCGATTCAAGAAGGAGTACAAGAGAGAGAGAGTATGTGTGTGTGTGGGAGAGAGATACTATGGGGTAGAGAGAGTGTGTGTGGGAGAGAGACTATGGGAGAGAGAGAAACAGAGAGAGTGAGAGACTATGGGAGAGAGAGTGTGTGTGGGAGAGAGAGACTATGGGGGAGAGAGTGTGTGGGAGAGAGAGTGTGTGGGAGAGAGAAACCGATTGAGAGAGCCTGGGGCAGAGAGCGTGTGTGTGGGAGAGAGAGACTATGGGAGAGAGAGAAACAGGGAGTGAGATAGATTGGGAGAGAGAGAGTGTGTGTGGGAGAGAGAGACTATGGGAGAGAGAGAGTATGTGGGAGAGAGAAACAGACTGAAAGAGCCTGGGGAGAGAGTGTGTGGAAGAGACTATGGGGGAGAGAGAAACAGAGAGTGAGATAGACTGGGAAAGAGAGAGTGAGTGTGGGAGAGAGAGACTATGGGAGAGAGAGAGTGTGTGGGAGAGAGAAACAGACTGAGAGAGCCTGGGAGAGAGAGTGTGTGTGGGAGAGAGAGACTATGGGAGAGAAAGAGTGTGTGGGAGAGAGACTATGGGAGAGAGAGAAACAGAGAGTGAGAGAGACTGGGAGAGGGACTATGGGAGGGAGAGATAGAAACAGAGAGTGTGAGAGAGACTGTGAGAGAGACTGTGAGAGAGATGGGAGAGAGAGACTATGGGAGAGACATCGAAACAGAGAGAGACTGGGAGAGAGAGAAACTGAGAGAGTGAGAGAGACTGGGAGAGAGATAGAAACAGAGAGAGAGACTGGGAGAGAGGGAGACTGGGAGAGAGGGTCTAAGGGAGAGACAGAAACAGAGAGTGAGAGCGACTGGGAGAGAGATAGAAACAGAGGGAGACTGGGAGAGAGGGAGACTAGGAGAGAGGGTCTATGGGAGAGACAGAAACAGAGAGTGAGAGAGACTGGGAGAGAGATAGAAACAGAGGGAGACTGGGAGAAAGGGAGACTGGGAGAGAGGGACTATTGGACAGAGAAACAGAGAGAGTGGGAGAGACTATGGGAGAGAGAGAGTGAAACAGAGAGAGAGTGAGGGATAGACTATTGGAGAGAGAGAGAAACAGAGAGAGTGAGAGAGATTATGGTGGAGAGAGAAAAAGAGTGAGTGACTGGGAGGGAGAGGGAGATGGAGGGAGGGATGGACAGAGGGAGTCGGGAGTGAAAGGGGGAGAGAGGGAGGGGACAGAGAGAGGGAGGGGGAGATAGGAAGGGAGATGGAAAGGAGGGTGAGGGAGGGAGGGATGGATGGACAGGGAGTGAGTGATGGAGAAGGAGGGAGGTATGGAGAGATGGAGGGAAGGAGGGAGAGGGAGGGAGCGATGGAGAGGAATAGTGGGAGAGACAGAGGGGAGAGGGAAAGCGGGAGAGTGGAAGAGTAGAAGAGAGGAACAGCGAGGGAAGAGGAGGTGCGGAGAGGGAGGGTCGGGAGGGAGAGGGAGAGAGAATGGAAGAGGGAAAGGGATGGAGGGCGAGAGAGGGAGGGACAGGGAGGGAGAGGCAGGGAGAGGGGAGTGAGAATGAGGGAGAGGGAGGGAGAGGGGAGAAGACTGTAGCGACTGTGGTGTGTTGTTCCCCGTTAGATCCTCTGTAAGATGGAAACCAGTCCATCACACACATCTCTCCCTCTCTCCCTCTCTCTCTCCCTCTGTCTCCCCCTCCTTATCTCCCTCTCTACCTCTCTCTCCCTCTCTCTCTCTCCCTCGCTCTCTCTCTATATATATACTTGTCGGTTCCTAGCCAGGCGTTCGGCATTATTAAGATAAGGCTCCTTCTCACTCCTTCTCCTTTGTCTACGTTGAAATAAAAAATGTAGTATACTATGGTATGTGCCTTCATTTGAGACACGGCCAGGCAATAATAGCGTTTACTCAACAATTTGGCAGTGGTTGTTCTTCTGTGGCAAACTGGTCATTTGAATGAAACACTAAGATATAAGCAGGTGTGTGTGTATCGGGCATTACTCAGTTTTAAAGTCAATGAATAGTAAGATACTACCTCGAGTATTTCCTTATTTGTCACTTTGTTCTTCCAGGTTAGCCTCATGATTGAATGCAGATGTCGCATCATGAAGGCATGCAGCTTTTTCACCTGTCATCTGTACACTGTCCAGGCCTCAGCTCCGTATAGTAGGGTGGATAGCACGATTGCAAGGTAGATCTTGCCTTTGACCCGCATGGACACATGGTGGTTGTTCCAGAGTCTCTGGCATAGTCGGCCAAAAGATGCACTGGCCTTGGCCATCCTCCTCTGTATTTCAACATCAATGCGTCCATCACTTGATATAGTGCTTCCGAGGTAGGTGAATTCCGGAACAGAGTTCAGATTGTTTCCGTCAACCATGATATCCTCCTCTCGGGTTCTTGTAGAGTTGGGTTGGTACAGTACCTCCGTCCACAACCCCCTCCACAACCCCACCAACACAACCCCACCATCACCTCTACCACCTCCTTCCACAACTTCTCCACCACCCCTCCACAACCCCCTCCACCACCCTCTCCACCATGCCTCCAGCACAACCCACCATCACCCCTACCACCTCCCTCCACAATCCCCTTCACAACCCCAGTACCACAACCCCAGCATCACCCCTACCACCTCCCTCCACAACCTTTCCACAACCCCACCACCACAACCCACCATCACCCCAACCACCTCCCGCCACAACCTCTCCACCACCCCACCACCACAACCCCACCATACCCTACCACCTCCTCGACAACTTCCACCACCTCACCACCCCCTCCACCACCATTCCACCAACAACCTACCATCACCCGCCACTCCTCCACACTTCCACCACACCTCACCACCTCTCCCCACCCTCACCACATTCACCTCACCCTACCACCACAACCCCCCATCACCCCTACCACCTCCCTCCACAACCTCTCCACCACCTCTCCACCATCCTCTCCACCACAACCCTACCATCACCCCCACCACCTCCCTCCAACCTCTCACCACCTTCCACAGCCCACTCCACACCCCACTCCACCTCTACCCCCCTTCACAACCCACACCCCCTCCAAACCACATCACCCTCCTCCACCACCCCCTACCAACCCTACACCATCCCATCAATTTAACTATGGTAAGCACACAATCTGTGCAACATAGTGACGTATTGCGTCTATGTCATACCCCAGACGTTATACATAACTGACAAAAATACAAAATTATAAAAACCGCCCGCTCGACCCTGCTTTTGTGATCAAAAAGACGATCACCAACTTCATATTTTTTATTTGGCCTAAGATACACAATATTAGACAGGTTGGTTGGTTGTTGGAGTTTTACATCCTGGCAACTTCTAAGGTCATATCAGGAGGACGGGTACCGACTTGTGACAGTGCACACTCAAGGCGACTTTATAGTGCTGACCTACTGGGAAATCAGGCCGCTAGTAGTAGTACCATGACCCACTATCTCATTCAGTCACATTATCCGGACACTGAGCTAACCAGTCCTTGCCCTATCTTAATAATGCCGAGCGGCAGGTTAGGAAGCGACACATATCAAATTTATAAGTCATTCGTTTGATTCGACTGGGAACCGAACTCCCGATCTCCCGCACGCGAGGCCCACGCTCTACCGATTCGGCTGCTGCGCCCGGTCAATATTAGAGAAGGTAAGGGTGAGTAAACAAAATTAATTACAATAGAGACAAGAGAGCTTAGAACATGGAAGGGGGAGAAGCAGAAATTTCCTGTCAGTTAATAGCCCTGTCACAGTATGACTCTTCTCGCCAACGGGCGTCGACGTATGTGATTTTTTGGCGCAACGTCGGGATACGTCAGGAAGCGTTACGTGTGCGTTAGGCACGCGTTAGGCTCTCGTTGGTATTTGTTGATGGATGGCGACGGATGGCGACGGTCGGCAGTGCATGTCAGGGAATCGACAAAGTTTTGTGCTTGCACAAAACTTTTGGTGACTAACAATGCACAACAATGCGCAACAATGCACGACAACATGCGACAATGTGCGACAACGCGTGGGTGCCAACATTATGGCGACGTCAGAAGCATGTCAACATCGCTGGAATAACGTTATGCGAATGCTAGGCACATGCCGCGTTTGCGTGAGGGTCGTTCCGCCAAATGGTTGCTTTTTGTTGGTTTACATCCTACCAACATTTAAGGTCATATCAGGACAGTGCGCCAAACTTTTACCACAATGTCGGCCGCACGCTACCAATACGTTGCACTGACTCCGAAAAGTTTGACGATTAAAAGTGATTTTGCGCATTGGCGGCATGCTGGCGAGAAGCATTGTAATGTGACAGGACCATAACCTTGCAACTTGACCAATCAGCAAGAGTGGGGCTCTGGTTAGTTCTGGTGTTGCCGTTTAAATTCTCAGTGGGTTTAGAGTCTACGGTCAGGATTCTGCGCATGCGTCAAAATCAAACTGCATTTCAGCGTATTCGATTAATCAACTCAGGTGATCCGAGCGACTTTTTGATGCACAAATGTGATGTCATCGCTCCTAGCCAACCCCAGCCACGAGGTTGGTTAAACTTTTTGCGCACAGCACATGTTTTTGTCAACTCCACTTGCGGTCTTCTATTCAAATTTTTAGCAACTCGGGTGACCCGAGTCGCTTGGCTTGTGTTAATCGAATACGCGCATGCACAGATCTTCGACCGTAGACTCTAAGCCCACTGAGAATCTAAACTGCGACACTGGTAAGGAAATGGTGGCTGCTGATTGGCTGAGGAGCCGGGAGGGCTGACGCACGAATGGGAGGGGGGTTGTGATTGGCTGTCTGGGGTTGCGCTTGTGCGTCACCGGTACACAGCAATGACAATGACTGAGTGGCCTCATTCTGATTCACTCCAATTATTGTTCAGGACAGACTGGGTTACACGCTGCCAGGATGGACTAATGATCAAAGCGAGACTTAGCCTGTATTGATTTGACCCAGTTTCACGCATCGCTGACTTTGTTTCAACCAACTCGAATTCTATCTCGTCTGCTGCTTTATGGGGCTGTCACACTACGACGCTTCTCACTGGCGACCCGTCAGCGTTGGAAATAAAATTAAAGCGTCGAGAAACGTTAAAGATTTAGGAGAAATATGAGGAAATTGGACGGTGGCGCAGCGTGTGAGTAGCGTCTTGTTAGCGCGCTGCCAACGGGTGTCGACGAGTGAGGAAAAGAAAAAGAAAAGTTTGGCACGACATGCTCATATGACCTTAGATGTTGGTAGGACATAAAACAACAAAGCAACCATTTGGCGTAACGTGTGGAGACGACCCACCCGCGCATGCGGCGTCTGCCTAGCGTTCCCATAACATTATTCCAGTGCTGTCGACGTCCTTCTGACGTCACCATAATATTGGGATTCGCACGTTGATGAGCGTTGTCGATCGCTGTTTTTTTTTTACATGCTTAAAACCTTGGGCGACCAATAACGCGCGCCGACGTTGTCCGCCGACCGTCAACGTCCAGAATAATGTACCGACGTGTACCGACGCGCGCCTAACGCGTGCGTAATGCTTCCCGACGTTTCCCTAATTTTCGCCCAAAATCACCACACGTCGACGGGCGCACCGGTGAGAAGCGTCGTAGTGTAACAGCCCCATAAAGCCTTGACTTTAGCAGCAGACATGTTTTGGGGTCAATATTTTAGCAGAGGACTTTTAGACCGAAAGTGGAAATACGCTCCCCTGCAGCATTGTTGAATTTGCTGAGTTATAAATAGATCTTATTGAATGAAAACGAGGCTTGCGTGTAAATGTTTGTTTGTTTGTTGTTTTACGTTCGAGCAACATCTAAGGTCATATTGGGACGGGAACCCTGGTCGAGTCAAACCAATGACTTACCAAATTTATACTTATTGCTTCCTAGCCAGGCGCTCGGCATTATTAGGATATGGCAAGGACTGGTTGGCTCAGTGTCAGGATAATGTGACTGAGTGGGGTATCAGGTCATGGTGCTGGTGACCTGGTCTCCCAGTGGGGCAGCAGTATAAAGTCACCATGAGTGTGCACTGTCACAAGTCGGTACCCGTCCTGATATGACCTCAGATTTTGCTAGGACGAAAAACAACAACAAACAAATCATAGCCAGGCGCTCGGGCAGCCAAATTTCCCAGTGTGACACACTGTAAAGTCGGCATGAGTGTAGGCTGTCACTAGTCGGTACCTGTCCTAAAACCCCAAACAACCAACCAACCAATCTGAGTCTCATACTAATAATTACAGGGATGAAAGATATCCGCGATTTTGTGGATTTCCCCGATTTTTTATATTTACCGATTAGCATTAACGAAATTACCAAGGGATCAGGATCTACATGACAACACTTGGGTAGTTTGAATCTCGGTCTTATGTGACCTAAGATGTTGCTAGAACATAAACCCAAACAAGACCGAGTTAAATATGGGCCAACAAATAAGCACAACATGGACAGTTGAGACCTTACTTCTGACATTTTCCTGCGATTCCCTGATAGTGTTAATCCTATAGGGGTATATCCGCGTTTTCGCGGAAATTCACCGTCGGTGTAATAATGTCAGGTTTGATTGATTGATTGGTGGTTGCTTTACGCCGTGTCGGCAGCATAGGTCATATTCACGGCGAGAATAATCTAAGGTCATACCTGGATGGGTACTGACTAGGGGTCACCACACTCAAAAGGTCAAGGTTGGTGGTGGCCATGGGGGACCATACAGCTTGTGGTGGTAGGCAGACCACTGGTATCCATGGGGACCAGGAATGCTGGATCCCTATTGGTAGGGCCACGAATGCTTGATTCCCATTGGGGGAAAGGGGTGGGGTGATACTCTACAATGAACCCATGGAACGATATAAATAATAAACCAGAGGGCTTGACTCTCTCTTCTTCTTTACACTTTATACTCTTCCTTTCTCTTTGTCTGTATTGATTTCACTATAGCCTGCTTACACAACCACATATTCGAGCATTAGACTTTACAAACTGATAGCCACGACAAGTGGATTAGTGGATTGGATTCTACAAACACATAAACACATGCGACACATGTGACACATGCGACACATGTGACACATGCGACACATGTGACACATGCAACACATGTGACACATGTGACACATGTGACACGTGTGACACATGCGACACATGTGACACATGCAGCACATGCAGCGCATGCAACACCTGTAGCACATGTAGCGCATATGTCGCATATGTTGCATATGTTGCATATAGAGCACATGTCGCACATGTCACATGTCACATATAGCACATATGTCACATATAGCACATATATCACATATAGCACATATGTCACATATAGCACATATGTCACATATAGCACATATGTCACATATAGCACATATGTCACATATAGCACACCTGTCACATATAGCACATATGTCACATATAGCACATATGTCACATATAACACATATGTCACATATACCACATATACCACATATAATGCATATAGCACATATAACGCATATGTGACATGTGCTATATGCATTATATGTCGCATACGGCGCATATGTCACATATGTGTTACATATGTCAGATATGTGCTATATAGGCCACATATAACACAATAGCACATATAGCACATATAACACATATAGCACATACGACACATATGACACATATAGCACATATAGCAACACATAGCACATATAGCACATATGACACATATAGCACACATAATATATATGAAGGTTGTTTGTTGGGATTTCACCTCCTAGTAACAAATAAGGGTCATATCAAGCCGGGTACTGACTTGTGACAGTGCCCACTCATGTTGTTGACTTTTTAGTTTTTTAGTGCTGCCCCACCCAGAGTCCATCCCATCAGCACCATAAACCAATATCCCACTAATATCCTGATTCTAAACAAACCAGTCCTTGTCCTCTTCTATACATGCAGAGGGTCAAGCTAGGTAGCGACAAGTATAAATTTGGTAAGTCATTGGTTTGACTCATTTGGAGCTCAAACGCCCGCCCTCCCGCACAGGAAGCCAGCCAGTGCTCTTATTGATTCAGCCATCACGTCCAGTCTATATGTGGATAATAATACATGACTGCATATATATTTAAGTAATAACACACCAATTAAAACTTGGTTGAAGGCAGGCGGTTAAACATTATTGTGAGATTATATGGAGCTCTTGCATCTTTTATTTTGTACATTAATTAGATTCCCTCTCTGCCTCCCCTCCCCCTTCCTCTCCCCCTTCCTCTCCCCCTTCCTCTCCCCCTTCTCTGCCCCTTCTCTCCCCCTTCCTCTCCTCCCTCCTCCCTCCCCCACTCTGCCTCGCTCTGCTCCACTTGTTAGGCTTTCAGTTCCAGCTCATGTGTTAGTGCATGGTGGGATTTATTTATAACTTTGGTCTACACAAATAGTTCATAATTCAATTTCCTTTCTACATTCATTTTTACTTTTTGATTTGTTTCTACCATTGTATCTTTTTTCTTTTCTTTTATTCAGTTTCTTTATTTGCTTTATTCCATTCCTTTATTTGATGTGTTTCTTTGATTTGTTTATTCAGTCATTTATTTATTTAATTAATTTAATTATTTTCATGTATTTTATTGGTCATTTATGTGAGTTATTTTATTCGATTATTTAATCTATTATGTTTATATAATTGATTTCATTCATTTAAGTTATTTAATCTATGTTTTAATCTATTTAATCTATTTAATTTGGTTCATTTTCTTCATTTGGTTTATTCGGTTCATCTATTTTATTCGGTTCATTTCATTCAAATCTTTGCTAGGGTTAAAACAATCCATTTATTCTATTTCTTCCCATTAAAAGAAATCTAATTTAATTTGTTTTTCATTTTGTATTTAATTTATTTATTTGACTTATTTCTTTTTGAATATAACAAAGGTTTGTTTACTATCACCTCCTCCTACCTTATTGTAATGCTGCCTCCATTACAACTAGTGACACCAAACAAGATGGCCGGACGAGTTGAATGCCGCTTCACATGTGGCAGGTAATGGGATTTGCACCCCAGGTTCAGAAACCTAACCGACTTAAAAATCATTACTTGTCATTCATTACCTACCATAGTGCCTGCCGTTAGTAGGATATCGCAGCGGCAGTGGAATGAGGAAGACCAATTGTCCGTGATTGAAATTTTCCATGCTTAATCAATGAATGTAACTGTCGTGGGGGTGATGAAAATGGGAAATATTGCGCCGAGAGCGGGACTCGAACCCACATCTCTTTGCATTCCGGGCCAGTGTGCTAACCATTACACCACCTAGGCTCCCTGATATCAACACACTACCCATGCCTACCTGTCTATGTGGTCACTTGCCTGAGAGGTCAGTGCAGTTTTGGTTGTGTTTTTTTTTTTGTGTTTCACAGGGTAGGTTACAACCATACAGGCGTAGCTTGTAAGGATCTGGTCACGGCCAGTGTCATGGGGGTGATGAAAATGGGAAATATTGCGCCTAGAGCGGGACTCGAACCCACATCTCTTTGCATTCCGGGCCAGTGTGCTAACCATTACACCACCTAGGCTCCCTGATATCAACACACTACCCATGCCTACCTGTCTATGTGGTCACTTGCCTGAGAGGTCAGTGCACACTACTACATAACAATAAGACCAAAAAAAAAACCATAAATCTCTGGCCGAATCAAATGAGAGGCTTAACAAAATCTGAACTGGTCGCCATGTTGCCTGGGGCTGGAGATGAGTGGGATATGTCAAGGGCTGGTAAGTTCGCTCAGTGCCAGTTGTGTGGGACTGAATGGGATATTTACCAGACGCGGTGCCCGAATCAGTAAGAGCGCAGGCTTCTTGTGCGGAAGGTCGGCAGTTGGAACCCTTGACTAAGTCAAAACAATGACTTACCAAATTTATACTTGTAATTTCCTAGCCTAGCGCTCGGCATTAATAGGATAGAGCAAGGACTGGTTAGCTCAGTGTCAGGATAATGTGACTGAGTGGGATATTGGGTCATGGTATGTTGGCATGAGTGTGCACTTTCACAAGTCGGTGCTCATTTTGATATGACCTTAAATGTAAAACCCCAACGAACAAACAAATGGGATATTGTATTTGGTATCCCAGTGTAGCAGCATTATAAATCTGGCATTATTGTGTAGTCAGATGGGTCCATTCTGATGTGACATAGTATACACAGTGATATACATACTGATACATATCATGATACATAGTGATATACATAGTGATATACATAGTGATATACATAGTGATGTACATTGTGATATACATAGTGATATATTAGTGATATCCAGAGTGGTATACACAGTGATATACATAGTGATATACATAGTGATATATATAGTGATATACATTGTGATAAACATTGTGATATACATAGTGATATACATAGTGATATACATAGTGATATATATCATGATATATATTGTGACATATATAGTGATATATGTTGTGGTATATATAGTGATATATAGTGATTTATAGTGATATACATACTGATATACATAATGATATACATAGTGATATACATAGTGATATTCATAGTGATATTCATAGTGATATTCATAGTGATATATGGTTATATAAGTGATATATATATAGGTATATATAGTGATATATAGTGACATATATACTGATCTATGGTGACATATATAGTCATAATATATATAGTGACATATATATAGTGATATACATAGTGATATACATAGTGATATATATACATAGTGATATATACATAGTGATTTATACATAGTGATATATACATAGTGATATAAACGTAGTGGTATATACGTAGTGGTATATACGTAGTGATATATATGTAGTGATATATACGTAGTGATATATACATAGTGATATATATGCAGGTATTGCAGATGTGGCAAAACCTCAGGGAGTTTGACGCCCCTGCCTTGCAGAGTTGTAAACCACTGCCTTGTGGTACAGGTTCTTGACAGAACCGAAGGCTAAGGGAGCAAATCCTAAACAGAAAACCATGTCACTGTGGCAGCATTAAGGGCGGTTGATGTATGGAACTCCCAACATCTCCCGACCAGCCACTGCAGGGACAAATAGTTTTGCGCCTGTCTTGACATGTTCTTGCCGGTGTGAAACCTCTATTTGCTCCCCTAGAGAGTGCCGTTGGTAACTTGCCAAAGCCAGCAGCACTTCAACACTTTTGCAGGTAGCTTTCATGAAATGTACAACCGCACAAGAGCGGCAGTCAAGTAATGAAAGAAGTCTTTGTCGCATCGCGACTGACAGCATGATGATGATGATGATGATGGTATATACATAGTGGTATATACGTAGTGGTATATACATAGTGATATACACATACTGATATATACATAGTGATATATACATAGTGATACACGTAGAGTTACATAGGACTAGCTTTGTGCTGCGCCGGTGTAATAAGTTCAAAACACTACCCCGCAAAAACACTACGGTAGTGTTTTCAACCTGGTTGAAGGTAGGTTCAAAACACTACTGTGGCCGCCACACTCAGAACACTATCATTAAGTTCAAACACTACCTTTAAGTTCAAAACACTACTCTATTTTCTTAGGGTGGGGCAGTATGTAGTAAGGTGGGTCAATAGGGTTGTTGTTTTATGTCCTAGCATCATCTAAGGTCATATCAGGACGGGTACCGACTTGTGACAGTGCACACTCATGCGACTTTATAGTGAGACCAGGCCACTGACCCAATATGCCACTCAGTCACATTAGCCTGACACCGGGCAAACCTTGTCATATCCTATTAATGCCGAGCGCCAGGTTGTTTAACTCTGCAGCACTATTAGCGTATACTAATACGTGGTCCAGATCCTGCAGCACTGTCAGCGTATAGACCTACTAGTACTACTAATGCGTTGTTAAACTCTGCAGCACTATCAGCGTATACTAATATGTGGTGCAGATACCACAGCACTATGAGCATATGCTATTAATACATTGTTAAACCCTGCAGCACTATCAGTGTATACTAATATGGTGTTAAGCGCCACAGCACTATCAGCATATACTAATATGTTATTTAACTCCGCAGTACTATTAGTGTAAACTAATACGTGGTCCAGACACTGCAGCACTAACAGGGTATACGAATACGTTGTTAAGTGCCACAGCACTATCAGTGTGCACTAATACATGGTGCAGATGCTGCTGCACTATCAGCATATAGGCCTACTAGTACTAATATATGGTTAGACACCGCAGCACTATCAGCGTATACTAATACGAATTTAGACGCTGCAGCACTATCAGCGTATACTAATACATGGTTAGATGCTGCATCACTATCAGCATATACTACTAATATGTGCTTCAAACATCGCAGTACGGTCAGTGTATACCAATATGTATACGCATACCAATATGTACATTTTGCGGCACTACAACCCCCACTGTGTGTCATGATAGTGTTTTGAACTTGGGTAGTGTTTTGAAAGTACGTAGGGGTAGTGTTTTGAACTTAACAGTAGTGTTTTGAACTTAACAGTAGTGTTTTGAACTTAAGTTCAAAACACTACCGCAGTGTTTTGAACCGGGTACCGGGAACGTCCTACACCGGGCCGGGCCGAGCCGAGTCACCTCACAAGCCCGCCCCGCCCCGCCCCGCCCCGCCCCGCCCCGCCCCGCCCCGCCCCGCCCCCGCCCCGCCCCGCCCCCCCCCCGCCCCGCCCCGCCCCCCCGCCCCGCCCCCGCCCCGCCCCGCCCCGCCCCCGCCCCGCCCCGCCCCGCCCCGCCCCGCCCCGCCCCGCCCGCCCCGCCCCGCCCCGCCCCGCCCCCGCCCCGCCCCGCCCCGCCCCGTCCCGCCCACGCCCCGCCCTCGCCCCGCCCCGCCCCGCCCCGCCCCGCAGCGCCCCGCCCCGTCGGGGTCTGTGTGGCGCCTGCCGCGAGCTGGCAAACAGTCGATGATTAAAATTGATTTACCCACTCCTTTAAATTTTTGTTTACGTACTACTACTGGCCAGCACTGCTGGGGGTGCAGCAGGGTTCACCCCCCCCCCCCCCCCCCACCCAAACCAGCCCTAACCCTCACCAGGAACAAGCACCCCGTGGTGCTTGAGCGTTTTACACCCTAGCAACATCTGAGGGCATTCACTTCTGACGTGTGACAGTAGTGCCCTTGTGGAGGTTTTCTTTAAGACCAGACGGGATGGCCGAATGAGTTGAGCTCAACTCATTCGGCCATCCCGTCATATATATTATGACGTTTTAGTAGATCATGGGAGTCAAAGCTATGGGTTGTAATCTTGGTCGAGTTAAACCAATGACTTAAGCATTGATACTTGTCACTTCTTAGCCAGGCGTTCGGCATTAATGGGATAGGGCAAGGACTGGTTGGCTCAGTGTCAGAATAATGTGACTGATTGGGATATTGGGTCATTGTGCTGGTGGCCAGGTCTCCCAGCTGAGCAGCACTATAAAGTCGCCATGAGTGTGAATTGTCACAAGTCGGTACACGACTAATATGACCTTAGATGTTGCCAGGACGTAAAACCTAAACAACCAGCCAACCTTTCTTTCAGTGCTGCCCCGCTGTGATATATACCATGCAATGAGTGCTCTGACCTGGTATCCTGCTGACCAACATTATCCTGGCACTGAGCCAACCAACCAATTCTTGTCATATTCTAGTAGTGTGGGTGGCTGAATTGATAAGAGCACAGGCTTCCCGTGTGGAAGGTCACGAGTTAGACAGACTCCTGCCGAGTCAAACTAATGACTTACCAATTTGATACTTGTCGTAAGCTAGCTTGGTGCTCACCATTAATAGGATAGGATGAGGAATGGTTCGCTTAGTCTCAGAAGAATGTGACTGAGTGGGATATCAGGTCATTGTGCCAGCAGCCTGGTTTCCCAGTGGGGCAACACCATGTAGGCACCATGACTGTGCACTGTCACAAGTCGGTACCCGTCCTGATATGACCTTAGATCTTGCCAGGATGTTGGTTGTTTGTTTGTTCTAGTTTTACGTCCTGCAACATCTAAGGTCATATCAGGACAGGTACCGACTTGTGACAGTGCGCACTCGTGACGAATTTATAGTGCTACCCCACTGGGATACCAGGCCACCAACACAATGAATTGATATCCCACTCAATCACTGTGCCAACCAGTCCTTGCCCTATCCTAATAATGCCGAGCATCTGGCTAGGAAGCAACCGATGTTAATTATTAAATCATTGGTTTGACTCGACCAGGGTTCGAACCCGTGGATTCGAATCCCAGGATCTACAAAAATGGGAGACTGACGCTCAACTTAGGCGGCCATCCCGTCTGGTTTGCCAGGATGTAAAACCCCAACAACCAAACAGTAATGTCCAGTGGTAGCTGAGCCCCTGATAAGTGCCACTTTTTCCAAGTCTTCCTTATTTGAAGGAGCCACTTACCTAAGAAAGACCGGAAGTGCCCCCTGCAATGGCGGGAAGTATTTAGGGAGACGCCCGCCTATTTGAGACCATTACTTATTTTGGGACCAACCAGTGTCCACAACTGGTTTTTCAAAGGCTGTGATATGTGCTGCCCTGTCTGCTTATTGGAAAGAGTAGCCTATGTGGCGGCAGCAGGTTTCCTCCAAAGAAATATGTCAGAATGAGCATGTGTGTGACGTCCAATAGCTGATGATAAAAATCAATGCACTCTAGATGTGTCGTTAAATAAAACAAGATGTCCTTTATTTTAGGACCAGGCATGGTGGCCGAATCGCTAGAGCATGGGCCTTGCGTGTGTCTGAGAGATCCGGAGTTTGGTTCCTGGTCGAGTCAAACCAATGGCTTATAAAATTGATACTTGTTGCTTCCTAGCCTGGTGCTCGGCATTAATAGGATAGGGCAAGCACTGGTTGGCTCAGGGTCAGGATAATGTAACCGAGTCGGATATCGGGTCATGGCGGCCTGATTTCCCAGTGGGGCAGCACTATGAAGTTGCCATGAGCACGTACTGTCACTAGTCAGTACCGGTCCTGAGATGACCTTAGATTCAATAGAACCTGTAACTGCAGAAGCTTTGGCGTGCTTGCCAAAATTAATTTGGCAAGTTTGCACTTCAAATATCAAAGTTTGCCATTTTAAAATAAGTTACTTCAAACTAAAGTGGGGTATATTATAACAATCAATTTAATATATTTATCTCAGAAAATGACAGAAGCTCAAAACCATCGGACTATGCAACTTTAACACCAACAGAAAGAAAGGGAATGAATTAGAAAGCTGAACATTAAACCAATTAAAAAAAACACGTCGGTGATCGTCTCCGCCATGTTTGAAAAAGCGCCAGCCCCTGATTCTTTTTAAACTGCTAAAAATCCGTCAGGTTGGCAGCAATTCAACTTTTCAATTTTTAAGTCATTGGTTTGACTCGGCCAGGGTTCAAAGCCATGAGTTATAATCCTATGAGATACCAGAATTGGAGGCGGATGCTCAACTCATTCGGCCGTCTGGTTACATATTATGTTTACGTCATATGCCAG
Organism: Branchipolynoe longqiensis; assembly: GCA_030323885.1. Lineage (NCBI taxonomy): Eukaryota > Metazoa > Annelida > Polychaeta > Phyllodocida > Polynoidae > Branchipolynoe > Branchipolynoe longqiensis. Next base: position 23,446,628 of record CM059202.1, read on the forward strand.
AAAAATTATAAATAAAAACCGTCTGCCCGACCCTGATTTGTGTGATCAAAAGGACGATCACCAACTTGTTATTTTAATTTTTGTTTGTGTTTGAATGCTGCTGATGGCGTTTGCCTGGCGATAAGAGGGGAAGGAATGACAACCTTTGTACCTGGCTTAGGGTCTAAGAACAACCTTCTTTGGGCCTGTGTAAGACTGGCTGAGAAATGAAGCGTGAATAGCGTATGTGGGGGTAGGGTGGGAGGAGGAGCGCGTGGGGGGAGGAGGAGGGGAAGGAGAGGGGTAGGAGGGAGTGGGAGGGGAGAGGAAAGTGGGAGAGGGGGGAGGGGAAGGAGGGGAGGGGAAGGGGAAGGAGGGGAAGGGGAAGGTTATGGGGGTAGGAGTGAGTGGGAAGGGGGAGAGGAAATAGTGGGGCAGGGGAAGGAGGGAGGAGGGGAAGGAGGGGAGGAGGGAGTGGGAGGAGGAGAGGAAGGAGGGAGTGGGAGAGGGTATGGTGGGTAGGAAGGGGGGAGAGAAGTGAGAGAGGAGAAGGAGGGAGAGGAAGAGGGGAAGGATGGAGTGGAAGAGGGGAAGGAGGGAGTGGAAGAGGGGTAGGGGAGAGGAAGGAGGGAGTGGGAGAGGGGAAGGAGGGAGTGGGAGAGGGGTATGGTGGAGTGGGAAGGGGGGAGAGAAGTGGGAGAGGAGAAGGAGGGAGAGGAAGAGGGGGAGGAGGGAGTGGGAGAGGGGAAGGAGGGAGTGGACGAGGGGTAGGGCAGAGGAAGGAGGGAGTGGGACAAGGGAAGGAGGGAGTGGGAGAGTCGAAGGAAGGAGTGGAAGAGGGGAATGAGGGAGGGGGTAGGATTCTCGGAGAGCGGGGAGTGTGAAAGAGTGAATGGTAGGGATGATGATGGACGGTGAGGGAGAGAGAAAGGGTGGGAGATAGTGGGGTAGGGTGGGGGAGGGTGGGGGAGGGTGGGGGGGGGGGTGAGGGAGGGTGAGGGAGGGTGGGGCAAGGTGGGTGAGCGTGAGGGAGGTGCAGTTAGGAGCGGTGGCTTGTGTGTACATTACTATGATTACCACATGGTCTACGATGTGCGGGTGGGCTACGTGTGGGTGTGGGTGTGGGTGTGAGTAGGGTGGCGGGGGGCTGCAGGCAGGGAGGGCGAGCCATCCTTCAACTGGAAATCAATTTAGTTCATTTGCAGGCCGCGCTGCACTGCGCGCCTCAGTTGTGGCACACATCCACGACGTGCACTTATCGCATTTGTCGCACTCGTAACCATAGCAAAGGCAGCCAATTAACTCGTGTATGAAGACAGCCACCCCTCCCTCCCTCCCTCCCTCCCTCCCTCCCTCCCTCCTCCCTCCCACCCTCCCTCCCTCCCTCACACCCTCCCTCCCTCCCTCCCCCCTCTCTCCATCCCTCCCTCCCACCCTCCCTCCCTCCCCCCTCCGCCCCTCCGCCCCTCCCTCCCTCAGACCCTCCCCCCCTCCCTCCCTCCCTAACACCATCCCTCCCTCCTCCATCCCCCCTCTCGCTTCCTCTCCATCCTCTCGATCGCTCCTCCATCCCTCTCCCCCTGTTCCTCCCTCTCCCCCTCCCCCGACTTCATACTATTCGTACTACCATCCCTCCCTCTCCTACCTCTCCCAGGACCCCTTCCCAGTAACCTTCTATCTACCACTCTACATCCCTTTTGTCTCGCCCGCTCATCCGACCATGACATGTATTTACTAATAATATGCAAATGAGATTATGCAGATATATGCATCAATAATCAGTCGGTACCCATGGGTAATGAATGCACAGAGAAAAAACTACGCTAAGACTACATCTGGATGCCATTTTGGCGTTTCTGCGTGACAAACATGAATCCACTGATTTTCAGCGGGCCTCATTAAGTGGACGATTATAGTTTGCTGTGGGTAATGCGCAAAGAAAACATCTATGCTAAGACTACATGTGGATGGCATTGCTACACCGGGTAATGTGATCCTATATGAATCACTGATGTTCAGTCGGCATTGCTACACCGGGTAATGTGATCCTATGCGAAACACTGATGTTCAGTCGGCATTGCTACACTGGGTAATGTGATCCTATGCGAATCACTGATGTTCAGTCGGCATTGCTACACCGGGTAATGTGATCCTATAAGAATCACTGATGTTCAGTCGGCATTGCTACACTGGGTAATGTGATCCTATGCGAATCACTGATGTTCAGTCGGCATTGCTAATGTAATGTGATCCTATAAGAATCACTGATGTTCAGTCGGCATTGCTACACTGGGTAATGTGATCCTATGCGAATCACTGATGTTCAGTCGGCATTGCTACACCGGGTAATGTGATCCTATATGAATCACTGATGTTCAGTCCGGATTGCTTCACCGGGTAATGCGATCCTATAAGAATCACTGATGTTCAGTGGACCGTATTAAATTACAAAACCTCGTCTGTTGATCAAAAATCAATTGGTACTTGTGGGTAATGCGAAGATAGAGAGAAAGATAGCGAGAGGAAGAGAGAGGAAGAGATAGTGAAGGAGAAAGAAAGAAAGAGACAGAGGAAGAGAGAAAGAGAAAGATAGACAGAGAATGAGAGAGAAAGAGAGAATAAGAGAAAGGGAGAGAAACGGAGAGAGAAAGAGGGAGTAAGAGAGGGAGAAAGAGAGGGAGAAAGAGAGGGAGAATGGGAGGTAGAATGGGAGGGAGAATGAGAGGGAGAATGAGAGGGAGAATGAGAGGGAGAATGAGAGGGAGAATGAGAGGGAGAATGAGAGGGAGAATGAGAGGGAGAATGAGAGGGAGAATGAGAGGGAGAATGGAGGAGATGAAGGGAGAATGAGAGGAGAAAGAGAGGAGAAAGAGAGGGAGAATGAGAGTAGATGGGAGGTGAATGAGAGGGAGAATAGAGGGAGAAGGAGAGGGAAAGAGAGGGAGAAAGAGAGGGAGAAAAAGGGGAGAAAGAAGGGAGAAAGAGAGGGAGAAAGAGAGGGAGAAAAGAGGGAGAAAGAGAGGAGAGAGTAGAAAGAGAGGGAGAAAGTGAGGGAGAAAGAGGGGAGAAAAGAGAGGGAAAAAGAGGGGGAAAAAGAGAGGGAAAAGAGAGGGAGAAAGAGAGGGAGAAAGAGAGGGAGAAAGAGAGGGAGAAAGAGAAGGAGAAAGAGAGGGAGAAAGAGAGGGGAAAGAGAGGAGAGGGAGGGAGAGGGGAGAAAGAGAGGGATAGGAGAGGGAGACAGAGAGGGAGAGGGAGAGGGAGACTGAGAGGGAGACTGAAGGGAGAAGAGAGGGAGACAGAGAGGGAGAAAGAGAGGGAGACAGAGAGGGAGAAAGAGAGGGAGACAGAGAGGGAGACAGAGAGGGAGACAGAGAGGGAGACAGAGAGGGAGACAGAGAGGGAGGCAGAGAGGGAGGCAGAGAGGGAGGCAGAGAGGGAGGCAGAGAGGGAGACAGAGAGGGAGACAGAGAG
>CM059202.1:23450577-23621024 GCA_030323885.1 Branchipolynoe longqiensis
GGGAGTGTGTGGATGGGTGAGGGAGTGTGTAGATGGGTGGGGGAGTGTGTGGTGGGGTGAGGGAGTGTGTGGTGAGGTGCGGGAGTGTGTGGATGGGTGAGGGAGTGTGTTGTGGGTTGAGGGAGTGTGTGGTGGGGTGAGGGAGTGTGTGGATGGGTGAGGGAGTGTGTGGTGGGTTGGGGAGTGTGTGGGTGGGTGTGAGAGTGTGTGGGATGGGTGAGGGAGTGTGTGGATGGGTGAGGGAGTGTGTGGTGGGGTGAGGGAAGTGTGTGGTGGGGTGAGGGAGAGGTGTGGTGGGGTGAGGGAGTGTGTGGTGGGTGAGGGGAGTGTGTGGGTGGGTGAGAGTGTGTGTGGTATGGGTGAGGGAGTGTGTGGATGGATGGGGGAGGTGTGTGGTGGGGTTGAGGGAGTGTGTGGTGGGGTGAGGGAGTGGGTGGATGGGTGAGGAGTGTGTGGATGGGTGAGGGAGTGTGTGGTGGGTTGAGGGAGTGTGTGGTGGGGTGAGGGAGTTGTGTGGGTGAGGTGAGGGAGTGTGTGTGGGGTGAGGAGTGTGTGATGGGTTGTGGGAGTGTGTGGTGGTGTGAGGAGTGTGGGTGGGGGTGAGGGAGTTTTGGATGGGTGAGGGAGTGTGTGGATGGGTGTGGGAGTGTGTGCTGGGTGTGGGGAGTGTGTGGATGGGTGAGGGAGTGTGTGGATGGGTGAGGGAGTGTGTGGTGGGGTGAGGGAGTGTGTGGTGGGGTGAGGGAGTGTGTGGGTGGGTGAGGGAGTGTGTGGATGGGTGAGGGAGTGTGTGGTTGGGTGAGGGAGTGTGTGGTGGGGTGAGGGAGTGTGTGGATGGGTGAGGGAGTGTGTGGTGGGGTGAGGGAGTGTGTGGATGGGTGAGGGAGTGTGTGGTGGGGTGAGGGAGTGTGTGGTGGGGTGAGGGAGTGTGTGGGTGGGTGAGGGAGTGTGTGGTGGGGTGAGGGAGTGTGTGGTGGGGTGAGGGAGTGTGTGGATGGGTGAGGGAGTGTGTGGTGGGGTGAGGGAGTGTGTGGTGGGGTGAGGGAGTGTGGGCATGGGGTGAAGGAGGGTGACGGGGGAGGCTGCCAGAGTGAGGGTGCCGGAATGCCCGGGGAGAGTACCGCGCGAGGCGGGGGGCAGTTCCGGCACAAGCAGCGTTGATCTCCCGGGGCCGACTGCGTCTGGGCGGGGCTCGGATTGACCCGGTGTGATGCATTGATTCCACAACACCCCCACCCACCCACCACTCTCCCCACACCCACACCACCGCCCCCACCCACCCACCACTCTCCCCACACCCACACCACCACTCTCCCCACACCCACACCACCGCCCCCACCCACCCACCACTCTCCCCACACCCACACCACCGCCCCCACCCACCCACACCACCGCCCCACCCACCACCCACTCTCCCCACAACCCACACCACCGCCCCACCCACCCACCACTCTCCCCACACCCACACACCGCCCCCACCCACCCACACTCCCCCCACACCAACACCACCGCCCCACCCACCCCCCACTCTCCCCACACCCACACCCCGCCCCCCACCCTCCACCACTCTACCCACCACCACACCACCGCCCCACCCATCCACCACTCTCCCTCACACACCCCTCACCCCCACCCACGGCTGTACCTGCTCCACCCAGCTACCACACCACCACCACACCACCACCACCACCCACCAACACCACCCACACCCACCTCCTCCCCCCCCCACACTTCTCCTCTCTCCCCAACACACACGTTGAGTCGCTGCAGTGCTCAATATGCTACGCGGGAGGTCGCAAGATCAATCTTTCAGGCATCCGAGTCGAAACTAGCCAAACACACACCGATTGTACCTGCATTTAACGGACACCTGTGCATGCAGACCAATGTTGTCCTGACATATCGGGTGTCCTGTCATCGGTTCTGTGGTAGTCTTGACCGGACGTGGGGGGCCCGAATCGGTAGAGCGCAGGGTTCCCGTGCGGAAGGTCGGGAGTTCGATTCGAACCCCAGCCAAGTCAAAACAATGACTTATAAAATTGATATTTTTGCTTCCTAGCCTAGCGGTCGACATTAATAGACTGAACTGGATCAGTGGCAGGATAATGTGACTGAGTGGGATATCAGATCATGGTGCCAGTGGCCTGGTTTCCCAGTGGGGCAGCGTTGAATGCATGCTGTCACAAGTCGGTACCCGTCCTGATATGACCTTAGATGTTGCTAGGATGTAAAACAGCAGGCAAACAAATATGGTAGTCTCCATCTAGAATGTTATCCTGTCAGCGTTATTGGAGTAGAACCTATTTTCAATGGATAACTTCTCATTTAAACCAATGTTGCCCTGACATAGCAGGTGTCCCGTTATCGGTGCTACAGTAGTACCTGTCTTCAACAGAAAACTCCACATCCAGACCGATGGTATCCTCGTATTGTTACTAGACCGGGGTACGGCTATGCGGGCAGCACCATAAAGCCAGGATGAGTGCGTGTTGTCACAAGTCGGTAGTTACCAGTTGAGCCCTTAGGGATTGGGGTGGTGGCGGAATCGCTTAGAACACTCGCTTCCCATGCGGAAGATTGCTAGTTTGAATCCCAGTCGAGTCAAGCCAACGACTTACAAAATTGATTCTTGTCACTACCTAGCCTGGCACTCGGTATTAATAGGATAGGGCAAGGACTGGTTAGCTCAGTGTCAGGAGAATATGGCAGAGTGGGAAATGGGGTCATGGTGCCAGCAGCCTGGTATCCCAGTGGGACAACACTATAACGTCGCCATGAGTTTACACTGTCACAAGTCGATACCCGTCCTGATGTGACCTTAGATGTTTGCCAGAACGTAAAACCCCAACAAACAAACAAAACTGACCTTAGATGTTTACTGTGACGTCAAAGCCGAGCAACCAAACTGGAACCATTGATATTCACACAGTATATGTTTCTAGGACGTAAAAGCCAAACAATCAAATCTACCTCAATCAATGACGTCATCTTGTACCTAGACTCAACTCATTGAAGTAAAATATCTCTTTCCTCTTCGGGGTTTCTTTTTCATTGAAAATAAGTTTGATTGACTGTCTACTCACATTTTCTACAGCTACAGCAGATGACAGTCATTCCCCGTGCTCCCACCTCTGCAAATTTGGATTTCCACCGCTGTGTATAACTTACAGCGTCATCAAAGGCCAGTTGCTCTCATGCCATGTCTATGTGGTGGGGGAGGTTAAAAATCCCTTGGGTCGGTAAAAGTGTAGGCTCGGGCTTTCTATCGACAAACTGTCTAATGTGAAAATAAGCCTATTCAGGCTTATCCATGATAGGCAGTATAAATCTTCAACAACAAAAAACAAACAAAAAAGTCATCGAAAGGTACCTTCTTCTTTCTTTCTTTCTTTCTTTCTTTCTTTCTTTCTCTATTTCTTTCTTTGCTGGCATGAATTATGGGGTTGGTGGGGGTGATTCAGTACACACAAAAGTAGATACAACTCCCCACAATACCTCCTTGTAGCAATTCATCGAGCATTTCCACATTTGTAAACAAAAAAGAAATGTTTCATCAGCAAATTGTAATTGATTACAAAACGCCAACAAACAACAACTTGTAATGCTGAGTGCCATGCTAGGTACCGACAAATACCAATGCTTAAGTCACTGGTTTAACACGGCCAGATTCGAACCCCATGGTACTCAACTCATTCAACCATGACCCTGGTTCCGGGTGGTGACTGATTAGTGAAACCTGATCACTCCTTGGAGGTTTTGGTTGCCATTTTACTGGACCCGGGTGGGAGATCGGGAGTTTGGTTCCCGGTCGAGTCAAATCAATGACTGATAAAATTGATACTTGTCGCTTCCTAGTCTGGTGCTCAGCATTAATAGGATAAGGCAAGGATGGGTTAGCTCAGTGTCAGGATAATGTGATGGAGTGGGATATCGGGTCATGGTGCTGGTGGCCTGGTATTCCAGTGGGGCAGCACTATAATTATAAAAGTTTTGATAAGTGCACTGTCACAAGTCAGTACCTCTCCTGATATGACCTTAGATGTTGCCAGGACATAAAACTCCAACAACCAACTAACCATTTTACCTGGAGCTGTCTAAGTTATGAAAGGCGGGAGAATAGGTGTTCCGTAATTTTTCCGTGCTGTGGTAAAAATTTGGATATTTGGCAGCCATGTTGGATTTTTGGAATTAAATTATTAATCAGATCAGATTGTAACATATTCCAAGTGAATCCTTGTAACCAAAACCCAAGTGTACAAATTAAAACCACTCAAATATGTCTTCTGAGAGCAAAGATATGGAGCATTATCAATATTTGGTGGCCATCTTGGATTTATGCAAGTTAGACATAGTTCTGTAACATGGATTTCTTAGGACTTTTAGTATAGTGTTCTAGAGAGTTCATAAAAATGCACTGTGGGGAAAAAAAGATTCTGTTGCAGTTTATTCCAAGTTGAGTACTAAAATGGGCTAGATTTCCTGGATTAAGAAACCGAGTAGTCGGAAATCCAACACACAAATAAAAGAAAACAAAAAAATAAATTTACCAAACCACAATGTCAGCAAAATGGTTCTTTTATACGTCAGTCACACTGCGGCTTGCAACCACTTTGCGAATACAAATAAGAGTGGTCGTAAATAGGTCGCAAATGGACGTAAAATGGTCGCAAAGTAGTTCTTAGTGGTCGCTGACCTCCTTGCGACCATCTTGGTTGCAGCTACTCACACTTCAAACTTCCTTGCAACCAAAATGGTCGCCCAGAGGTTGGCGACCATTGCTTTGGTCACAAGGTCGCAAGGAGGTGGGTTCTTTGGTTCAAAGTTGTCGCAATGTGGTCGCAAAATAGTCGCAAGCCGTAGTGTAACGGGGGCTTTAGCAATGGGTAATGAATGAATGAATGAATGAATGAATGACCAGATGTGATGGCCGAATGTGTTGAGCACTCACATCCCATGTGGCAAGTTCCAGGATTTAACTCCCGGGTTTGAACCGCAGTTGAGTCAAAGCAATGACTTAAAGATTTATAGTTGTCGTTATCTAAACCTAGCGGTCAGAATTACTATAGCCGTGTTTAGACGGGCAAGTTAAAACGGCTCAAATAAAGCGCCTTGCCTAGTTCGGTTTACATTCACCGTGTAAACGCGACGCTGAAGCGGATTAGGGCTGATTCGATTCATATTATTCACTTCATGTAAACCGCCTCGCTAGGTGGTTTATATAAAGCAAACTAGCTTAAGCATGTCACACGCATGCACAGTCGAGACCTTAGTTTGTTGACTTTCTGGTCGATCAAAAGCGCATATTATATTATTTGGTCTATGAAACCGCTAGCTGTGCACAGATATTTTTTTCATTATTTATTTTAAGGTTTTCACTGCCCAGCAGAAGTTTTGACCGTTCCAAACCAATACGATTCAGTCCATACATATCTAGGTCGAACCCAAACTCTCTCGTGGCGACGTCGACTAACCGAAACTGGCGCTGGTTAGTCTGGACTTGCTCATGCGCAAATATCGATTTCCGCCTTACACCGCTCCGTGTGTAAACGCGCCACTACTTCGCTTCATATAATTCGCTTTGTCTAGTTCGGCTTACAATTGCCCGTGTAAACACAGCTTAAGATAGGGTGAAGGAGCAGTAGAATGAGGAAGACCAATTGCCCGTGATTGAAATTCCCGTCCACCCTCCGGCTTAATCAATGGATGAACCAACAACAAATGATGTGCAATACAGGCCCTTATTTCCTTATCCGAAATCGTGAAATCTGAAAAGTTCCCAAAACTGAAGTTTTATTTTCTTATGTACAGTATATACATTAACTGTAATATTATTTATGGGTTTTATTTATCCCAAATAGTCTGAATATTTATACATTTCTCTGGAGAAATATTAATGTGTTTGATTTTGGTTTATTTGAAGCTGTATATGGGTGCTTCTTTGCTGCTGGTCCTAAAAAGGGGGAATCGGGGGTAAAAACTTAAACACGTCACAGCTTATCCTAATTAGGCTTGTTATGTTCCACTTATATCCTCTTTTAAGGCACAATTAAAAGAAAAGCAGTTTGGACCCCGATTGCACATCAGGGTGGCTTTGAACTTGACTAAGTGGAGAACGTTACGCGTGTTTCGGTGTGACACAAAAAGCCGCCTAGTGTCAGATTTAGAATTAAACCCTTATTTTTTCCTAGTACGGTTTTGAACTGCACTCACTAGGAGTAACTAAGTGCAATTTTATGAGGGTTCGTCCACTTGAGAGTAGAACAGAGGACTTATAAAATTGTGACACTGAAACATGTGTGACATGGAAAGGAAAAGTTTTTTCTTCAAGATCAAACAAACACCACAGAGCATGAAAAGGTATTTATGCTTATTAGTTTTTGACGCTGTGGACATATTTCAAAGTAATTTTGTAATACTTCCATAACTTCTGATGTTATTGGAGTTGTAATGCATGTTTCATGTGACATGTAACGCATGTTTCATGTGACACTCAATAATAACTTGGCTCAGAAATTGCTAACAGTATGCACACAAAAAAAGTTTTTGTTAAGGGTATTATTTCTACACATTACATGTATGCAAGTATGTCTTTTGAGTGTTACAAGTTTTGCTTATAATGGGTTCTTCTTCAGTTTTGGTCCTAAAAAGGGGGAATCGGAGGTCAAAACTGAAATATGTTACAGCCTATCCCAATTAGGCTTGTTGTGTTCCACATACATCCAATTTTAAGACACAATTTAAAACAAAAACAATTTGGACCCAGACTGCAATTCAGGGTGGCTTTGAACATGACCAAGTGGAGAATGTTACGCGTGTTTCGGCTGACACAAAAACCTTCATTATGTAATATTTAGAACAAGACCCTTATTATTTCCTAGTTAGGTTTTGAACAGCAGTCACTAGGAGTAACTAAGTGCAATTTTATGAGTGTTCGTCCACTTGAGAGTAGAACAGAGAAGATATAAAATTGTGACACTGAAACATGCGTTACATGGAAAGGAAAAGTTGTTCCTTCATGATGAAACAAGCACCACAGATGATGAAAATATTTATGCTTATTAGTTGTTGATGCTGTGGACATATTTCAAAGTAATCTTGGAACACTTCCCTAACTTCTGATGTTCTTGGAATTGTAACACATGTAACATGTAACGCATGTTTCATGTGACACTCAATAATGACTTAGGTTAGATACTGCTAATAGCATGCAAAAAATGTGTTTGTTCAGGGCATTATTTGTACACATTACATGTAGGCAAATATTTCTTTTGAGTGTTATAAGTTTTCTTATCTAGAAAAAGATATTGTGATGACGTAGAGGATGAAGATGACAACAGGTGAACGCGTGATAGCATCATAGCGCAACATCCTGTTTATAACTTGACACCACATCATCAGTAGGTGTGTAGATGCCCACGATATATTTGAATATCATGGTGAGAAGAGAATTGATCCATTATTGGATTTTGTATCGCGAAATAATTTTCGCCGTTACGCGTGTTTCATCTTCATCGAAGTGTGACACGCCACACTAATAGCATCATAGCGCAACATCCTATTTATGACTTGACTCCACATCATCAGTAGGTGTGTAGATGCCCACGATATATTTGAAAATCATGGCGAGAAGAGATTTGATCCATTGTTGGATTTTGTATCGCAAAATACATTTTCGCCGTTACGCGTGTTTCACCCGTGACACAAAGTTTTTATTTCACTTTTAATGCATTTTAGGAAATAATATTATAACTTTTGTGTTCAGAACTAGGCATCTATGATGCTATCCTATTTAAAGCAGCAGGGTTTTTCCTGGCTTGCATGGTTGGATATTGTGAAAATTGAAGGTGAACGCGTGTTTCATGACGTGACATCTCATGAAACACGCGTTATGCTCACTTTCAAGCATCGTTGTTTTACACACAGACACTCAACAGTCCTAAAATTAGTTTTCTGACATTTTTGCATGTTACAACTTTGCAAATAAACTAGCTATGTTTGAATATTTTGGTCTACAATGAAGTAGTTTCCAACACAAGTAGTACCGTTTCACCATTCCCATTTTTAGCTGTCATATTTGCGTGACAAATGAATCTATTTTTGCAATAAAAAATAAACCAAACATTGTTTTCTCACTGGAGTGCTGTCATTGCTTCTTTGGGGTATAATAAAAGGAATTTTCTTCATTTGGTATGAAAAGGAGAATTAATTTAGACGAAAACAGTTACAATGTGAGGACCAACCAATTAGGACCAGCAGCAAAGAAGAACCCATATATATATATATATATATTGTGTGATGAGTGTATTTGTGCTGTCCATAACGCTTAAGTCTAATGTCACTAGATAGTACTAGTCTTGTGACTCCCCTTGTTTTGATCACTTTCAGTTGTTGTGTAGCTATCTACTGCATGCATTCTTTCTCTATTTGTAAGCATATATGCTTAAATTAAAACAACTGTTTAAATAGAACATATCTGGTCTATAACTATCCCATAATTTAATTTCTCGGCATATAATTATAAATAAACTGCTAGAGTATCTATAGTCTTTATTTACACCACCCCCTTACTGTGAATCTTAATTTAACTGCAGTATTAATGTTTGATTAACACCTTTATTCTGAATTCTGAAATCTGAAGAATTCTGAAATTCAAAATACAACTGGACCCAAGGATTTCAGATAAGGACACATCGACCTGCAAATATATTGTCCGCCATTTTGCATCCAGGCCATACATTGCAGTAGTGCATGTTTTGTGACGTCATCGGCGAGACTTACAGAGGTAGACCCCCCCCGCACCCCCCCCCCCCCGGCCCTACAATGCTCTTCACCTCGAGTTGTGATGGTTGGTTGGTTGTTGGAGGTTTATGTCCTGGCAACATCTAAGGTCATATCAGGATGGGTACGGACTTGTGACAGTGCACACTCATGGTGACTTTATAGTGCTGTCCCACTGGGAGACCAGGTTGCCAGCACCAGTCACATTTTCTTGACACTGAGTCAACGAGTCCTTGCCCTATCCTATTAATGCCAAGTGCACGGCTAGGAAGCGACAAGTATCAATTTTTAAGTCATTGGTTTGACTCAACCAGGGCTTGATTCCCATGATCTACCAAAGCGGGAGATGGGCGTTCAACTCATTCGGCCATCCCGTCTGGTCTCTTGTGACGGTGAATGGTTTGTAAAGTGCAGTCAGAGTCCCGGAAAGAGAACCGGGGACCGGAGGTCCGATTACAGGTCTCGGGACGCAGCGAGAGTTGGCAACATTAACAGTCCCCGTGTTACCAACTGATCGGCCATGGCACTGATTGATTGATTAATGTCAGATCCTCCACCGGACAGATAAGAGTGTGTGAGGGAGTGGGCAGGGGGTGAAGGAGTAGCCGAATCGGTTAAAGCGCTGGCTTCCGGTGCGCTTTCCCATGCAGAAGGACGAGAGTTGGAATACTTGTCGAGTCAAGCCAATGACTTACGAAACGTATAATTGTTGCTACCGAGCCTGGTACTCGGCATTAATAGGATAGAGAAAGGACTGGTTAATTTTGTATAAGGATAATGTGACTGAATGGGATATTGAGTCATGGTGCCAGCGGCCTGGGTCTCCCAATGGGGGAGCACTATAAAGTCACCATGAGTTCATAGTCACAAGATGGTACCCGTCCTGATATGACCATAGATGTTGCTAGGACATAAAACCCAACAAGCATGTTAGATGTGTAGTGTCCATTTTCTAAAAAGAAAAATGTTTAATCTTTTTTTCCTCTTTAAACCCCCCCCCCCCCCACTCTACACAAAAAGTACTCTTTCCTCATAGTGATTTATTGATTGACATTCTGATTGATGATGGTTTAATGCAAAATCGGCAGAAAGTGCCATATTCATGGTGAAAAGTTAGTAGTGTTTCTCCCGCCTGTTTTCTTAATTAGACTTCTATGGCGACATTGAAAATTATGCGGGAATCTTAAATGGTCAGATTTGTGTCAAATGATTGCAAGAAAGTGATTTGATCGAAAATGATCGTTAAATTTCTATACACTTCTGTACACTTGTATGCACTTCTGTACATGTCTGTACACGTCTATGCACTTATGTACACCTATGTACACTTCTTTACACTGATATACACTTCTGTACACTTCTGTGCACTTCTGTACACTTCTGTACACTTCTGTATACTTCTATGCACGTCTATGCACTGCTGTACACTTCTATGCACATCTCTACACTTCTATGCACTTCTGTGCACTTCTATGCACGTCTGTATCCTTCTATTCACTTCTGTATACTTACTTATATACACTTATGTACACTTCTGGACACTTCTATGCACTTCTATGCACTGCTGTACACTTATATACACATCTATACACTTCTATGCACTTCTATACACCTATATGCATTTCTATACACTCCTGTACCCTTCTATACACTTCTGTACACTTAGATACACTTATGGACACTTCTGTGCACTTCTGTACACTTCTATGCACTTCTACACACGTATATGCACTTCTATACACTTCTATGCACTTCTGTACACTTCTATGCACTTCTATGCACTTGTGTGCACACTCTACACCCTCGTCACACTCTACACACTCTGCACACGTCTACACACTTCTATGGACTTCTATGCACTTCTGTACACTTCTATGCACTTGTGTGCACACTTCTACACACTCGGCACACATCTACACATTCTACACTTTGCACACACCTACACACTCGGCACACACCTACACATTCTACACTCTGCACATTTCTACACACTCTGCACACTTCTACACACTCTGCATACTCTGCACACTCTGCACACTTCTACACACTCTGCACACTTCTACAAACTCTCCACACTCTGCACACTTCTGCACACTCTACACACTCTGCACACTTCTACACACTCTGCACACTTCTACACACTCTGCACACTTTTACACAACCGGCACACTTCTGCACACTCGGCACACTTCTACATTCTGCACACTCTGCACACTTTTATGCAATCTACATACTCTACACTCTACACACTACACATTTCTACACACACTACACCCTCTGCACACACTCTCTTGGTGGCGCCCCCATGCGGCCCCGAGCCTCACTATCCGTGTACTTTCACTGCACTCCGCAGTGAAACAAACCATAAGCATATTCAGCGCTATTTATGTATCTTTTGCACAGATTAAATTGTTTGAAGTATATTTGAAATTGATCTACATTGATTTCTGTTTAAATCACACAATATTCCTACTTAATGAATGGGAAACTCATCCTGCAAGGGTATGCTCGATATTATCCAGTGGGAACTCGTTTTTCATCCTTTCGTCGCTGTGGACCCTTCTCAAACAAACTGAAAACGCTCTCCCGTTCCTTCCGGCTACTTGTGAGTAAAACACGCGCCCTGCTGCCATCCCGACCCGTTCCCAGGCTGCCCTTTACTTAGTGTGCAGTGACCACTCTGAGTCCCAGGCTTGGCGCTCCCTGGCGGTACGGGCTATTAGTGGTTTCACGCACGCACATGCGCACACACTTTCACACACACATATTGAAGAGCTAGCCTCCCGTCCCTCTTCTTCCCCAGCTATCTATCTACCACCCCTCTCCTTCCAGCCTCTCAATTTCCTCACCATCCAGCCCGCCATGTAATACCTCCCTGACCCTCACTCTCCTCTCCCTCTCCACTCCACCTCTCCATCCCACACCCTCCCTCTCCTCTCCCCTCCCTCCACCCCTCCCCTCTCCACACCTCCCCTCTCCACACCTCCCCTCTCCACACCTCCACCCCCCTCCCCTCCCTCTCTCATCTCCCCTCCCTCTCCTCTCCTCTCCTCTCCCTCCACCCTCACCTCTCCACCCCTCCATCCCCTCCCCTCCCTCCCCTCTCTCCTTCTCTCCCATCCCCTCCCATCCCCTTCCTCTCCTCTCCCCTCGCTCCTCTCCCCTCTCTCTCCCCTCTCTTCTCGCTCCCCCTTCCTCTCCTCTCCTCTCCCCCTCCTCTCCTCTCCCCTTCCTCTCCTCTCCCCTTCCTCCTCCTCTCCCCCTCCAACGCCGCTCCCCTCCCTCTCCTCTCCCTCCACCCTCCCCTCCCCTACCATTCCTGTCCTAACCCTCGCTCCTCCTCTCCCCCATCCCATCCCCTCCCCCTCCGCCCCTCCTCTCCTCCGCCCCCCTCTCTCACTCCCGCCCCCTCTCACACCCCTCCTCCCTCTCCTCCAATCTCCTCTCCCCCCATCCCCACTCCTCCCCTCCCACCGCTCCCCCTCCTCCCCATCCCCTCCCCCTCCCCTCTCCACGTCTCCCCCAATCCTCCCATTCCCCACTCCCCCCTATCCCTCTCTCTGCCCCACCTCTCCCCCATCCTCCATTCCATCCCCATCCCCAATCTTCTCCCATGCCCCCCCCCCCCACACACCTCACACATTCTCCAGGGTTAAGGCCTACTCCTGCTTGGTTCTCACAATTTTCATTAGGGACAAGATGGCGTCACTCAAAAAAACCCACAAAAGATACACGAAGGAATGAACAGTGTCCACGCTTCGAGAGGTGGCACTTCTTAGTGTATATGTACATGGTATTGTCTTTGATCGTGGAGCAGCGTTGGATTCTTCATAAAGAAAAGGCTATGGTTCTATAGATACACTGGAGATGTGTTGCCGAATCGGGAAGAGGTCATGGGTTTGAATCCTGGCCGAGTCAAACTGATGACTTAAAAACAAAAAAATAACTTAAACAGAATGTATACTTGTCACTACATAGCCTGGTGATTGGCATTACTAGGATAGGCTACGCACTGGTTTGCTCTCTATCAAAAGTATCAGGATAATGTGACTGAGTGGGATATTGCGTCATGGTGCCACTTCCTGGCCACCAGCCTGTTGATCGGCATTATTACTAGGATATGGCAAGGACTGGTTTTCTGAGTATCAGGATAATGTGGCTGAGTGGGATATCAGGTCACTGTGCGGGTAACCAGGTCTTCCAAGTTCCCGTGGGGCAGCACTATTAAGTCACATTCGTGTGCATTGTCACAAGTTGGTACCCAACTTTAATGTTACTAGAATATAAAGTCCCAGCAAGTTGTAGAAGCTTTTCCCCGCCGTAATATCCACAATTCCAACACAATTAAAGAACAATCTCATAATCTTTCATTTCTACACAGGACCTCAAATATCCGAATATTTTCACCGTCGGTAGTGATGGGGATTTTTGACGTAGAGCTCTTCCAATATTCATTTTATTTCAATACTGGACGCAGTGGCCGAATCGGTAGAGCGCAGGCTTCCTGTGCGGAAGGTCGAGAGTTCGAAACAAGGCAGGTCAAACCGATGCTTTACGAGATTGATACTTGTCGCTACCTAGTTTGACGCTCGGCATTAATAGCATAGGGCAGGAACCGGTTTGCTAATAATAGTAATATCAGGATAATGTGACTGAGTTGGAAATCAGGACATGGTGCCGACAGCCTGGTCTCCCAGTGGGACAGCACTATAAAGTCGGCATGAGTGTGCACTGCCAGAAGTCGGTAGGTACATGTCCTAATATGACGTTAGATGTTATCAGGATGTAAAACTCCAACACACAGACAAGCTGATATGACCGTAGCTGTTGCCAGGTTGTCAAACTCCAACAAACAAATATTATTTCAGGCGACTTTTTAAGCTGTGTTTACGCGCCTTCCAAAATGCAGACAACATTCATTCATTCACTCATTGAAGCGCGGCAAAAAAAGCGCGGGAGTTGACCTTGTAAATGACCTTGAAACTGTGGCAAGCAAAGCGTGATATATCGGTGCTTTTCCCGCCCCAGCTTCTTAATTACTTCAAACTGTCCGAATTTAGATCAATCTATATCTGTAAGGCCACACCCAATCGTATTTGCTGCATTTAATTTTAAGCCTAATGAGGCCACGTGGGGTCAACTCGCCTCATTTGACCTTAGTCAGGTCACGTTTGACCTTTGCGTCCCGGATGGTGGTGTTAAGCTGTTTCTACGATTTAATTCTTTTTAAATGTATTTACTTTTAAAATTTTAGCTGTGTTGTTTAGTATGACTGGCACGTGACTGGAATACTTGGGTTCCGCGATCCGAGCTACACGGGACTCTGAGGAAGGACTGAAGCTGCCACCCAGCACGCCGGGTCGCAGGTTCAGCTTAGAGAGACCAGACGGGGTGGCCGAATGAGTTGAGCGCCCATCTCCTATTTTGGGAGGTCGGGGGATCTGAACCCATGGGTTTGTGGGATTAGAACCGTGGTCGAGTCAAACCAATGACGTAGACAAATTATACTTGTCGCTTCCTAGCCAGGTGCTCGGCATTACTAGGATAGGGAAATAACTGGTTGGCTCAGTGTCAGGATAATGTGACTGAGTGGGATATTGGGTCATGCTGCTGGTGGCCTGGTTTCCCAGTGGGGCAGCACTATAAAGTTGCCAAGAGTGTGCACTGTCATAAGTCAGTACCCGTCCTGATATAACCTTAGATGTTGGTAGGAGGTAAAACTCCAACAAAAAGACAATCAATTTTGAGACAGGAAGTTTTGGAGGGGTGATGGTGATTACGTATACACGATGATAATACGGGGTGGAATTTTATTTCACGTAAACTACTAGTTAGGGTGTTTCTTTTTGTTTGCCCCGTCCTGATATGACCTTAGATGTTGCTAGGACGTAAAACAACAACAAACAAACAACAAACAATCTTTGTATTTGTTGTTTAAAGTCCTAGCAACATCTAATGTCATATCAGGATGGTATTAGCTAGGGCAATTTCACTGCAACCTCAATCAATCAATAGTTCCATCCTCTAGTCGAGGGTTGGATGCAATGGTTCTCCGCTTGTCCCGATGTTGTGCTGTTCTGATAGACTGTGAATAATTCAAGCCTGTCCACTGTGAAATATTTGTAAACCATGATGTTCTTGGTCTCCCTCTCCCTCTGCTGCCATTCACCTTCCCTTCCAACAATGTACGGTATATTGAACTCTGACGAATGATGTGGCCAAAATAAATAAGTTTCTTTGTCTGTATAGTGGCAAACAAGCTTTTCTTATTTTTAATTTTTCTGAGAACTTCTTTGTTGGTGATCTTCTTTGTCCATGATATTTTCATCATCCTTCGATAAGTCCACATCTCAAATGCTGCTAAACGTTTGTACATTTTCTTAGAGATTGTCCATGTCTCTGCCCCATACATTAGAGTAGACCACACATAACACTGAAGAATACGCTTCCTTGTTTGTATTAATATCTTACTTGATGTTAACACTCTATTCATTTTGGAGAATGTTGTTCGGGCTATTGTTATCCTTCTTTTAATTTCTTCCTCACATCTCCCACTGCAACCTACATTAGAACTAATAGAAGTGTAGTGGTCAGCACTGACCTCAGGTATTGAGCCACATAGACAGCTAGTCGTACATAGGGTGATGACATCAGGGAGCCTAGGTGGTAAAGTGGTTAGCACACTAACACCCGGAATGCAATGTGGGTTCGATTCCTGCACTAGGCGGAATATGGGGGATGCATTAATGCAGGTGGTGTCGGGCTGTGGGGATGTATTAATGCAGGTGGTGTCCTGCTGTGGGGATGTATTATTGCAGGTGGTGTCCCGGTGTGGGGATGCCTTAATACAGGTGGTGTCCTGCTGTGGGGATGTATTAATGGAGGTTGTGTCCTACTGTTGGGATGTATTAATGCATGTGGTGTCCTGCTGTGAGGATGTATTGATGCAGGTGGTGTCCTGCTGTGGGGATGTATTAATGCAGGTGGTGTACTGCTGTGGGGATGTATTAATGCATGTGGTGTCCTGCTGTGAGGATGTATTAATGCAGGTGGTGTCCTGCTGTGGGGATGTATTAATGCAGGTGGTGTCCTGCTGTGGGGATGTATTAATGCAGGTTGTGTCCTGATGTGGGGATGTATTAATGCAGGTAGTATCTTGCTGTGGGGATGTATTAATGCAGGTGGTGTCCTGCTGTGGGGATGCATTAATACAGGTGGTGCCCTGCTGTGGGGATACATTAATGCAGGTGGTGTACTGCTGTGGGGATACGTTAATGCAGGTTTAACCGTGTCAGTTCGACCGTCGTGGTTCTCTTCGTATACAAATAATCTCATCGGCGGGTCCGTCGTGCTGCCTGGCTGAGTGGCGGCTGTCACCGACACTCCTGCTCCTATCGCCACCCGTCGTAGTCCCGGTGATGTTTCCCATACGTGAGGTTAATATCCCCACATTACTAAAGCACTATGTGTTACTACTTGTGCTATCTCCTCGGGTTCCCGTCCCGCAATTCGTTCTACGACCGATTTTTGTGCATATGTTATTGCAGCTAAAGCGGCTGTCACACATCACCGGATTGAGCAATGGACAGAATTGTCTAGTCCGGTGGTGTTCGGGTGTGATAAATATCTAAATGTATTAAAATGCGGCAAAATGTTGTGATATCGGGTAAAAGGCCACTGGACGAACGGACATTAAATGGACATGAAAGACATAGGACGGACATGAAACGGACATGAACGGATAGCCAACAGACGAAACAAACTCAAAGCGGGCAAGAACAGTAGAGGTAAATCCAGCAGCATCTGTTCCAAGTTGTGTGCATGTTCAAAACGTGTATGGATACAAACCGGACTATCAACAGACTTTGTTCGGTTTCTTTCCGTTTCCTCCCACCCGGTGATGTGTGACAGCCGCTTTACGGTATACTCCATCACCACTACGAATAGAATCACCAGAGACGTTATCTACTACTTTACTTGTCTATAATTGTATCCTGGCTCCAAGCTCCAGCAGAAGTGTTACTGTAAATTAATTGTTATAAGTATGTAAGAACCAGTCTATAATATAAGTATAGCAATATGGATCAAAGTTATTAAGTTGACCGTTCGGTTAATGTTATTAGGGACCTGTTCGAATAGCGTACGGAATGCAAGGAACGTCTCGGTAACAGTTTAGAGCTCGTGACTTTATTACATTTCCTAACAAGTAACCATCTAAACTGTTCCAATGTCAGTCTGCCGAATAAATACCACATATCAAACTTCCCCATCGTCTAGTTGTTTTTGATTACTGCATTAAAAGCCAGAATATCGTCAAAAACATCAGAGCGCACACGAAACACGCCTGATATGTCCGAACCCGACAACTCGAACCTTGTACGTTGCTAGGAGAGTAACATGGGATACCCCGCCGACTCTCCCAGCGACGGGTTACGGTGGCGACCCCTTCCCCGCATTCGATAACGATTGCGGGCCCGCATCGGAGAGCAGCCCGCAATTAATTGCAGGTCATTCGCCCCAGGCCCGCAACGGTAAAAGCTTATCTATAGTATCTTCCCACTTCACAGGTGGTGTCGGGCTGTGGGGATGCATTTGCGCAGGTGGTGTCCTGCTGTGGGGATGTATTAATGCAGGTGGTGTCCTGCTGTGGGGATGCAATAATGCTAGTGGTGTCCTGCTGTGGGGATGCATTAATGCAGGTGGTGTCCTGCTGTGGGGATGCATTAATGCAGGGGGTGTCCTGCTGTGGGGGATGCATTAATGCAGGTGGTGTCCTGCTGTGGGGATACATTAATGCAGCGGGTGTACTGCTGTGTGGATGCATTAATGCAGGTGGTGTACTGCTGTGGGGATACAGTAATGCAGGTGGTGTCCTCCTGTGGGGATGCATTAATGGAGGTGGGGTCCTGCTGCGGGGATACATTAATGCAGATGGTGTCCTGCTGTGCGGATGCATTAATGCAGGTGGTGTCCTGCTGTGGGGATACATTAATGCAGGTGGTGTCCTGCTGTGGGGATGCATTAATAAAGGTGACGTCCTGCTGTCTGGATGCATTAACGCAGGTGGGGTCCTGCTGTGTGGATGCATTAATGCAGGTGGTGTTGTGCTGTGCAGATGCATTAATGCAGGTGTTGTCCTGCTGTGGGGATGCATTAATGCAGGTGGTGTCCTGCTGTGGGGATGCATTAATAAAGGTGACGTCCTGCTGTGAGGATGCATTAATGCAGGTGGTGTCCTGCTGTGGGGATGCATTAATGCAGGTGGGGTCCTGCTGTGGGGATGTATTCATGCACTTGGTGTCCTGCTGTGGGGATGCATTAATAAAGGTGACATCCTGCTGTGGGGATGCATTCATGCAGGTGGGGTCCTGCTTTGGGGATGCATTAATGCAGGTGGGGTCCTGCTGGGGGGATGTATTAATACAGGTGGTGTAAATTTTTAAGTCATCGGTTTGAGTCGACCAGGGTTCGAACCCACGATCCCATGGTCTACCAACACGGGAGACGGACGCTCTAACTCATTCGGACATCCCGCCTGGTCTAGCCTAGGTAATGACAAGTATCAATTTTATAAGTCATTGGTTTGTCTCGACCAGGAATTGAACTCCCCGACTTCCCGTACTGGAGGCCTTCGCTCTACCGTTTCGGCCACCACATTCGGTTTCCCATAAAGAGATAGATGGTTGGTTGTTGGAGTTTTACGTCCTGGCAACATCTAAGGTCATCATAAGTAGGGAGGTGTGAGATGACTTTGAACCCCCCCCCACCACCACCGCCCACCCCCATTTTTTCCCATCACGTGACCGACACACAATCTGACACTAGAGTGCCGTGTGCAGAATGCTGCGTTCCCGCCTAAAGTGGCCTAAGTGGCGGGCCTTCACTACCAGCAGCACCAGCCGGCTTTTCCTGCTTTCCTTTTCTTTAACAATTTACAAAGGAGGACTTGATCGTGTGAATGAATACATAATTACTCCTTAAACTTTGTTGGCGAATTCACTCAATTTGTTGCCATAGCTAATAATCGGCGGCTATTAATTAGCAACATCCTTCTCTTTGAAATAAAGTTAAATAAATACAGTACTTACTGTTGTTGTTGGTGTTGCTTGTGCATCTTTCTCCAGGCACATATTTGATTGATATCGCCATGAGAAATAATTATGTTTTTCAGGTTTATTTACTTACATTAGTCAATTAGTATTTAGACATATGTTGATTGTCGATACACTGCTTAGATACACTATTGCATTATTCAAGTGCACTACCTCACTGCTCCCCGTCCTGATATGACCTTAGATGTTGCTAGGAAGTAAAACAACAACAAACAAACAAACCTCACTGCTTAAATATACTATCTCACTGCTTAAATATACTATTTCACTGTTTAAATATACTATCTCACTGCTTAAGTATACTATCTTACTGCTTAAATATACTATCTCACTGCTTATGTGTACTATCTTACTGCTTAAATATACTATCTCACTGCCTAAGCATACTATCTCACTGCTTAAGTGTACTATCTCACTGCTTAAGTGTACTACCTCACTGCTTAAATATACCATCTCACTGCTTAAGTACTACCTCACTGCTTAAGTACTAGCTCATGGCTTAAGTGTACTATGTCACTGCTTAAATATACTATCTCATTGCTTAAGTGTACTATCTCACTGCTTAAATATACTATTGCACTGCTTAAATATACTATTTTGGTGCGCAAGTATACTATATCACTGCTTAAATAAACTATCTCACTGCTTAAATATACACTACTATCTCACTGCATAAGTATACTATTTCACTGCTTAAATATACTAGCTAATTGCTTAATTGGACTATCTCACTGCTCAAGTATACTGCTATTTCACTGCTTAAATATACTATCTCACTGTCTAAGTGAACTATCTCACTGCCTAGGTGTACTATTTCACTGCTTAAATATACTATATCACTGCTTAAATATATGATCTCACTGTTTAAATATACTAGCTCATTGCTTAAGTATACTATCTCACTGCTTAAGTATCCTATCTCACTCCTTAAGTATCCTATCTCACTGCTTAAGTATACTATCTCACTGTTTAAGTATTCTATCTCACTGCTTAAATATACTAGCTCACTACTTAAGTATACTATCTCACTGCCTAAGTATACTATTTCACTGATTAAATATACTAGCTCACTGCCTAAGTATACTATCTCACTGCCTAAGTGTACTGTCTCACTGCCTAAATATACTATCTCACTGCTTAAATATGCTAGCTCACTCCTTGAGTATACTAGCTCATTGGTTAGTATATTTAAGCAGTGAAATAGTATACTTATCTCACTGCTTAAGCATACTATCCCACTGCTTAAGCATACTATCTCACTGCTTAAATATTCTATCTCACTGCTTAAATATCCTACTATTTCACTGCTTAAATATACTATCTCACTGCTTAAGCATACTATCCCACTGCTTAAGCATACTATCTCACTGCTTAAATATTCTATCTCACTGCTTAAATATAATACTATTTCACTGCTTAAATGTAGATTACTAGTATTTCGCTGCTTAAATACTCTTACACTGCTTAAAACACTCTCTGACTGCTTAAAAACACCATGTCTCTGCTTCGAATCATTATCTTATTGCTTAGATACACCATCTCTATGCTGACATACATTATTTTGCTACTCGGATACCCACGCCCTCCACCCCCCCCCCCCCCTCACCTGGTACCTGATTTCCTTAGACCCGCTATCTCTGAAGCTGAGACCCATTTGTCTGACGGCCTTCTCTTTGTCTACTTTCAGGTATGTGCACTTCGGCTATCTGTACACTGCTGTTGTCAGGTAGGGCATAAACAGTCGTCATGCATAACAGAGACAACACGGACACGGAGCTGGTTGAAGAGAAGTTTATATCGTCTGGCAGGAGATATAATACATCGCCCACCGAGTAAAGTTTAAAAGTGTGGGCATGCGCTGAGGGGGCCTGCAGCGGACTTGGGAACCTGACCATGCAAACATGCGTATAGCTCAGCAGGGGGGGGGGGGAGTAATTGCGAGGTGGTGGTCTGTCCTTTGTTTATACTCCCATAATTCATTATAGAGCCTATATATATTATACATATACAACCGGGGAATTCGTCGGCTTTCATTATGTCACTTCCTGGTTCCACCCCACGTCACCCAGACTGGTCCCCCGAGGCTCCTGGTCCAAAGGGTGTCCTGGTCCCCAGAGTCTCCTGATCCCCAAGGGCTCCTGGTCCCCAGGGTCTCCTGTTCCCCAGGGTCTCCTGGTCCCCCGGGGCTCCTGTTCCCCAAGGTCTCCTAGTCCCCCACAGCTCCTGGTCCCCAGGGTCTCCTGGTCCCCAGGGTCTCCTGTTCCCCAGGGTCTCCTGGTCCCCAGGGTCTCCTGGATCCCCGGCGTTCCCTAACAGACAGACGGTAGAACCTTGGTTTTGACATTAGTGGGTTTAAAATGTGATGGCCTATTTTTAAACAAAGAATTGCTACATTAGACACTGGTTTCTCCTGAAACTGCTTGACGCCGCTAAAGGCTTTATTTACCCCCATGTGTCGGCCGAGTCAAAATAATGACTTACAAAATTGATACTTGTCGCTACCTATCCTGGTGCTCGGCATGGTTTGATTCGGCTGGGATTCGAACTCCCGACCCTCCGCACGGGAAGCCTGCGCTTTACCGTTTGCGCCACCCCGTCCGGGTAAACAATATCAACCTACCTACATTAACTATAGGCCCCCCACACCTCAGATTTCTATGTAGATCACTTCAGATAAAAGGACTTCAACCAGGCGGGATGGCCGAATGAGTTAGAGTGTCCGTCTCCCATGTTGGTAGATCGTGGGTTCGAATCCTGGTCGAGTCAAACCAAGGACTTAATTGATACTTGTCGCTTCCTAGCCAGGTGCTTGGCATTATTAGGATATGGCAAGAAGCAGTGGAATGAGGAAGACCAATTGTCTGCGACTGAAATTTCCCCTGGTTAATCAACTAATGTACACAAAAAACAACAACAAGAAACAACCTAGATACCATTTTGGTACACATTGCTTACCTGTCATTAGTGACAGCAGGGATGAAAGTGGTCTCTTACACAAAACGTGGAAACCTTGGCGCCAACGGTGAATTTCCGCGAAAAGGCGGATTTTCCCCCATAGGATTAGCACTGTCAGGGAATCGCGGGAAAATGCTGGAAGTCTGGTTTCAACTGTCCTTGTTGTAACTATATTAATTATTATCGCCCATACCTAACTCTTTCTTCCTTGGGTGTTCTGCTCTAGCAACATCTAAGGATTCGGACCAACCAACTGCTGTCATATATAATAATATTCCTCCAGTGTGTGAGGCGCGAGGGGGCCACCACTCAGGAGTGCCCCCCCCCCCTTATCCTGACAGAAGGGGGGGGGGGGCACTCCACCACATGGGCTATGGAGGAATAATAATAATAATAATAAACCAGACGGGATGGCCCGATGAGTTAGAGCGTCTGCCTCCCGTGTTGGTAGATCATGGGATCGTGGGTTTGAACCCTGGTCGAGTCAAACCAATGACTTAACAATTGATACTTCTTGCTTCCTAGCCAGGCACTCGGCATTATTAGGATAGGGCAAGGAGCAGTGGAATGAGGAAGACCAATTGTTCACGATTGGAATTTCCCCTGCTTAAACAACTAATGTACCAACAAAAAAATACACACAAAAATACAGTATATGTTACGCTACAATTTTATGCTCGTATAATGCGTTATGCATGACATAATATAATGAGATTTTCCTAACATTAATCAGTGAATATCGACAATCGCGGAAATCGGCGAAATCGTGGTAGTCTTTCATTCCTGCATGTCTATTGATTGGTTCCAATGCGCAACTAATATTTACCGCACCCTACCACTCTACAGGGTATGTAATTTAAAAATCATTCAATGCATGTTAATATTTACCCAACCTTACCACTCTACAGGGTGTGTACTTTAACAAAAATCATTCAATGCATGTTAATATTTACCACACCCCACCACTCTACAAAGTATGTAATTAAAAGAAAATCATTCAATGCGTGTTAATATTTACCTCACCCTACCACTCTACAAGGTATGTAATTAACTAAATGCATGTTAATTACACATTTCCATCGACATGAGAACGAGGTTTGCACAGCTTTCGCTCATTTGTTTATCTGGCTCCTTATTAATAATAATGCCGTAACTATGTCAACACAGTTGTACAATATAATGTCATGGGCGTGCTGAAAATGGGAAAGGATTGCATCTAGAGCAGGAATCGAAACCACACTTCTTGCCATTCCATCCCTAGCATGCTAACCATTACAATACCTAGGCTCCCTGATGCAATCACTCTATATGCACCTATCGACCTATGTGGCTCCTTGTATTTGAGATCGGTGCAGTATCTTTAAATGGTTTACATCCATAAGTCATGTAATGCTTACAATTACATACAGACAGACAATACACATACAGTGTAGATTCAACAACCATACAGCATGTAGTTTGTACAAGATCCTGGTCACGGCGCCAGTGTCATTGTTGTGAATGAAATGGGAAAAATTGTGCAAAGAGCATGATTTCAAACTCATACTTATTTCCATTCATATTGCTAGGGCGTAAAACAACAACAAACAAAACAAATCTTGCCATTCCAGAGTTAGCATGCTAACCATTACACTCCCTAAGCTCCCTGATGCAATCACCCTATCCAGGCAAACCCACCTCTGTAGCTCCTCGCTCTCGGAGGTCAGTGCAGATTACTACAATAACATGGTGGCGCCATCTATGGCAGTGTAGGAAATAAGTGATGGCACTAATGCACTCTGGTCCCGAGAGGTGGCGCTGTGAACGAGTCCACGCCGTTGACTAATTGTGTCTTTTCTTAATCCATGAGAAAAATATTTAATGACCAGATTAGGAACGCTTGGTGATAGGTGACGAGTTTATTAAGTTTGCCCATTTATGTTACAGTTAACACCCCATAGAAGCAAAGTGTTTTGTGGCTATGGGAAGGCGTTCAGTTTTTAAATCATGGAATTTGAACTCATCATACTAAATCACCTAAGTGCCTACACCTCATAATCCCAGTGGCTGAAGGTGTGCCTGCATATTTAAATATTAGGGCACGGGACGTAGCTCAGGCGGTAGAGTGTCCACCTGTGAAGGTGTGGGTCATCCAATCGATCCTGCGTAGTGGACGCGTTTGCAGTTTGGGCCATCTTCCATTCCAACCAGTGGGAAAGTGCATATAAAAGACCCCTTACTGCTTATCAGAAAAGGTAGCCTATAGGGCGACAGCTGGTTTCCCCCAAAGAAATATATCAGAATGACCATATGTTTGACATCCACTAGCCGATGATAAAAATCAATGTGCTCTAGAGACGTCGTTAAATAAAACAAACTTTCCTTTTTATTTAAATATTATAATCTGAAATTGATGACACTAAGTAGTGAGTGGGTGTTTGTTGAGGGTTTCGATGTGACGTCACAGATCACGTGGTTTCTTTGTTTAGTTACATATCCACCGTACGTGGTGGCCTAATCGGTAGAGCGCAGGATTCCCTTGCGGAAGGTCGGGAGTTCAAATCACAGCCGAATCAAACCGATGACTTATAAAGTTGACACTTGTCACTACCTGGCCTGTTGCTTTGCATTGATAGGATAGGACAAGGACTGGTTAGCTCAGTATCATGATAATGTGACTGTTTCTGCCGTGAATATGGCCTATGCTGCCGACAAGGCGTTAAGAAACCACCAATCAATCAACTTGTGTGGGATATCTGGTCATGGTGCTGGCGGATTGGTCTCCCAGTGGGGCAGCATTGTACAGTCACCATGAGTGTCCACTGTCACAAGTCGGTACCCGTCCTGATATGGCCGAATGAGCTAGAGCGTCCGTCTCCTGTGGTGGTAGATCGTTGGGTCGTGGGTTCGAACCATGGTCGAGTCAAACCAATGACTTAAAAATGTATACTTGTCGCTTCCTAGCCAGGCGCTTGGCATTATTAGGACAGGGCAAGGACTGGTGTGCTCAGTGTCAGGATAATGTGACTGAGTGGGATACCAGGTCATGGTGCCGCTGGCCTGGTTTCCCAGTCGGACAGCACTATAAAGTCGCCATGAGTGCGCACTGTCACAAGTCGGTGCCCGTCCTGATATTACCTTAGATGTTGCTAGGACATAAAACAACAACAAACTAACATGACTTTAGATGTTGCTAGGACGTAAAACAACAACAACAAACAAGTTACGTATCCATGTTGGTCGACTCGCTAATGGTTGGAGTAATGGGAATTGCAAGGTTAAATATCTGATTTTTGTTTTAAATGCCACTTGAAATGCAAAATAGGGTTGGGATCGGGACATAGCTCAGGCGGTAGAGTGTCCAGCTGTGTAGGTGTGGGTCATCCTACCGATCCTGCTGAGTGGATCTATTAGCAGTGTGGGTTATTTTTAGTTCCTAACCAGTAGTCAACAACTGGTTCATCAAAGGCTGTGGTATGTGCTGTCATGTCTATGGGAAAGTGCATATAAAAGACCCCTTGCTGCTTATCAGAAAGAGTAGCCTATGAGCAGCAGGTTTCCTCCAAAGAAATATGTCAGAATGACCATATGTTTGACGTCCAATAGCCGATGATAAAAATCAATGTGCTCTAGAGACATTGTTAAAGTTGCATAGTCCGATGGGTTTTGACTTTCTGTCATTTTCGGAGATAAACATATTAGGGTGATCGTTATAATCGACCCTACTTTTACTTGAAGTAATTTTTATTTTAAATAGCTAACTTTTGAGATATTTGAAATGCAAACAAGCAAAATTAGTTTTGGCAAGCTTGCCAAAACTCTGACACCATAGGTTTCTGTAGTAATCGGTTCTATTGAATTGCCTCAGTATTCCCTTCTATGTGGTGACATATATTTAACAAGTGCACCAGTATTTAAGTTAGATATGTAGAATCAAATTGAGATACTTGTTTTGGTTTTGAAAATGTGATGCTTCATCGGACTGTGCAGCTTTAAATAAAACAAAAACAGAGCAACAAGGTTGTTTTTTGTGTCTTTTTATAGAGCATGTTCTTAGTCTTATGCTTTATCAGAAAACACCAATTCTTGCCATAAAGTTTGAGATAAATGTTGTTAATGCTCGACGATATCCTTGTTAAGGCTGTCATTGCAAACAGCTACTTAGACATATAGGCGTGGATACAGTGATTGCATTTGGGGAGTCTTAGATTGGTTGATTGTTGGCATTTTACATCCTGACAACATTTAAGGTCATATCACAATGGGTACCAACTTATAACAGTGAGCACTCATGGTGACTCTATAATGCCGCCCCACTGGGAAATCAGGCTGCCCGCTCCATGATCCGATATCCCACTCAGTCACATTATCCTGACACTGAGCTAACCAGTCCTTGTCCTATCCTAATAATGCCGAGCGCTAGGCTAGTAAGCGACAAGTATCAGTATGGGGTAATGGTTATCACACTAGACAAGGAATGGCAAGAACGGTGGGTTTGAATCCTGCTCTTGGCGCAATGTTTCCCATTTGCTACGACAACCCCATAATATTGGTTTCCGTAACCAGGATCTTGTATGGTTGGTGAACCTTCTCAGTGTATATCTAAGTCCATTGCTTGTATGTATGTAATTGTAAGCACTAAATGACTTATGAATGTAGACCAGTTAAACAGACTTGCAATTACGTGGGGACGAGTGTGTTAGTGTGCACTGATCTCTCCAGCAAATAACCACATGGACAAGTGGGCATTGACAGGGTGATTGCCTCAGGGAGTGTAGACAATCTAATGGTTAAGATGCTAGCCACAAAATGGAATGAAATATGGGTTCGAATGCAACTCTAGGTGCAATGTATACCATTTGCAAAACATCCCCCCCAAGACAATGGTAACTAATATGTGTGCAACCTTTACGTATGTCATGAGTGCTATTTAGTGAACATTAATTTTTAATGCATTGGATATAATTATGTCATCAGACAATTTCACTATTTATTGAACATTAATTTTTAATGTATTGGATATATGTCATCAGACAATTTACACTATTGTGTTATGTACTATTGAACATTGATTTTTAATGCATTGGATATTTCATCAGACAATTTAAACTATTGTGTTCATGTACTATTGAACATTGATTTGTTATGCATTGGATATGTCATCAGACAATTTACACTATTGTGTTCATGCACTATTGAACATTGATTTTAATGCATTGGATATGTCATCAGACAATTTTCACTATTGTGTTCATGCACTATTGAACATTGATTTTTAATGCATTGGATATGTCATCAGACAATTTACACTATTGTGTTCATGCACTATTGAACATTAATTTTTAATGCATTGGATATATCATCAGACAATTTTTACTATTGTGTTCATGCAGACTCAGCAATTGCTAAATATAGCAACCTAGGTTAGAGGTCGCGATGTCCACTCTAAGAATACACATTCGCCGAGCGAGCCTATGCCCCTCCCCCCCCCCCCCCACCCCCCCTCGCCAGGAAGTTGAACTGGATGTCATGTCTACTCTACATCATGGAAACGGCCATTACATGCTTCGCTGAGTGCAGTGTGTCGCTTTGGTTCGCCTTGTTTAACGGCTCATGGCTGTGCTTGAAAGGACATAACAAGCGCAAATAAAAACCATCTCCACTGGTGAAATCAATGATGGAGATTAAGTCACTGCCATCAATAGTCCTCATTTCAAAACTTTGTCATTTCATTGCGTTATACACCAGCAGGATGGCCATTGGAGTTGAGAGTCCGTCTCCCGTTTTGGTAGATCATGGGATTTGAACCCATGGGTTGGAACCCTGGTCGAGTAAAACCAATGACTTAAAAATTGATAGTTGCTTGTTTGTCAGGCACTCAGCATTATTCGGATTGATTGATTGATTGGTGGTTTCTTTACGCTCTGTTGGCAGGATAGGCCATATTCACCATGAGAACTGTTTGTATTTAATTCAAACGATCGCTTTTACATGTAAAAGCATACAATCAATTTTGGGTGAATAGACACTCATGAATTTTAAAACTCACAATCATATATTTTCTGGTCAAGCTAAATAAAATTCGAGATGAAAGTATTATTCATTGATGGAATTTGTTTAATAAGCTATCTGAGGTGGTACAAACCAGTCGCCCTAAAAAAGGCTCAAATGTTTTCTTGTTTTACTTTAGTAAAAATGTCATGCATGCTGTTTGCAGTGTAAAATTGTTGGTGCAGGGCCATGAAAACCACACAGTTTAATAAAGTGTTTTAATGTCAGTGGGGACTGACATCCAATACATTAAGGGGGACGGTCCCCCTTGGAAAATGTGTTTTAACTACAAGTGGCCAATATGGCATCTTGTTAAACAACCTGGTCGTGTCACCCTTCCAGGCGACTCAGCGGCAGTCTGTTCACGGACAGGGTAATTCTATGGAGTTTGTTGTTCGGGTGTTCATCCGATTCAATCTGCCATAGGTTCCAGATGTATTTTTGAATGGTAGGTATTCGGATAGGGCAAGGACTGGTTGGCTAAGTATCAGGATAATATGATGGAGTGGGATATCAGGTCATGGTGCTGGTGGCCTGGTCTCCCAGTGGGGCAGCATTATAAAGTCGCCATGAGTGCGCACTGTCACAAGTCGGTATCCATCCTGATATGACCTTAGATGTTGCCACAATGTAAAACTCCAACAACCAACCATTATGCTAAATCAAGATGGAGTACAGTGCATTAGGCAAATATTATTTAGGATGGCATTTCTTACATTGGGTACAGGCATGTGATTTGGTGCAGGAAAAAAACCCTGATAATTTGTTTAGGTTATCATGGGGGACACACATCCCACTGAGTGGTAAGAGGGAAGCAAATAGTGTATTTCAGCTGTTTCGGCGGCCAGAAAAAACTGAAATTTTATTGTTTTAACGGAATTCAGTTTCAGTGGCCAGAAAAAAACGGGAATTCGGGTTAAAACCTGAGAAATCACATGTCTGTGGTTATGAAGATTGAGAAAGCAGAATTGTAGACTAAACATCAGTTTATTTCTATGCAGAAACACTATGATTGCAGCTGAGGCCACTCATTGTTTGTTTGTTTGTGAATTGTTGAACCGAGCAGGGTGTCATAGATAGGAAGTGATGCGCAACAAATATAATAAATGAAACAGGGTACAACATATAACAGGATAAGACTATCAATGTCAATACTCTAAGATATGCTTTAACAAAAAAGAATTGCTAGTCCTATAGTTTTGAGTCCCCGTAATTTTTTTTAGATCAATATATTAAATTGATTGTTATAATCCACCTTACGTTAGTTTGAAGTATGTTTGTTTGTTGTTGTTTTACATCCTAGCAACATCTAAGGTCATATCAGGACGGGTACCGACTTGTGACAGTGCACACTCATTGTGACTTTATAGTGCTGTCCCACTGGGAAACCAGGCCGCCAGCACCGTGACCTGGTATCCCACTCAGTCACATTATCCTGACACTGAGCACACCAGTCCTTGCCCTATCCTAATAATGCCAAGCGCATGGCTAGGAAGCAACAAGTATCAATTTTAAAGTCATTGGTTTGACTCGACCCCACGACCCCACGACCCCACAATCTACCAGCACGGGAGACGGACGCTCTAACTCATTCGGCCATCCCGTCTGGTTCCCCTAGTTTGAAGTAACTTATGTTTTAAATGTCTAACTTTAAATATAAAAACAAACAGTTCTCGCCGTGAATATGGCATATGCTGCCGACATGGCACAAAGCAACCACCAATCAATCAATCTCTTGAGATATTTGAAGTGCAAACACGCAAAATTAAGTTTAGAAAGCACACCAAAATTCTGACTCCATCGGCTTATGCAGTAACATTCTATTAAATAGACTCAGTCAGCCCTTCTATGTGATGACAAATGCTTAATCTAAGTTAGATATGTAGAATCAAATCTACGTGGATGTTTTGGTTTTGAAAATGTGATCTTCATCGGACTATGCAGCATTAAGATTATTTTTGTAGATATTAAATGGTTGACATGATATAATAGTTACTATAATTACTGTATTTTGTTTCCATTTAATCAGGCGAAGAGGTGTGGTGAGCGAGGCAGTCTGGATTTGGTTTGTTGTTGGAGTTTACGTCCTGGTAACATCTAAGGTCATATCAGGACGTATGAGAGCTGTGATTGGCTGCCACCAGTGGAGCGGCACGTAGCCCTGATGGTAGAGTGTACACCTCTGAAGGTGTGGGTCATCCTATTGATCCTGCTCAGTGGACCCATTTAGAGTTTGGGCTATTTTCCATTCCAACCAGTGGTCCACAACTGGTTCATCAAAGGATGTGGTATGTGATGTCCTGTCTGTGGGAAAGTGCATATAAAAAATTCCTTGCTGCTTATTAGAAAGAGTAGCCTATGTGGCGGCAAGCCGGTTTCCTCCAAAGAAATATGTCAGAATGACCATATGAAGACTTTGTGTGCAAAACCACATAAACGCCAATAAAAAAATGGAGATAAACGTTGGAATCAACCCCTCAAAAACTTAATTTGTTATATTCTTTCTCTTTTGTTTATTGCTCCATAATGATGTGATCAAATGAAAAGTGGAATTAGTGACAACCAATATTATTTTCAGGTAACAATCTTTTTATTTAAACTACATATTTGGATTGGCGTTTACATGGTTTTGCACCTGAACTCTTCATATGTTTGACATCCAATAGCCAATGATAAAAATCAATGTGCTCTATAGGCGATGTTAAATAAAAGACAATTTCTATAGGCTGCCACCTGTGGTAATGGGTGGGTTGGGTGCAAACTGTGCTGTACCCCCAACAATGAGAGAGCGAATGAGTGCACCCCTGCTCATTCAACCCAAAGTAGTGTTGTGACTATATATCTCAGTTTTAAATAGTCCCCATTTACATTGTCTTATTCATAGTGCAGTGTACTCAGTCAGGCTGCTGACATAATGTATGTAGTTATTGCATTGACCAGGCAGGATGGCCGAATGAGCCATTCAGATTTTGGGAGATCGGGGCATCCGAACCCATGGGTTCTTGGGTTCGAACCCCAGGTGAGTCAAACCAATGACTTTAGAATTGATACTTGTCGCTTCCTAGCCAGTTGCTCAGCTGACACAACTTCCTAGCCAGTTGTGTCAGGATAATGTGACTGAGTGGGATTTCAGGTCATGGTGCTGGTGGCCTGTTATCCTAGTGGGACAGCACTATAAAGTCGCCATGAGAGCGTACTCTCACAAGTCAGTACCGTCCTGATACATCCTTAGATGTTGCTAGGACGTTAAGCAACAAACAAACAACAGTTATTGCATTGTGAATCGCTCGAGCCTTCTGGGCATCCCACCGCTGCAGTTATGAGTTCATCTTCGGCTTCCTCTTCATACGCCGGAACTAGGGGGAATAAACTCTGAGAGGACTGTGACTATTGAAGCAAGATGAGTATTTTGGTTTGTGGCAGGATGATGCAGCTTTTGCATTAGGATAGACGTTGACTTGTTACAGTCTGTACGCAGAAATTGTTTGTTGTTGAGGGGTAGGGTGGCATGATGGGGTTAGAGGGGACAGTGGATGTGTTGGAGGGGAGTGAGGGGGATGGGTTGAGGGGAGTGAGGGGAGTTGTGGTTTGAGGGGAGTGAGGGGTGGTGGTTTGAAGGGAGTGACGGGCGGTGGTTTGAGGGGAGTGAGGGGGGTGGTTTGAGGGGAGTATGGGTTGGTGGTTTGAGGGGAGGAGTGAGGGTGAGGTTTGGGGAGTGAGGGGTTGTTGCATGAGTGGTGGTTGTTTGAGGGGAGTGAGAGGGATGGTTTTGAGGGAGTGAGGGGTGGTTGTTTGAGGGAGGGAGGGGGGGGGGGTGTCGGGGAGTGACAGGTGTGGTTTGAGGGAGTGTGGGGCGGTGGTTTGAGGGAGTGAGGGGGTGGTGGTGTGAGGGGATTGATGGGTGGTTGTTTGAGGGGAGGATGGGCGGGTTTAGTGGCGGAGCCAGATTGGTAATTGCTGACCTGGTGTGGGTGGGACACAGAGGGGAAGAGGCAGAATAGAGTGGGGCGGGGCCAGGGGCGAGGCGGGAGCGGAGAGGAAGGGAGGGGAGGGATGGAGAGTGGAGGGAGAGGAGGGGACCGAAGGGGAGGGGATGGGCGGGGAGGGGAGATGAGTGGAGGGGCGAGGAGCGGAGGGGAGGGGCGCGGACGGGATGGACGAGGAGGGGAGGGGCGAGGAGGTGAGGGGAGGGGCGAGGAGGGGAGAGGAGGGGAAGGGCGGAAAATAGAGGTGTGGAAGCGGTGGGGCCAGGGAAGAGGTGGAATATAGCAAGATGGGAAGACGGGCGGCGGGACAGGACGGGCATGGCAGGGCAGGGCAGGGCAGGGCAGGGCAGAAGGTCGGGGGCGGGTAAGAAGTGAGGCGGAGCGGAGGCGGGGGAAGGTGGGGGCGGGGCAGGAAGTCTGAAGTTGAGTGGGGTTGGCAGGCAAGGCAGCCATTCGGCAGTAATGTAGAGAGGAGGCGGGGCGGGTGTGTGGGTGGTGCTTGCGGGCGTGTGTGGCGGGCAGGTGTGTGGGGTTTGGCGGGGAGCCGTGAGACGACGGTGGGTGCTTGGACTATGTACGATGACAGGATGCAGTGCTGGACAGTGTAGGTGCAGGACATGCCACCAGGGGCCGCCTGGCTGTGTGTACCGCTGTGCACCGGCGGTTAGAGGGAGGGGGAGGAGGCGGGGCGGGGGTTGGGTTGGGGATTAGATGGCGTAAGAAAGAGGGTGACAGCGTGAGAGCTGTGGGAGGGAGGGAATGAGGCGGGAGGCGGAGGGGTAGTGCTGAGGGGAGGGGGGGAGGGAGGCGGGAGGTAGTGCTGTGGGAGGGGAGGGAAGGAGGCGGGAGGGTAGTGCTGAGGGGAGGGAGGGAGGGAGGGAGGCGGGAGGGTAGTGCTGATGGGAGGGAAGGCGGGCGGGAGGGTAGTGCTGATGGGAGGGAGGAGGGAGGGTAGTGCTGAGGGGAGGAGGGCGGGAAAGGAGGCGGGAGGGTAGTGCTGATGGGAGGGAGGCGGGAGGGAGGGTAGTGTTGAGGGGAGGGAGGAGGGAGGGTAGTGCTGAGGGGAGGGAGGGAGGGAGGAGGGAGGCGGGAGGGTAGTGCTGAGGGGAGGGGGGAGGGAGGAGGGAGGCGGGAGGGTAGTGCTGAGGGGAGGGAGGGAATGAGGCGGGGGGGTAGTGCTGAGGGAAGGGAGGCGGGAGGGAATGAGGCGGGAGGGTAGTGCTGAGGGGAGGGAGGCACTATATCACTGCCCTGCATACAGCAATACCTCACCACCCACTCCCCGCCGGAAATACCTGCACACACGCCCGGCACCAGCGGCCCGCGACCCGCCGGCCGCCGGCACCCAGCTGCCCGCCCGCCCGTTTGAAGGCTGCGATGGCAGCGCCGTCTGCCGTCTTAAGTTTTATCAATCAGAATCACACAGCGAGCGGCGGCAGACGACATTCTACCCGGCCCGCCCAACAGCCGCCATTCCGTGAGTGCGTGTGTGTGTGTGTGTGTGTGTGTGGTTTGTGGGGTGGGGTAAGGGGGGTTGTGTGTGTGTGGGGGGGGGAGTTGTGGGGGGGGGGCTGGGTGGGTAGAGGTGTGGGGGAATTTGTGGGTGTGTGGGTGTTGGTGTGAGTAGCGGTGTGTGTGGTTTGTGGGGTGGGGTAAGGGGGGTTGTGTGTGGGGGGGGGGAGTTGTGGGGTGCCTGGGGGGTAGAGGTGTGGGGGAATTTGTGGGTGTGTGGGTGTTGGTGTGAGTAGCGGTGTGTGTGTGTGTGGGGTGGGTGAGTTGTGTGTGGGTGTTTATGGGTGAGTTGTGTGGATGGTGGGGTGTGGGTGAGTTGTGTGGATGGTGGGGTATGTGAGTTGTGGGTATGTGTGTGGGTGCCTGTGTGGGCAGTGAGTTGGTGGAGGTAGGGGAGTTGTGTGTGGTGTTGGTGGGTAGGGGTGTTGGTGCTGGGGGAGTTGTGTGTGGTTTGTATGGGTGGTAGTTTGTGAGTGGTGGGGTGGAGGAGTTGTGTAGGTGTGGGTAAGTGGGTGTTTTCGTTAGTACATGTGTGGTTTGGGGGGGGGGGGTGAGGGAGTGTAGTGGGGTAGGGGTGTGTCGGTGGTGGGGTGGGGAGTTGTGGGTTTAGGTGTGAGATGGGGTGTGTGAGTTGTGGGTATGGGTAGGTGTGGGTAGGTGGTGAGATGGGGAGTTGTGGGTGGGTCTGGAGATAGGTGTGTGGGTGGTTGGGGTGGTGAGTTGTGGGTGTGAGTTGTGGTGTGTGGATGGTTCGGTGTGGGAGTTGTGTGTGTGGGTAGGTGTGGGTAGGTGTGTGTGGTGTGTGGGATGGGGGAGTTGTGGGTGTGGGTGTGAGGATGGTGGGGTGTGGGAGTTGTGTGTGTGGGTAGGTGTGTGTGGTGTGTGGGATGTGGGAGTTGTGGGTGTGGGTGTGAGATGGGGTGTGGGAGTTGTGTGTGTGGGTGTGGCTAAGTGTGTGTGGGTGGTGGGATGGGGGAGTTGTGGGTGGGTCTGGAGATAGGGGTGTGGGTGGTTGGGGTGGTGAGTTGTGGGTGTGAGTTGTGGTGTGTGGATGCTGGGGTGTGGGAGTTGTGTGTGTGGGTAGGTGTGTGTGGTGTGTGGGATGTGGGAGTTTTGGGTGTGGGTGTGAGATGGGGTGTGGGAGTTGTGTGTGGCTAAGTGTGTGTGGGTGGTGGGATGGGGGAGTTGTTTGTCGGTGGGTGGTTGGGTGGAGGAGTTGTGTGGGTGTCTGTGGGTATGGGTGGGAAGGGGTGTGCGGGTGGTGGGGTGGGGGGGCTACAATTATTTACTCTTTATTGGGGCTTTACGTCCAAGCAACATTTAAGGCCGTCAGGATAGGCAACGATTTGTGACAATGTGCACTCATGTAGACTTTATAGTGCTGCGCACTTGGAGACCAAGGTGCCGGCACCATGATCTGATTTCCCACTCAGTCCCATTATCCTGATACTGAGCAAACCAGTTCTTGGCCTATCCTAGTAATGCTGAGCTCCAGGGAAGGAAGTAACAAGTATCAGTTTTGCAAGCCATTGGTTTCAGTCAGTCAGGATTTGAACCCACAACTTTCCACACGGGAAGCCATGCAATGCTTTTAGCAATACGGCCACAATTATTGAACCGAACAGAGTAGAATGTTTTATTTCTTCCCCGTACAGTTTGTGCTTTCAATTCGAGCAAATTGTTTTTACAAAGCTCGAAACCAAACTGGGTGGCCGAATGAGTTCAGCGCCCGCGTCCTGTTTTGGTAGGTCTTGGGATTGGAACCTGGATCAAGTGAGTGCAAAGCGATGACTTAAAAAAGAAAATTTATACTTGTTACTTAGCCTGGCAGTCAACATTACTAGGATAGCGGAAAAGAGGCAGTCAAATGAGGAAGACGAATTGTCCACGGCTGAAAATTCCCCTGCTAAATCAAGTAATGTATCAAAACAAAAAACAAAGAGAAAAAAAAGTCGGAAGTTACACAGAAATAAACAAAACAAAAGTAACTGTGCAATCTGACCCTGAAGCAGATACCTACGTCAGTGACACGTGACAGGCACGATGACGTAACGTCCCGGTGGGGTTTAGTTTTCTACACAGCCACAAGGTGCTGCCTGAGGGGGCCAACACTAGGCTCAGTACGCCACCCTGCCACACCCGGTTACTATGGCAACGCAGCAAGGAGAGTGGGCGGGTGGGGTGAGGGGTGATCAGAACGCCCTTCCTTATGCTCAGTAGCTTCTTAGAGGGCCATGCGTATCTGGTCGTAGCTCCCAGCACCCCGCGCTCTCCCCTCTGCAACCACCCTAGCTCCGCACCCTACCCCCTGCAACCAACCCACACCCCGCCCCCTGCAACCACCCCATTTTCTACTCCCTGCAAGCTCCCCACCCCCTGCAACCACCATGCTCCCCGCCCCTGCATCACCATGCTCCCTACCCTCTGCAACCACCATGCTCTCCTCCCCCTGCAACGATCCCGCTTCCCGCAATCACCCCGCTCGGCACCCCCTGCAATCACTCTCCTCCCCACCCCCTGCAACCACCATGCTCCCTTCCCCCTTGAACGACCCCACCCCCTGCAAGCACTTCACTCTGCGCCCGCTGCAATTGCCCCGCTCCCTGCCACTCTGCAACCACCCTGTTCCCTCCCCCTGCCCCCACCACACTCCCTGCCACTCTGCAACCACCCTGTTCCCTCTCCCTGCCACCACCCGGCTCCTCACCCCCTGCAACAAGCCCGCTCCCTGACCCATGCAACCACGCCACTTCTCATCCCCTGCAACCATACCGCGCCTCATCCCCTGCTCCCTTCCCCTGCAACCACCTCGCTCCCCACCTCCTGCAACCACCCAGCCCCAGCAGCCACCCCACTCCCCACCCCCTGCAACCACCCCGCTCCTGCAACCACCCTGCCCCTGCAACCACCACACTCCCCACCCCCTGCAACCACCACACTCACCACCTCCTGCAACCACCCTGCTCCCCACCCCACCTCCTGCAACCACCCCACTCCTCATCCCCTGCAACAACCCCGCTCCTCAACCCCTGCCCCCCGCCGTCCCCACCCACCCTCTGGGTTCGCACTTCACTGCAACCCTCTTCCTACTTCCTAATACCCCCTCCCTCCCCCCGCAATCGTCCCCACACCCCGCAGCCCCCTAGCACAACTCCCAGCCCCCGACATTCACCGCGCTGCCCAACTTCCGGTCACATACTCGTTTTATTCTGCTTGGAACGACCTTGACCTCTCCTTTTTCAAGTATATTCAATGGATCCTTGCAGGGGGCGGGGGTGAAGGGAAAGGGAATCATTCCGAATTTTCAAAAACTTTGCTGGGGTCCCATATGAATCATATTACATGTAGATCTATTTATATATGTGCTGTGAAAGAACATTATGTTAGTATTATTATCCGGAAGCAGATTAAATATGAACTGTCCGTATGGTTCATCCTAACTGACACTCCACCAGTCTTTTACTGGTTCGCTCTTGCCTAACTGGCACTCAGCCAGTGATCTACTGGTCAGGCTTAATACCTCGACTGTTGGCACCACCTTGCTGTGTCCGCCTCGCTAACCTGACACCTGTGCCAGTCTCGTAAAAGAATTGTTTTTGGCAAGGTGAAGTTACCTCTTTCCAGAGATTAGTTTCCAACTCAGTCATCCTGTTTCTTCCTTTCCCATGGTTCGCACAATCTTGAAAAGGCCTTGAATTTGAAGGTGTTTCTTGAAAATGCCTTAAATTTGAAAACACCCTGAAAAGGCCTTGACAATTGACCGAAATATATCCTTGAATTTTCTTAGTTTGGGGGGGGGGGGAGGGCAAATTTGATCGACAACAGTGTTTTGAATGGCTAGGTATGTGGCTTATTAACTAATCTAGGACCATTGTTAAGTATAATAATGTTAATTCCCTAGTGCTTCTTTTGCTTTATAGATAGTTAATGGTGATTGCTTAATGCTGTGTTGGCAGCAAAGGCCATAGTCACGGAAAGAATTGTTCAGATCTTATTCTGTCATATTATTATCAGGTCATCACTTTTAGAGAGAATGTAAAAGCACACAATCAACTATTTGTTACTGTATACACATATCCAATGGTGGTAAGGTGCTTTAAAAGTTGGCAGGGGAGTGGGGCATAGCTCAGGCGGTAGAGTGTCCACCTGTGAAGGTGTCGGTCATCAAATCGATCCTGCTTGCAGTTTTGACTATTTTCTGTTCCAACCAGAGTTCCACATCTAGTTCATCAAAGGCTGTGGTATGTACTGTCCTTGTCTGTGGGAAAGTGCCTATAAATGACCTTGCTGCTTATCGGAAAGAGTAGCGACAGCAGGTTTCCTCCAAAGAAATATGTCAGAATGACCATGTGTTTGATGTCCAATAGCCAATGATAAAAATCAATGTGCTCTAGAGGCGTCGTTAAATAAAACAAACATTAAAAAAAAAAAGTGGCAAGTTAATTAAGTCTAGCACTCACAGGCACAGTCAGAGGCAGGTCTGTCCCTGGTGAAGGCGTTAGGATTCAACACAAATCAGGAATTAGGAATTCTTGGTGGCAATTAGCGGAGTGTGGAAGACATTGTGAAATTAAATAAAAACCCAAAGTTGATTAATTTAATTTTTTTCCTTATAACCTACTAAAACTGTCCAAGCGATCCAATTTCAAGAGGAATTTGTTTGCTTTCAATTGTGTGTGTGTGTGGCTTATGTGCTGCATGAGATAAGTTTCCCCCTTACCGTGTGTTCTGTTTGTTCTTGTTTTCTGTCATGGCAACATCTAAGGCCATATCAGTACTGGCATAAACTTGTGACAGCGTCCACTCATGGTGACTTTATAGTGATGCACTTAAAGCTGCATAGTCCGACGAAAACATCAAATTTTCAAAACTGTAAAAATTATCAAGGTTTGATTCTACATACCGAACTTAGATACTGGTACACTTATTAATCAATTGTCGCCACATAGAAGGGCATACTGAGGCAATCTGATAGAATATGTTTCTGCAGAAGCCTACGGTGTCAGAGTTTTGGCATGTGTCACAAAATTAATTTTGCATGTTTGCAGTTCA
The DNA here is from genome assembly GCA_030323885.1 of Branchipolynoe longqiensis. Taxonomy (NCBI): domain Eukaryota; kingdom Metazoa; phylum Annelida; class Polychaeta; order Phyllodocida; family Polynoidae; genus Branchipolynoe; species Branchipolynoe longqiensis. The sequence goes on from CM059202.1 coordinate 23,489,003, forward strand.
AATATCTCAAAAGTTAGCCATTTAAAATAAAAGTCACTTCAAACTACAGTAAGGTAGATCATTGACTCCCAACCTAATATATTTATCTCAGAAACTCAAAACCATCGGACCATGCAACTTTAAGTAATGGCGCCTGTCTCGAATGTTATTGCTAACTCTGCTGAAGACACCACCACATTTCCCATTCTGCAGGCGCAATACATTATAATTTGCTGCCATGTCAACTGATGCCAGATTCATATGCTAGGATAGGTTGGAGGTCACTGATAGTAACAAAAATAGTTCCTTTGTGTAGTCGAATTTTACACCCTTTTTGAGGTACCATATGAACCATCAATAAAGAAATGGCTGTAATTCAGTTACTATGTACTTTGATATCATAATAAAGCAGAAAGGACTTGAGGGAAAGTGTACATAGATCATACAGACAAAAGCAAGTAGTTTGTCGTTTCTATTCATGAACAATACACAATATAGTGCTTCCCGCTGGAAAGACACCATCAGTAACTTTCGATACACCGATCATCTTTTTTTAAGTTTGGGACTGCCCGTACAAAGTTATAGTTTATACACAATAAATATTATTTTCATATAAGTTCTCCCCTCATGTCCCATGAAATGAATCCTTTTTAATCATGAAAGTTTTGAAGAAAATATATGTGATCAATTGTCCTTCCTTTGGACATGTCGCAAATCCCATGATATGAAAATGCTTTTTTGTTTGTTGTTTTACATCCTAGCAACATCTAAGGTCATATCAGGACGGGTAGCGACTTGTGACAGTACGCACTCATGGCAATTTTATAGTGCTGCCCCACTGGGAAATCAGGCCACCAGCACCACATTATCCTGATACCGAGCTAAGCAGTCCTTGCCCTATCCTAATAATGCCAAGCATCAGGCTAGGAAGCGACAAGTATAAATCTTTAAGTGATTGGTTTGACTCGACCAGGAACCGAACTCACAAACTTCCGCACGCGAGGGCTGTCCTCTACCGATTCGGCCACCGCTCCCGGCATATCCACAGAACAAATAAAACGCATTCACACTGTGGCATTTCCCTTGTTTCTCAAACACATTACATAAGAAATATTGCAGTAGTAAAAAGTTTGATGTTTTGAGAACATTTTTTATTTCATGTAGAAAGAAGCACCTTTTATGGTACAGGTGTCAGGAGAATGACTCATATATATCCATATAGCACCGGACCTGGTGGCCGAATCCGTAGAGCACAGGCTTCCAAATATGGAAAGTAGGGAGTTCAAAACCCAGCCGAGTCAAACCAATGACTTACTTGTTGCTAGCTAGCCTGGTGCTTGACATTTCTAAGATAGGGCAAGGACTGGTTAACTCAGTATACGGATAATGTGGTTGAGTGGGATATTGGGTCATGGGGACAGCACTAAGTTGCAATGAGTGTGCACATTACAAGTCGGTACCCGTCCGGATATGACTGGAAAGACCGTGAACTGCGCATTATAACTGTTTATCTTGAACCTCTCGTGACCTCTAACTTGTTGCATGCATCACCCGTGTGATGCCTAATACATACATTACCAAGACTTAACAATTGATGCTGGTCCCTACCTAGCCAGGTGCTCGGCATTATTAGGATATGGCAAGGACGGGTTGGCTCAGTGTCAGGATAATGTAACTGAGTGGGATATCAGGTCATGATGCTGGTAGCCTGGTCTCGAAGTGGGGAACCATTATGAAGTCACCATGAGTGTGCACTGTCAGAAGTTGTTACCCGTCCTGATATGACCTTAAATGTTACATTAGCAGGACGTAAAGCTCCCAACAAACAATACGCAGACAAATTAAATTATGTACTCGTATAATTCTTCACATAAATCTTGGCGATTGAGGAGTCTCAAAATCTGCCTTATGTGGTCGGTGTGAGATAATAATCTGACTGCCATTTTATCATGCACAATAAAGGGACTCGCCCTATCATATTGTCTACTCCCCACCAAGTTTCCTTTCCTAAATGCCTGCCAATAGCCGATGTCTACCTTTTGTGCTTGGGGGGGGGGGGGTCGGTCATTGACAAACATTTCCCTAATGTTTAATTCTTCGCTATTATGAATTGATTGATATTCTCTGGTTAAAAGAATCACAAAGACATGAACACATTTTTATTTCAAACAAACCATTTTCTATAATATACATACATACATATATATATATCAACATACATGAAAATGAGTCGCTATACATATGTCTTGAAAATAATAAAAAAGAGTGAACATATCCCATAACCCACCACACAGATCCATTGATGCACAGTCACAATATTATAAGGGGAGCCACTATAGTATTATACATAATAAAGTGAGTCATTTTATTATAGGAGTCAGTATATTATCTCACACCATCAGTGAATAATCGGCTAGTATCCTGCTTCCGACAGAACATTAATAGTGGTGATGTATGTTATTTATATTCGCATAATAAATTATACAACACATATATCATTTTATTATCTGCATCTGAACGATGAAGAATATCGTTTAGAAAGCAAAGCTATGAATTGATACCAATTAAATTATGCATAAAAGGAACATTGTGGTACACAAGTTTATCCAATTAATGAGACACATGGTGGTAAGGGACACCCTCATTACTAGCAATGGTAAAATCAAAATACAGTGCATATGATTACAGAGTAGCTAACATGAGTGCCAATATTTGGAATAAACTGCCAGCTGCAACAGGAAATGCAGAAAACATTATAATGTAACCTAGAAAAACAAATGATGTTTTATATGGATTAACACAAAGTATAGTAAAATCCGGATGTAGGATTGTTTGCAACCTACAGTTACAAGCCATAAACAAGAAGTGTAAGGCTCTGATCATGGGTCCATTCAGTACATGCCCATTTAATATTCATCTAACCACTAACGGGTCCACAGTTTCAGAATTTGGACATGCCCCTGCTAATAGATGATCTAGAGAAAGCAGACATTATGGTCACAGTGCTGTACAATTGTAGCTAGGGACAAAACTTTTGTTTAAAATGAGATAAAAATAGCACTCTTTTGTTACATGGCATCACTCACTCTTTTCACAGTCTTTTCTATTATAAGGCCACTCAATACAAATTAAATTTCCATATTAATGAGTTAAAAAAGTGTTTGTTTTTCTGACAGATTCTTGTATCGGTCAGTGTTTTTTTTTTTAGCCAGCTTATAAACATAGCAAGTTTTCACTTCTGTACATAACCTATCGTGTCCGATTTTCGTACTTGCAAAGAGCATATGTGTACAAAGCTCTTGCCAAAAAGAATGACATTTGATACAACTGTTAAGCAAGACAAGTGTATCAAATAAACATTCAAATGCTTTAAAAGTGTTTGTTTTCATCTACCTAGAAATATTGGAGTGGCAAATAACATCGGTAACTTTCGCGTCCTGACCGTTATGTTCAGAAGTTCTTCTTCTGTACATAATGGTGTCTGCTTTTTGTCAGTTACCAAATGTAACTTTCCAAATAAATAATTCTTCAGTCACCTCTAAGTATTTGTTTGCATTGTGTATTTGTGGTTGTTTGTTATTTCTAGCAACAAACCTTGAATACAGGTTTTGCAACAGCCATAACTGGACATCAAGTTATGTACGCAAGATGAGTACAGTAGTGAGTTTCTTCTGAAGTACAAAGTCAAAATACAAACTGTCTTCCTCTAAATTATAACTCATTCCTCAGAAGATATTCCACACAACACAGTGCATGTACTTTTATGCCCCCGTTGCCACTTTATTTTATGGCTATAATGTAACACTTTCAGTACCCATGATCTGAGCCTTACACAGAAACAAGAAAAACAAAATGATTTCTATAACAAAATTCAAACGATTTGAATCAAATTGGGCTAGTGCTGCCCAGCAGTGAAAAGAAGTGTTAGCACACTTATCTGTTATGAGCAGGGTAAATAAATTCATCACAAAAAATAAGAAGCTATAGCGGGGTGAAACATTGAGAAGACGTCATGATGTTGTCTAACCAACAGCTCCAAGCCTAATTCTGTGGAATCCCAGAACAACGCTGTTCAAACTGAACATGTTATAAATCATGCACATGCATGAATAAATATTCAATACATATTATCGTGGGGGGTGATACAAATGGGAAATATTGCGCCTAGAGTGGGAATCAAATCCACATCGCTTGCATTCTGAGCTAGTATGCTAACCATTACACCACCTAGGTTCCTTGATGTCATTACCCTATTCAGACCCACCTATCCATGTGGCTCCTTGCTTGAAAGGTCAGTGCAGACTACTACACTGACCTCCACATGGTGAAATGTCACATGCTCAGGTAGGCGCGGGTAGCTTGATTGCATTAGCGATCTTAGATGGTGAGGGTGCTAGCCCAGGATTGGTGGTAATATGGGTTTGAAACTCACTCTAGAATCAATCTTTCCATTCATTTGCAAAAATACCCGATGTCAGATTGGAACCATGACCAGTATTCTGTACAAGCTGTATGCTGTATAATGTTGAATCTTCCCTGTGTGTGTACTGTAAGTGCACTACCTGGATATGTGCAATTGTAGGTATGCGACTCATAATTCCCTGGGGACGAGGGTTGTGAGCTGAGCTTTGCGGGTGAAATGCCACATACCCAGGTGGGCATGGGTAGGTTGATTGCATCAGGGAGGCTAGATTGTCTAATAGCTTAGGACGCTAGCCCTAGAATGGCAGAACCGTGGGTTCGAATCTCACTCTAAGCACACCTTCCAGTTCATTGGCCACGTGACCAGCATACTGTGCAAGTTACAGGTTGTATAGTGTTGAAAAATCCCTGTGTATGTAGTGCAAGTTTTTACCTTAAAAGTATGTCTCGCACTACTGGTGCCGTTTCCCGGATACTGCAAGGTACAGTTTGTATAGTATTGAGCCCTCCCAGTGCGTGTATGGTCGATGTTTCCCATCATCTATATAGTACAGGTAGTCCATAGATGAACTCCGCCACCACACGGTGGCTGCAGGGACGATGCTGTCTACTGTCGCAGTTCTTCTGCATCAGGTGGCACCACGCTGGCCGGTGGGTGGGTCCCCATGTGGATTGCCCGTACTGTGCCTGGCTAGTAGCTGCCCCTCCCATGAGAGCTTACCTGTGACCTGACTGGTCAAGGGGTGGGTCACTTGGTATTGTGACGCCGCAGTGAGCAGAGTGAGGAATAAATGTAGGAAGCGTACATTTCTGACTTATTGTCGTTCTGCCATGTGCGACTAACTATATAGAAACTGGAGAGGAACCCGGCTGTACGCTGCCTATCACATTTACAAAAAAAACCCACAAAAACACCTTCCACGACATATACATACCTGATCTGTCAATACTGTAGTTATTTATGTATAGTATGATTCAATAAAAACAAACAACAAAAAAACCTGAATTCAACTGTTAGTATTTAAATGGTTGATTATGAGATTTATAACACCCGCCACCCCACACACCGCCCTCTCTATACTAGTCAATTAGTCATCCAGTAGTCTCTTTCCTTCTGTTGCTATAGTAACTGCTAGGCACCCCCTCACCTCCCTTCACATGCATTATCCCCCACCCAACTCCCACTCTACCATAGTCGTTAATTTCGACTGAGATTCTGCCCCTTCAAACCAGGCGGGGCAACCCAATGAGTTGAGCGCCCACCTCCCTTTTTGGTAGGTCTTGGAATTCGAACCCCCTGTATCGAACCCTGGCCAAGTCAAACCAATGACTTAAAAATTGGTACGTGCTGCTACCTCGCCTGATGTTCTTCGGCGTTACTAGGATAGGGCAAGGAACAGTTGAATGAGGAAGACAAAATGTTTGTGATTGAAAATTCCCTACCTAATCAACTAATGTACCAAATCAAACCAAAAACAAAGTTGTGACAGACTTCTTCCTTCAAACTTTAAGTTTATTTGGTATTTACCACACATTTAAAGACCTACCGATCTATAAAATAGAAAGTTCCTACCTGCAAGACTGAAACTACAAGCTTTGGAAGTCTGATTAATAAGGTCATTATATAGAGTTCTGGTGGGGGTTGTTGTTGTTGCAACAAACAATACCAGCACTCCAAAAGTGGCACTCGAACCCACATTTTTGGCCTCCACGTGTTGGAGTCCTAACCATTAATCTATCTAGGCTCCCTGATGCAATCAACATACCTGTGGCTACCTGTGTATGTGGCATTTCACCCGGGGAGGTCAGTGCACCTCACAACACTCGTCCACCTGGAATTGTAAGTCTCATAGGCGTACTTACTATTACAAATATCCAGGTAGCACGCTTTCTGTACATTCATACGGATGGTTCAACACTGTACAGCACGTCGCATACACAGAATCCTGGTCACAGCACCAATCTTGTGGTAGGGTGATTTTCGCAAATGAAGAGAAACATTACACCTAGAGCGAGTTTCGAACCTATGCGTCTTCCATTTGGGAGCGAGTGTCCTAATCATTAATCTCTACACTACACTAGTCCGGGAGTGTACTTACACAGTCCTCACACAGGGAAGGTTCAGCACGACACAGAGCTCAGCATCGACAGAATACTACTCACGGCAACCAGTTTTGAAATTTTCCGATTCCAAGGCAAAGCTCAAGGAAGGGTTATCAGAACCAAAGGGACGCAGCGGGCAGAGGGTTATGGGAACCAAGGGGATACAGCGGGAAGAGGGTTATGGGAACCAAAGGGATACAGCAGGCAGAGGGTTATGGGAACCAAAGGGACACAGTGGGCAGAGGGTTATTGGAACCAAAGGGACATAGCGGGCACAGGGTTATGGGAACCAAAGGGATACAGCAGGCAGAGGGTTATGGGAACCAAAGGGACACAGCAGGCAGAGGGTTATTGGAACCAAAGGGACATAGCGGGCACAGGGTTATGGGAACCAAAGGGACACAGCAGGCAGAGGGTTATGGGAACCAAAGGGATACAGCAGGCTATGGGAACCACAGGGAGATAGTGGGCACAGGGTTATGGGAATCACAGGGACACAGCAGGCAGAGGGTTACTCCAGACAGATAAGGATATCCCCAGCAAGCACATAGGCCATGGTACGAAGGGGAGGTGGGGTCCTGAGGGCTGGGGGCTCTCTCCCACCTAATCTTTGCGCTCTCTCTCCCACCAGTCTTTGGGGTGTCAATCAACCATGTATGGAGCTCTACAACCAATAGGAGGACAGCCAACCAGCACAGGCTCTATTGTTCTCTGAAAGTAGATATTGTGTGTGGCCCGAGGGGGTGGGGCACCCATACACAACTCCCCGACAGCTGGGGGGTTGGGGGGCACTCCTCCAATGCTCTGATGGAGGAAGTAGTAAAATATACATGTTCCCCTAGCTTTTATACTTGTATAATGCGTTATGCATCACATGTTGTCAAACTAGTGATTATTAAAGAACTGATTTTCTACCAGGGTGCTGTGTGTTCAGGTATGTGTGTTATGTTCTGCTGGACTATCGCTATCATTCATAAGCCGGGTCACAACCATACCTCTTCTACATTAATGAGAATAACCAGAGCTAACTTGTAACTGGGACTAAGCAAGGTTATCTGCGGCATTCTGATGGGGCTTACTAAAAATATATGAAAGACGGTAAAGTAATATTACCAAACTTCATTCAGTGTCATAGGAGCTGACGCAACAGCAGGAATAACACACATCGAGCGGGACTCGCACCCACATTTCCGCCATGCTGAGGCTGGTGTGTCCAAACTATTTTTTATTTCTTTTGGTAAATATTTTTATTCATCTGAATACATATTTTGTCAGCGCCGGGGCACTGGTCTTCCAGCCGTTGGAGTGGTCGCATTTCATCTGTACATAGTGGAAGTGGAATGTGTTGCATTGTGTGCAGCACAACCCATTCTGAACATAAAAGAAAGTGGGGGAGCAGCCTATGCTGCATAGTGTACAGCATATGTACTCAACATAGTGCAAGGTATATGCATCAAGATAGAGTGTGCAGTAATGTACACTAGTGGTTAAATCATATGCTGTGTTTGTATATCAGTTAGATTTGGTTTTAATAATGGTTAGTCTTTAAATAGTGCCATGTTGTGCATGTATAGTGGTTTATATTGTGTGCATTGCTGGTTGAAGATGTAGTTATTCAGTGGTGGTAATGGGTCTAAAGTAGGGGCAGTGGGTTTTGAGTTATAATAGTTGTTTGTCAACTGTGGATGGGGGTGGGGGGGAGGGGTCCATGGGCAGGGGGGTGGACACGCAGGGAGAGAGCAGACATGAGAGAGGGTTAGCCTATCTACGCTCCCCTGATTCAGTGAACACGCCCACACCTACCTGTGAATGTGGTATTTCACTTAGGCTGCTAAGTGCAATTCGTAAAAATAACAAAGCCATGGGGCCAATCAATACCCATGCTCACATTGTTCTAATTGTGTTCATGATGTTGACGAAGGGAACAGGCTGTGACATTATGCAGATTGATGTAAGTTATAAAAGAGGAAAGATGCTAAAACCAATATGAAGTTAATATGACACCATTTATTAAAATATATATAATCAGTGTCAGTAAAGAGGCGATATATATACAATGAGGTAGATAAGATCTAACAAATGCATGGAGTGTGTGTGACTCAGGGTGAAGGGTGACTCAGGGTGAGGAGTGAATTAGGGTGAGGGGTGACTCAGGGTGAGGCATGACTCAGGGTGAGGGGTGACACAGGGTAAAGGGTGAAGTAGGGTGAGAGGTGACTCAGGGTGAATTAGAGTGAGGGGTGACTCAGGGTGAGGTTGACTCAGGGTGAGGCATGACTCAGGGTGAGGGGTGACACAGGGTAAAGGGTGAATTAGGGTGAGGGGTGACTCAGGGTGAGGCATGACTCAGGGTGAGGGGTGACAGAGGGTGAAGCGTGAATTAGGGTGAGGGGTGACTCAGGGTGAGGGGTGACACAGGGTGAGGGGTGACACAGGGTGAAGGGTGAATTAGGGTGAGGGGGTTACTCAGGGTGAGGGGTGATTCAGGGTGAGGCATGACTAGGGGTGAGGGATGGCTCAGGGTGAGGCATGATTCAGGCTGAGATGGTGAGGTGGTGACTCAGGGTGAGGTTGACTCAGGGTGAGGCATGACTCAGGGTGAGGGGTGACAGAGTGTGAAACATGAATTAGGGTGAGGGGTGACTCAGGGCGAGTGGTGACTCAGGGTGAAGGTTGACTCAGGGTGAGGGGTGATTTAGGAAGAGGGGTGACTCAGGGTGAGGGGTGACACAGGCTGAGGTATGAATCAGGGTGAGATGGTGAGATGTGACTCAGGGTCAAAGGTGACTCATGGTGATGGGTCAATCAGGGTGAGGGGTGACTCAGGGTGAGGGGTCAATCAGGATGATGGCTGACTCAGGGTGATGCGTGACTCAGGGTGATGCGTGACTCAGGGTGGGGCATGACTCAGGGTGAGGCATGACTCAGGGTGAGATTGGGAGGCATGACCCAGGTTGAGGCATGAACCAGGGTGAGGGGTGAATCAGGGTGAGGTGTGACTCAGGGTGAGATTGGGAGGCATGACTCAGGGTGAGGCATGACTCAGGGTGAGGCATGAATCAGGGTGATGGGTGAATCAGGGTGAGGGGTGACTCAGGGTGAGTGGTGACTCAGGATGAGGCATGACTCAGGGTGAGTGGTGACTCAGTGAGGCATGACTCAGGGTGAGATTGTGAGGTGTGAGTCAGGGTGAGGCATGACTCAGGATGATATTGTGAGGCATGACTCAGGGTAAGGAGTGACTAGGGATGAGGGATGATTCATAGTGAGGCAGAAGCCATGTCTGATTGTGATAGGAACATGATAACTTATGCCGTTATCTCTACCTCACTGATGTCTAATAGCAGAATGCTGATACCGATGAGTGCTACTATAATACTCATGACTCATTTCGATACAATGCATGACTGATTGTCATATAGGAACCATGATTCACCGTCCTACAGTAACCATAACTCACTGTTATGCAGTAAACATGACTCACTCACTGTCATACAGTAGCCATGACTCACACCCATACAGTATCCATGACTCCTTGTCAAACAGTAGCCATGGCTCGTTATCATGCTGTAGTCATGACTCACTGGCAAACTCATTCTCAAACAGTACATATGACTCATTGACCTGCATTAGAGATGACTCACTGTCAAGCTGCAGCATGACTCACTGGAATTGTAGCCATGACTCATTGCTAAATAGTAGACATGAATCATTGGCAAATAACACTGACTCATTGTAAAAAGGAACCCATGACACAGTCAAACAGTATCCATTACTCATTGTCAAACATCCATGACTCATTGTCAAGCAATAGCCCTTTCTCATTGTCAAGCGGTTGCCATGACTCATTGTGATAAAGTGTATATAATACCTATTACATATATGATAACTACATATAGATTATATATATAATATATATAAGTATATCTAATATACCTATGTATATATGCTATCCAAAAATATACCTATTATACATATTTGATATTTAATAGATGTAATATATATAGACAAACATAAACGACAAGCCTGCATAGGAGAATAATTTACATTTAAACAAATATACTACAATGGGCTGGCTTACTACGATTAACTCAGGGCTAAGCTTTGCTTCTCTATCAGTCAGAAACTTCACTGGAATCATATCTATAGTTGAGCAGTTCTGCCAGAGGAAAGTTTTGCCGCGGAAGACTCTTCACCCGATCTGGGCTGCCAAGAGAAATGTGTACAGCGTAAGGGGTCACTCAAATATTACATATCGCTTAGGGGGGGGGGGGGTGTAGGTCCAAGCTTTATGTAGTGTTACAAGGGGGTGGGTGTCCCCAGATGAGATAACATGTTCCCATTATATTTGTTTTATAGTCTTCAGTTTGACCAAATCTGGGATCGAACCCATGACCTGACACACGGGAAGTGGATGTTCTCACTATTACTCCATATGGATTTTGTGTAATCACAGAACATAGAAGGGTGGGAGGGTGGGTAAACTTTGCTCTCTGATGCTTCCTCTGAGAAGAAGGTGTGGCAATGCTTCGTTGTAGGTTTAACTTTTGTTTACTTACCTCAATGAGCGGACAAAGGTCGCCCAGTTGCTTGAGCAGGAAGTGAGACTGGCAACGTCTATATCTGCAAGTATTGTGGGAGAATATCAAATATTTCCTCTCTGCGCATAAACTACAGATTTTTAAACCACAGTAAAAATTGTGCAATGCAGTTTTTTGAGCTTCTGTCATTAAAAAAAACACACCAAAAGTTAGGTTAATTGTTATAATCTACTTCACTTCATTTAAAGTGAAAACCTGTGCACCCTAGGCTTCGAGAGCTTCTATTAAACTTGCATAGTCCGATGATTTTAAGTGTTATTTCTTTAGATTATGCTGATCAACCTTTTTACACCTGGGTGGACCACCCCCCTCCTGCATTCGGATAGTGGTTCCCCTCACTATGAGAGTTTATCTTCAACCTGGCTGGTCAGGGGATGGGTCATTTGGTTCTGTGACGCTGCAGTTTTCGGAGATACTGAAATATAACGAGGAAGCATGTTTCTTCTTGTCATCGTCTTTTCATGCGGTGTACAAGAGACAGTGAGGGTGACTCAGGGTGATGGGTATGCGGGTAATGCAGTACCTATCTGTTAAAATACCTCAGGGAGTTTGACGCCACTGCCTTGCAAAGGTGTAAACCACTGCCTTGTGGTATAGGTTCTTGATAGAACCAAAGGCTAAGGGAGCACACCCTAACAGAAAACCATGCTTCCATGGCAGCATTAAGGGTGGTGATGAAGGGAAATCCCAACATCTCCCGGCCAGCTACTGCAGGGACAAATAGTTTGCACCTGTCTTGACATGTTCTTGCCGGTGTGAGACCTCTATTTGCTCCCCGAGAGAGTGCTGCTAGTAACTTGCAAAAGCCAGCAGCACTTCAACATTTTGCAAGCAGCTTCTATGAAATGCATAACTGCACGAAATAGCGGCGGTTAAGAAATAAAAGCAGTCTTTGTCGCATTGCGACAGACAGCATCATGATGATGACAAGAGACAGACCAGGGTGAACCGGCTGTATGCAGCCTGTCACACATGCATACTGAAACGCTTACCGAGATTTGATCCTACACATCCAATTTAGATAATGGTGCACTAATAAATCATTCATTGCAGTTTGATGCCCCTGTGTTATGTTACTCTGTTTGAGGAATACAAAGGAATGCTGAAATTGCTTCAAACCCCAGAGCATTCCCTGGTTGATTCCGCCACGGTCAGAATATAAATGAGCTGTCACTGCCCAGTCAGGTAACATGTAATCTGTTGGGGATGGCAGATAGCGATAGATAGAACAGTCCGCCATAGGGACTGTTCCTGCTAACATGCTGCCACCTGTTGCTACTTCTTATCAACAGGGGTCAGCATAACCGAGACCACCAGCGTGTGATAGTGGTGCTCATAAACGGACTACTACACTAGTAAATGAACCAGTGGTCCACAACTGGTTCATCAAAGGCTGTGGTATGTGCTGTCCTGTCTGTGGGAAAGTACATATCAAAGATCCCTTGCTGCTTATCGGAATGAGTAGCCTATGTGCCGGCAGCTGGTTTCCTCCAAAGAAATATGTCAGAATGACCATATGTTTGACGTCCAATAGCCGATGATGAGGCATCGTTAAATAAAACAAACTTTCTTTTTACACTAGTAAATGGGTGAACAAAGCCTTGAGGTGTCCACCAAAGTTAATTTGCTATGTCTTCACTTCAAATATCTCCATGGTTAACCCTTTCAATTACTGAATTGAACCGAGGAACAGCCCTAGGGTTGCTGGCGCCCCGGGAAAGCTGAACTTTGTTGCCCTTACAGCTATAATTTTTAATCATCTATGATCAAACTCAATGTGATAATTTATGAATGCTGAAAAATTAGCGTACTGTATTCATGGTACAAAAGAAAAGAAAGTGAATTACGAATTGAATAAGGATCAGTTAAAAACAATTATATTATATTTGGCGACCCCTCTAGCGCATGACGCCCCACGTGACTTCCCGAGGTGTCAGTATCTTCAGCCAGCCCTGTTTGAACCTACATATCCAACTTACTGGTTCATTTATTACATATTTAAGTCAAATTAAAGCTGCATAGTCAAATGAAAGTATCAAATTTTCAAAACCAAAACACTGACCTAGATTTGATTGTACATATCTAACTTAGATAGTGGTGCAGTTATTAGGCACAATAAGCCTTAATAAGTGCACTGCTGTCTAAGTTAGCTATTGTTGCCACATAGAAGGAAGTAAAGAGTCAATTTAATAGAACCTCTTACTGAAGAAGGGTGTATTGTCAGAGTTTTAGCATGATTGCACTTCAAATAACTCAAAAGTTAGACATTTAAAATAAAAATTACTTCAAACTAAAGTAGGATAGATAAATAAATCATGGGGAAACAGACTGTCGTTCGCTTTACTTTGATCTACTGGTACTACTCTCTGCCTGTTTAATCTGTAAAATTCTTCAAAAATATATATTATTTTATTATAATTTTTATATTTATCTTTATTAAATAAATAATTTGTAAAAATATATATTATATTATTATTACATTTATTAAGTAACATCAATATATAGAAGATTTTTTTATAGAAAAGGAAAGTGTACTAAAAAGTTAATTTAATTAGTATTATTTCATAATTTTATATTCATTTTTATGTTTTGTAATACATATATAGTGATATAGAATAGATTCTCTAGATATCATAGTTATTTTATTTCACGTTTCTAAGTATCGTAGGTATTTAGTTATGCATTTCAAACAATATCAACATATGTATGGAACTCTATCATAGTTCCGACCGATGACATCATGCCCACGCCGATCTTTTGTAATCCACAATAAAAATAATCTTATGCATGACAAAATTCTCATGTACATCATGTTTTGTTGAATTTCGCTTCAACCGCTGGCAAATTAACTGTAAATGCAGCTTCAGTCAAGCCTGACGAAAAACGGTAGTCGCTTCACGCGCGTGGCCGTCGACACCTAATAAGAATAGACTCCCGCGCCGAGCATCTGATTATTTATAAACGGTTACCGTATACTCACGAAAAAGTTACCCCTTCCCAAATAGAAGAACTGTATCTGCTATTCGCATTTACTTTTTTCCAAGTGAGTACAATGAGTACGAAAAGAGTACATAGATTAGTAGTTTTGAATACATTTTCAGAATTTGAGAAATTACTACGATTATTACAGTAGTGCATGAATCAAGGTGCTGTGCAATGCGGTCTTGCTCCTCCACGCATCCGGCGAGTAAGATTTTTGGAACGAGAAACGTTAATACATACTCAATGCTGTCTCTCAAGCACTAGCATGCAACATCTTTGACCTCTTGCACTCGTCTCCACATCCAAAGTTTCACTTCTCCACCTGCTTAGTCTACCCCGAAAACGAATCCAGAGCCCATAAGTTTTAACAGAGCTCTATGGTGTACAGTTTTAAATAATCAAGACCATTTCAGTCATTACTGTGACAGTTCAGAGGTTTTCCAGTAGATAAACAAGTTTCAGATCGATCAGCTGACCATAACCTCGCATCTGCCATGTTACGTAATATGCCAAGCGAAGTCTGCACTAGGACTGGCTACAAACAATTAACCTAGATAAATAGAAAGTCAATGGGAAAAGAATTCATCTGTTAATTGTTGGTGTAACATCACGTTCACCACAGGTGTACTTTTTACCATCTATGTCACGATAGAATGACAAGATTTATTTGGTACATGGATGTACACTACAATGTCTACACAACTCCGTCCATGTTTATACCATTTCTCCATTTTATACTAATCTTCCATCCTGAAATGTAAGTAGAAGCATCAGTAAGTAAAAGTGTCAATAATCTTACTATAGCAATGCTACTGTGGAGTCCATCCCATCTCCAACATTGAATTAGTAATGTTTATTAGTGGCGCAACTTACTTTACTACGCGCAAACTTTGGCGCAAGTTTAGTTAGGAACATAAACATTTCTTATGACTAAACCTCATAAACCCTGTCGATCAGTTCGAAAGCTGTCGACTTGCACTATTTTTAGGCCATGCTTCGTATTAGCGCAATGGTTAGGTATGGCGCGATCATTCCCAATTAGTGGCACCAAACAAAGAATTTTACTGTCCGTCCGCGCTCCCGTCAATCCCTCTGCGGCATTCTTTGCTGTGATTGGTCAATTCTGTGGATTACAGTACAACTAGCAACAAGCGGTTCTGCGTTACGTGCCTGCTGGTGCGTAAACGCTCCAGTACCAATAGCACGAGAATGTATTATTTTAGGTTTTGTTTTGTTTTATCAATCAAAAATACATTAGTTTGTTTATCCTGGCTAGAAACAATTGGATCGAATGGCAAGGGTTGTCGTATACCTTTTAACCTCTCCGTACAAGTTAATCTAGGTGCCAAATCATCCCAACTAATTTTAGAATCAACTATTCGAACCTTTTCTCTATTAACAATTTTTCAATCGTTCTTAGGCCCTACCGTGGTTACTACCAAACCCCGTGATCTAACTACTATGTATCTTGGATCATATTTTCGCTCTAAAGGTCCAGATTCATTCACTAATAAAAGAACATTATCACCCGGATTTAATTTAATTGCATTCGTCTTTTTATCCGCACAAGCAATATTGTATTTTCAACTTTCCTGTCGATTGTCAACTGCTTTACATAAAGCAATAGACAAGCCATCTATCTGATACGCTAAGTTCTAATCCCTCATACCTGTAGAAGTAAAGAACTATGTTTCGTCCCTGGATGTCTACCATAAGTTAGAAAGAAAAGGAGAAAAACCTGTACAATCCGATACGTGCATATCATATAAGGTAAAGGACTCCCCCCATAGACTAGCCCGAGAATTTACCAACTTCCTCAAGATGCTTTTTAGTGTTCTATGGTAACGGTCCACCATCTCATTATACTGTGGATCATATGGCGTAGTATGCCTTTCCTCTACTCCTAGTTCTTTAAAATGATCTATAATCAATTTATTTTTAAATTCCAACCCATTATCAGAAATAAATACACAAGGAATTGAATGGTGAGGAATATAATTATTGAATATGTAATCATGAACATTTATATTCTATCCAACCCACTACAATGGTCAATTATAGACAGTAAATATATATTTCCACTAGTACTAACTGGATAAGCGCCAGAAAGATCTGCAGCAATTACGATACCAGGTGCTACCGGTAATGGCATCAACTGTGGATACGCATGTGTGCGTTTGCTACAGTTAACTGCACAATTAGGACAATTGGCAATTACTTTGTGGACATCTCCAGCTATCCCAGTCCAACGAAAGTGTTCCTGCAGTCGTCTCAGGGTTTTAGGCATAGCCATATGACCTAGTTCAGTATGGGCTCTTTTAATTACAGAATCCCAGTATCTCTCCGGCAAAACTAGTCGAGGTCTTTACGTGTAGGGGCAATCATTGAATAAAGAAGACTATCCATTAGCAAATAATTACTTTCTTCATTCTTCCCTAATGTATATTCGGGCATTTTTTTCTGCTCATTCACGACTTCATCGAATGGCAGTTTGTAGTGCTCAAATGGAATTGCCTGTTCTGCCAACATAGAATCAAATGCAAACATCTCTACTGGCTCCTTGGCCTCTGTATTAGGTCTCAATCTGGACAGCGTGTCAGCCCATACATTATCTACTCCCTTCATATAGACAATTGGTGCTAAAAATTCTGCTAATAATACTTCCCAATGTTGAATACGTGTATTACGGATTTCCTTAGTGAAAAAAACTTTTTAGTGGAGCATGGTCTGTGTAAATAGTCAATTCAGCACCATGTAAGTAAGGTCTTAGTTTAATTAATTAATAAATTATAGCAAATGATTCTTTTTCTATCATAGGATAATTACACTTAGCAGAAGAAAATATAGTACTTATTAAATGCACAGGCATATCTATCCCATTTTCGTCTTCCTGCACCAGGACAGCATCCCAAACTGTACTCAGAAGCATCTGAATACAATCTATAAGGCTTAGAAGGATCAGGAAATGACACATTCTAATAATAGACTTTTCAACTCATTCCAAGCATTTTCACATTCTACGGTCCAAACAAAGGTACATTTATTACCAGTTAAATAAGTAATAGGTGCTATGACATCAGCATAATTAGGACTTAATTGTCAATAATATCCTGCCGATCCTAGCAAATGTCTTAGTTCCTTTTTACTAGTCCGGACCAGACGGAATGGCCAAATGAGTTAGAGCGTGTTGGTCGCTTGTGGGGTCGTGGGTTCGAACCCTGGTCCAGTCAAACCAATGATTGAAAAATGTATACTTGTTGCTTCCTAGCCAGGCACTCGGCATTATTAGGATAGGGCAAGGACTGGTTGGCTCAGTGTCATGATAATGTGACTGAGTGGGATATGAGGTCATGGTCGGTGCCCATCCTGATATTACCTTAGATGTTGCTAGGATGTAAAACAACAAACAAACAATTTTACTAGTCGGAGAAGCCATATCC
Organism: Branchipolynoe longqiensis; assembly: GCA_030323885.1. NCBI lineage: Eukaryota > Metazoa > Annelida > Polychaeta > Phyllodocida > Polynoidae > Branchipolynoe > Branchipolynoe longqiensis. The sequence goes on from CM059202.1 coordinate 23,506,530, forward strand.
CTAATTGCAATAATTTTTTCAGGAGCCGGTTTTAAACCTGCTTCACATACAACGTAACCAAACAGTTTTACTTTCACATTTAGATTCCTTAATAGTCATACAATTATCCTGCAAGATGGCCAAAATGGTAGCTACATCTTGTTGATGACTTTCCTCATCAGGTGAATAAATTATAATATCATCTAAATAAATCAAACAACATTTTCCCCAAAACTCTGAGAAGATAACATTCATCATTCTTTGGAAAACAGCTGGTGCATTAGTTAATCCAAACTGCATGCGTTTAAATTGAAACAGTCCAATATGAGTGTCAATAGCCGTTTTATGTCTACTTTCCTTGTCTACCATTACCTGCCAATAACCAGATTTTAGGTCTATAGTGGTAACACTTTTAGCTCCATGAAGTTGATAACAAATATCCTGTATCCTGGGCAGAGGATAAGCATCTTTAGTTGTCACTGGATTTAGCTTACGATAGTCCCCACAAAGACGAATGGTACCATCCTTTTTCAGCACTATAGTGACTGGTGAAGCCTAAGGACTACAACTTGCCTCTATAATATCATCTTCAAGCATTCAATCTAACTCTTTTTCCAAATGATGTCTTCTACTTAAAGGTATCCTATAAGGTCTTTGAAATACAGGATATGCACTACCAGTATCAATATGCATTTCTACCACCTTAGTAGCTCTTAGTTTAACATCAGATTCAGGGAAAAAAGAAGGAAATTGTATCTTCCGATAGTCTAATTCTAGAACTATCCCTGCAATTCCTCTATTTATATTCTCTAAACCTATCCAAGGATGCAAAATATCACACAAGGAAATGTATCTTTATAGCTAATTTCAGCTGCACAAATTTCCATTACATCTGTACCTATAAGCATATCAAAGCTCAGTGAATCCACTACAAAGAAAGGACATAATATATCGTAAAGAGAAATATACACTATACCTATAGTTAGAATTAGATCTCAATCTACTACATACAATTGCCCATCGGATACACCGATGTCGATTAAAGATTGAAAAACAGAAAATATATCAAACTCTTAGCCGCACCTGAGTCTACAAGACCAGATAAATGAAATCCATCAAATTCAATATTAATCGAGGGATGTGCATCAAGTGCACTTTCTAGTTTCCAGTCAGTGTAGTACCGCTCATGTTAACGTTACCCGAAAGTTATTTTATTTTATATGGACAATCGCGCATCATGTCTGCCTCATTAAATAAGAAACAAGATATTGTACGCTTTGGCGCTGTACTATGCCTTCTTTGCCTAAAAGCATTACTTTTCCGCGACTGCGGATATGCATGAGATATTCCTGTCGGTAATGTCTGTGTCTGCGCAATGGGTGGAAAATTTCCATTGCTCCCCTGCTGTTGTGTTGACAGCACATGCCCCACTGTGTGCTGTCCAACTGGAGTGTGCCTAATTATAGTGGCATTTACTACCCCGACAGTCTGCCCTAGGTTTATGTGAGGCAATCCACCACGTACGCCTTGGTTGTAAGAACTGACATGAGAAGGTGTCGCTGCATTCACAGCGTGAATCACTGAATGCTCAGAAACACCACTGCCTAACGACAAGTTACCTATGCTCTTTCTAAGAGATTTAATCTTACCTTGAAGAGCCTTCAGAACCTGACTATCTGAACCAGAGGATTTAGAACCTCTGTGAGAAGAGAAAGACTTGTTTGCTCACAAATAGCTAAATTACCAAGACATGATTTAGCATGTCTCTGCTGCCTGATAACAGACCTATCACTGAGAATAGACATTTTGGAGAACTTCTTTAAGAGTTTTTGGTCGATTCGTCTCTACATACCACATGGTATTATCAAGGAGTCAAAAAATCTCGAAAGGAGTATCTTGAAGGTATCAGTGGCAAAAGCTGCAGTAGGAAGATCCCAACCTTTAGCTGCAGCAGTCTTAAACCGCTGACAGTATGCAGCTACTGTTTCCCCTTCATTTTGCTTCATAGCCATCACTATCCCCTTTAAATGACTATGTTCATCCGCTGTCAAAAGAGTAGATGCTATCACTTCTTTAATTTCTTTCCAGGGCCTGGCATTTTTATGCGAAAAGCGGTGAAAAGAACTTCATGCAGCGTTCCTGTTGCATTTGATAAAGCAATGCGAATAATGTCTAAGTCTGAAACATCTGCAAGAGTCCCGATACTTTCCATCAAGTCAATCCAACTACGTAACGCCCCTCTGTCTGACCCATCCAATAAGGGAACAGACTTGCCATACGCTTTCAATGATCTATTTCGTACCTCTCTCTGTCTATGTTCAATCTGCAAAAGTTCATGTGCTTCCCTACGTTCTTCTCTATCCTCCCGTAATTCTGTCCTGTCCCTTAAATCAGACAAACGTTCCTCATTTTCCTCTTTAAGAATACCTAGCCTAAGTGCCATAAATTTAGACCATGCTTCTAATGCTCCCGTATCAGCAGAATAATTGCTCAGTGCACTGACCTTGAAACCAAAGTTAAAATTCTTCATGCAATAGTTCCTCCTTTGCATGTGTCACTGGCATCTTCAAGCTGCTGTTGTATGCGGTGGTAGAAAAGATTTAGGCGAATTGAATCCAAGTATAGTTATGTCTGTAAAGTAAAAGAAATAGTAAAAACAATGATGTAGTGTATTCCTACGCTCACCCTCTGTGACAAGGTTTAAAGAAAAGCCAAAAGTAGTCCCGCAAAAACAAAAATGTTAGTGGTGACGCGAGGCTTCAATGACGGCGCGTTACAGATATACCATCAATAAAGTCTAGTGGACCTTCTAAAATAGTAGTATTGTCGGAAATAATCGTCGACAAACCCAATTCCGAATAAATTTCAAACCCCCAGATTCGAAAGATAGCAGGAAAAAATAACACTACCTACACAACACACCAAACAAGTACCAGCCAACAAGGTCCTAATCTTTTAAATCAACACCGTGTCAATAACCAACATAGTCACCACCCATCGTGTCAAATAACCGTTGTAGTCAAATAACCAACGTTTAACTAACCACATCGTTTCGATAACCGTCGTGGTCACCAATTTTGAACAAATTGAATCCACTACTCATTGAGACTTGTCAAAATTGAATCCACTATTCAACTAATCGGTGTAATCCACTCATCATGGTCACCAATTTTGTAAAAAGGCTAAGGCTCGAATCTGTGGCTGCATAGGCAGGCTATAGTGAAATCAATACAGACAAAGAGAAAGGAAGAGTATAAAGTGTAAAGAAGAAGAGACAGTCAAGCCCTATTATTTATATGGTTACATGGGTTCATTGTAGAGTATCACCCCACCACTTTCCCCCATTGGAAAACAAGCATTCATGGCCCTACCAATAGGGATCCAGCATTCCTGGTCCCCATGGCTACCAGTGGTCTGCCCACCACCACCAAGCTGGATGGCCCCATGGCGACCACCAACCTTGACCTTTGAGTGTGGTGATCACTATCCCAGCAGAGGGGGTGGGCCATGAGTGCACTCACAACCAGACCTGCCAGCACCACTATGTCTATTTACATCCCGCTCAGGCACCACCAGCCCATACATATATATCTAAATACACCTGGTCACGGACACCGATCAGTATTAGAATATTTGCATTCCCCCCTATGCCGTATATCGGAATATTTTACAGAGGGACACACCCTCCGACTAGCCTGTCCCCACCTGTGGCAATAACAAGGCAACAGTAGGTGGCGTAGTACCTCTCACCACCGCTGGGTGGTGAGGTTCATGCCTGGACTACTACAGATGTTTTCATAAAATTATGCAACTCCTGGACAACGCTTTGCTCAATTCGATAAGGAACGACTCGACAAGGCAATGCAGGTATCAGAAAGGTTTATTCCAAAATCAGGTGGACAGACTTGTCCGACCCCAAGCCCATACTTACAAGTTGTAGTACAGGTGGGGGGTCGGGGGGTGGGAAATAAATGGTTGCGCATGGTGGACACTGGTGGACTCATCACTGGCTTGCCCAGAAGTGCCGATGGACAGCGGCCAGCCAGCTTATACAAAGCCCACCTGGGTGTTAAAGCCTGCTGCCCTGACTCAGCAGGTCAGAGAGGAAGTCACCCATCCGCCCATGAGTCGGTCAGGTACAGCAGTGTGGAGGGTTGAGGGGCCGGGCGGATGAGTTGTTCCCTTCGAATCAAACACAATGCCAACATTGCAACCAAATTATAAACAGCAGTTTATTTATACAATGCATCTGATTGACCTACTTACTGCGGACTTCTGAATCGGTTTCCTCGACTATCCCAGAGAGGATCGGATCGAGGAACATCTCGTTATCTTTGAGGTCGCTGAATGATGACTTCCTCACCTTCTTCAGCTTGTAGTTGGCGATGTACTGCACATCAAGTTCCATGTCTCTCCACTCCCTCAGCGTCATCCAGTGTCGGCCTGTATAAAAGAACGTCGGTTAGATTAGAGTGTTTGAGCTGTATGCTCAGGTCAAGTCGGAGACTCCACCATCAGCACCGACTACCTGTGGTGAGGGCGTTCTGTTCAGTTTTGTCATGTACAGCAATGAATTTGAATCTGCTGGTGTTTGCTGGGTGTATCATGGAATCTGTGGTTCATCTGGTATTGCTGTTTACACCTTCTCAAGCTGCCTTTTGAATGATCGTACACTGCAGTTTGATTGATTTTGTGATGGGCCCTTGTTGGCCACCCGGGAACTTGATCCTCACGCTGTAGACCCCCCGGGAAGGAGGAGTAACGATAACATTTGCTTCCACACATTTATTACAATCTCTCTGATCACTGCGGCGTCCACGATCCGTCGCCTGGCCTACCAGGTCCCACATCAACTTCCTTGGTGGGGGGGGGGGGGGGGGGGGGGGAGAGGTTATGCTTGCCGCATGCAGTAGATAGCAGCCCTGTATCGGCACTGCCTGACGGCTACCATACCGCCACCTAACGCAGTGAACTGCAACGGTGACGGACCAGTCCATGCTGTGACCGCATGGTTGTCGAGCTCATGTACGGACTACTACAATTTCTTATGTAAGCTGGCATTGTATTGAAGAGCTGGAATCCTCGGACAGAAACACTTCCTTCCCAAAGTGTTTTTGTTGACTGTAAGGCTTTTGTATTTATTGCTGGTACCTTTCCAAGCCTACCATATCTATTTGAATGATACATTGTTATGCCATAGTTAAGTACTTTGCCTTCAATCATTTTCCAGGTGTATATGATTCGATATGTCTCAGACCAATGTTCAAAGGAGTAGATTTTGAGGAATTTTAGTCGGTCGCAGTAATCCGTGCTCTTGGTGTCTTTGATATATGATAGGTTGGTTAGTTGTTGGAGTTTTATGTCCTGGCAACATTCAAGGTCATATCAGGATGGGTAAAATAACATGGTTCTGTACTCCTCAACGTATGTGCAGCCAGTGTTTTTATTAGATCAGCCATACCTGCCCCCCGCCCAGCTGTTCCACCTAAGTGGTTCCTGCCTCGCACTGGCAGCTCACATATATATGCTGCATAAGAATTATACAAGTATAATAACCTGGAAATACCTACTCACTACTCAGCTCCACCTGCCAGTGATCGGGTGATGGAGCCTGGGGCTAGTCATCTACTGCTCAAACCTACTCAACCTCAGCTCGGACACTGGCGTCACCTCCCACTGCTCGCTGTCTGCTCCTAACCTCATTCACTGTACCACTGACATTTTCTAAGATACATGTTAGAATTGGAAAAAAATGGATATTATTGATATAAAACATAATGCTACAAGCTTTAAATTCAAGTTAACACACAATGACTCACAAATATTAAGCATTGGAAAATTGAAATGATTTATATAAGATCTCATACATGAAAATTACCAGGTTGGAGAGCTTACCTCGTTTTAGCTATGGTGGTCATTTGACCACCGACTTAAATACCAAGGTCGATTGTATATAAGATTAATGTGGAGTTTGACAGTTTTGGCTGTGACACACTGAGTTTTGCGATGTTTTCATATTGGAATACTTCACGAGAAAGCAACAAATTATATCTAATTTCCTGAATATTCCGAGAACATTTAGGTGGGACCGGAATGAGTAAATTAACAGTGAATATTAGAAAATAATTCTTTAGTTACAAGAAATGGCTACAGGCCAGAACTGCTCATGATAGTACTGTGTTGATATAGCCATAAATCCCAAACAATAGGGACACCTCCAGTCAACCATGGGCGTGTATGCTGGTCTGTGGCCCACTCACATACTTCTATTTGCCACTGGGGAAGGTCCTGTGGGAACTGTTGTTCATCAATTAGATATATCTTTGTATACAAATATATATTTACATGATATATCATTCACTGTGATTAAATATATTTTATGCATAAGCACCATGCATATCACTTATTTTGCTGATACAGAAACATCAATAAAAACATTAGCTAAAATATTATTGCATTTAAATTTGATTTATTTTACTTTTGATTATTACTTTTTATTTCTATTCAAATAGTTGGGTGGTGGTAGAGGGAGGCTCGGAGCCGGGAAGCTAGGAGGCCTGGCGCCGGGAGTCCAGGTTCAGGGTTTTGTTTGTGTTTGTTGTTTTTTGACGTCCTAGCAACATCTTAGGCCATATCAGGACGGGTAGCGACTTGTGACAGTGCAAACTCATGGTGACTTTATAGTGCTGCCCCACTGGAAGACGAGGCCGCCAGCACCATGACCTGATATCCCACTCAATCACAGTATCCTTAAGCATAAATAAAACCCCACAAATATGTGAATAGAAGAATAGATATATGTTTATATAAGCATATAGACATTTATGCATATACGTGATTGTATATTGGTCTATATATACGACTGAGTGCTGAGACTCGAGGCCTCCCGGCGCCGGGACCGCGCCGACCTTCCATTAAATAATATGAATAGAAATAAAAAAGTGATTACCAACAATAAAATAGATAAAATATAAATACAATAATATTTAAGGTAAGTTTTTCTTAATGTTGTACCAGCAAGAAAAGCCATATTTGTGGTTATTATGCATCAGATGCATAATCACAGTGAATTATTTATTATGCATATATATTGGTATGCAACAAAATATATCTAAATGATGTACAACAGTCCCCATAGGACCTCCTCCCCCAGTGGCAAATGGAAGTAGGTGAGTAGGCCACAGACCAGCATATACCCCATGGTTGACTGGAGGTGCCCTAATGTTTGGGCTTCATGGCTATACCAACACAGGACTATCATGGGCAGTTCTGTCCTGTAGTCATTTGTTGTAACTAATTAATTATTTCCTAATATTCACTGTTAATTTACTCAATCCGGTCCCACCTAAATATCCTTGGAATATTCAGGAAATTAGATATAATTTTTTGCTTTCTAGTGATGTATTCCAATCTGAAAACATCCCAAAACCCAGTGTGCCACAACCATATTTGTGAACCTGCACATTAATCCTATATAACATTTAACCTTGGTAATTGAACTGGGGGTCAAATGAGGTAGTCTAACCACCATAGCCCAAACGAGGTAAGCTCTCCAACCTGATTACATGTGTAACTGGAGGTCATTGACGTGTACAATATGTTGTTTTTTTAAAGAAGAAACAAGCTCACGAGTGTCGGTTGGAATCTGACTCTAAGCACAATGTTTGCTTTATTTACATAACCCCCCCCCCCCTCCCCCAATGTCAAATATAACAACAATCGCCAAAAGAAAAATGCTTTGGTTGGTTGGTTGTTGGAGTTTTACATCCTGTCAACATCTAAGGTCATATCAGGACGTGTACCGACTTGTGACAGTGTGGACTAATGGCAACTTTATAGTGCTGCCCCATTGGGAAATCAGGCCGCCAACACCATGACCCGAAAGTCCACCCAGTCGCAATATCCTGACACTGAGCTAGTTAACCAGTCTTTGCCCTATCCTATTAATGCCGAGCACCAGGATACAAAGCGACTAGTATCAAATTTGTAAGTCATTGGTTTGACACAACCAGGAATTGAACTCCAGATTTCCCGCACGGGAGGCCTGCGCTCTACCGATTCGGCTACCGCGTCCGGTACCAAATGGTTTGACACTGACGAAAGATTTACTCCAAGAAATAAACCATTTTTGACAACAAGCATGAATACACTCATTAGCTTCATGCATACTGTGGTTGAGTACTTACTTGATCGGTAGTGCGTATGTAGGACATTGCCAAGGGACTCTATCGGATAAATGCACAGTACGAGGATCACCATGTAAACAGCAATGCAGTAGTATTTATTGCCATCATCTAGAAACACCAAGAAAGACTTTTCCGTCGTACCATATTCCATTCATTTGTTTTGTTTGCTTGTTGTTGGGGTTTTACGTCCTGCAACATCTAAGTTTATATCAGGATGGGTACTACGCACTCATGGTGACTTTATAGTGCTGTCCCACTGGGAGATCAGGCTGCTGGTACCATGACCCGATATCCAACTCAGTCACATTATCCTGGCACTGAGCTAACCAGTCCTTTCCCTATCCTATTAATGGTGAGCGCCAGGCTAGGAAGTGACAAGTATCAATCTTTTTTAAAATCTTTTTTGTCTGATTGTTTGTTTATTCTGCTTGTTGGTGCAAGACTATAAATTCTGCACACAGGGGTAAAATGTGTGTCAGTGTCAGTGGGGACTGACACTCAATGCAGGGTTGCCAACCCTTACGGTTTCGCCATCAGGTGTACAATATTTTATCTCCCCATGATCACCTACCTTACGCCTATCTTCCGTTTTTTGGGGGTTTATTTTGTTCAATGTTTTTTTTATTCCACTTGAATAATATCTTTTTTTTCAGCACAGAGGCTAAATTTTCCAATGTTGGCAACCCTGCAATACCATTAATATAGTAACAGTATATCAGTCTTGCGGATTATAGTGTCCAAAATGCACCACAGAGCATCTAAGATTTAAACATTTTTCTGGGCCAGTATCTCCAGACCCCCCAATATAACATCCCTTGAGATCTTCCGGTTTTCATTTTCCAATGTTGGCAACCCCGCCAATGCATTCTGAGGGTGGATGGTTCTTACCTGAGATTTAGATGCCTGGATATCACATAGGTACATGAGTGTCAGCTTCTGTAGTATTAGTAGTCTGCACTGACCTCTCAGGTAAGGAGCCCCATATACAGGTGGGCACGGATAGGGTGCTGATATCAGAGAGCATATTTGGTGTAATGGTTAGGATACTGGCCCAGAATGCAAGAGATGTGGGTTCGATTCCTGCTCTAGGCGCGATATTTCCCATTCTCATCACCCCCACGACACTGGTTGCCGTGACCAAGCATTATATCTTGGAGTCAGTGACAGTTGCTACAATCCACCACATCTGAAGAACTGTCTCGATTTCTATTAATTAAGATAGGCTAACAGGTCCAAGGCCTATTATAGCTGTATCCTATTGATTGATTGATTGATTGATTGATTGATGCGCTGTATGGTTGTTGAACCTACTCTGTGTATGTATATATGTAAGTGCATTGTCTGTATGTATGTAATTGTAAGCCCTGGCCAAATGAATTGAGCCCTCACCTGTCATCTTAGTAGGCCATGGGATTCAACCCCCCGGGTTCAAACCCTGTCAGAGTCAAACTAATGACTTAAAGATGTTTACTTGTCACTACCTAGCCCACCACTGGGCATTACTTGGACCCTCCACGACCCCACCTCACCTGAATTCTTACTACTTTATTATATTTCACTTAATACCTGTTCAATGTTCATTCAAATAACATCTGTATATTCCAACAAGTCTTGTCTATTTCAATTCAACATTGTCCATTGTCATTCCAACTACACTTATATATTTGACTTTTTTTTATATATATCTTTTTATTGAGGCTGTATTTATACTGTCCATAGCATGTAAGCCCGGGTATCCAGGCTTGTTTTCAATGCTGGCCAGCTGTCGTGTTGGTGTTGTCTTACCAAGCAGTAGCTGCTGATAAGTTATTTGATTGTCTGCATTTCAGTAGCAGATAGATCTGTTGGTACATTTAGTAGCCTATGTTAGTTTTTTTTGGGCCCTTAATAGTTATTCAATTGTCATTCCAATAAGTGTTGTATATTTTGCTTAATTTGTTCAATTGTCATTACAATGCACTTTATTATGTGCAATAAGTGTAAACAAATGACTGTGATCATGCATTAGTACTGACACAAGGTTAGCCAGGAAAAGAGATATAGTTAGCCAGAAGAACAAAAATAGTTAGGCAGAAGAAAAAAGTTAGCCAGAAGAAAAATATAATTAGTCCAGAAATAGTCGGAACAAAAGAAATAGTCAGAAGAGTAAAAAAACGTTAGCCAGAAGAGTAAAAAACAGTTAGCCAGAAGAAGAAAGAAAGTTAGCCAGAAGAAAACAAATACTTAGGTAGAAGAAGAAAGAAATGAGCCAAACAACAATAACAAAATAAACTTGAATAAAAATAATATGTACTTGACTGGAAGGTTACAGCACACATTGATAAGCAGAAGAAGTAGATGCTTCCCACGTAGACCGACAGGATGATAATGGTGCAGATGAACAACCTGGGGGAAGGAAAGACAAGCGCAGAACAAGTATCAAGTACAGTCGACATGAACACTATTTTTTTGCAACACCCAAAGGACACTGGTGCCATGACCAAGATTCTGTACATGCTGAATGCAGTTGAGCCTGCCCTTTAACACCAGAGGCCAGCAGTAAAAGATCTTCAAGGAGAGGCCCAGACTCATTTTTCTTTTGAATGACAGATCCATGGAACAGTCTCCCGGACCAAGTGGTTGAAGCACCGACGGTAGAGGCATTTGAGAGAAGCCTGGACAGACATTGGAGAGGACACCCATAATTATATGACTTCAGGGCTCCATTGACCTCCATATATGTGCAAAACAATAGTTACTTTTTACCATAACGAGATGGCATTAGAGGCCTAATAAGGCCTAGATCAGCCAGAAGAGGATCTGTAAGTTAATTGTTAAGCATACACAATGGAAGCGTGCTACCTGGATATTTGTTAGCGTTTATGTATGAGGCTTCGGATTCCAATTTCCAGGGCAATAAGTGTAGTGAGTTACTCAACACCGCCCAAGATTAACTTAAATGTCATGGAGTTTTTCTCCATAGGATTAGGCATCAGAGAATTGTTGGTAAAATGTCGGATGTCACGTTTCAACTGTCCCCATTGTGGCTGCATTAAAACTATTATCGCCCATGCAAAGGTCTTTATTGTTTGGGTTTCATTAGTTACTCCCGCAGACCCATTTCTGAGACTGAGGTGAACCTTTAATAATAATAATAATAATAATAATAATAAAACATTTATATAGCGCCCGATCCAGCAAGCCTTTCTCAGGCGCTTTACATAACAAACAAATATACAGGAAAATAAATGTCACCTAGTTAAAAGCAGATTTAAACAAATGTGTCTTTAAGACCTTTTTTAAAAGCACCAACAGATTTACAATCAGTGATATATCCTGGCAGAGCATTCCACAGTCTCGGGGCAGCAATACTAAAAGCACGATCCCCAAAGCCTTTAAGTCTGCTCCGAGGAACTGCTAACTGGCTGGAGAATGTGGAGTGCAGTGTTCGAACATTTGTTCTCTCCTGCAGCATATCTCTCATATATTCTGGAGCCTGATCATGCAAGGCATGATATACAAGAAGCAGCACCTTGAAATCAATTCTCTTCTCCACAGGGAGCCAGTGTAATGATTTCAGCACAGGAGTGATGTGATAAAATTTCTTTGTACCCGTCAACAACCTGGCAGCAGTATTCTGTATACGTTGCAGTTTTGAAATTCTTGACAGCAGCAGACCATCAAAGAGAGCATTACGATAATCCAGGCGTGAACCAATGAAAGCATGAGTAACCTTCTCTAACATGTCAGGGCATCCTTGATGGATCTGAGATGTCTCAGTTGCATAAATGATGCCCCACACACCGTCTTGATGTGATTAGACATATCAAGAGTATTGTCAAAGATCACACCAAGGTTACGGGCTGGCTCACTAGCTTGAACACTAGGGTGTTATGTTCTAGCAACATCTAAGGTCATATAACAGAATTGGATTCGGACGAACCAATTGCTGTCATATATATTGGCATTTTGTGAACGTTAATTGGCGAATATAAAAAAAGGAGAAATCCGCGAAAACGCGGTCATCGCTCATCCCTGGACCGGACACGGTAGCTGAATCGTAGAGCGCAGGGAGTCCAATTCCCAGTCAAGTCAAATCAATGTTTGTTTGTTGTTTTATGTCCTATCAACATCTAAGGTCATATCAGGACGGGTATCGACTTGTGACAGTGCGCACTCATGGCGACTTTATATTGCTGTCCCACTGGGAGACCAGGCCGCCAGCACCATGACCTAATATCCCACTCAGTCACATTATCCTGACACTGAGCCAACCAGTCCTTGCCCTATCCTAATAATGCCGAGCGTCTGGCTAGGAAGCAACAAGTATAAATTTGTATGTCATTGGTTTGACTCGACCAGGGTTCGAACCCACGATCCCACAGTCTACCAATGCTTGTCGCTACCTAGCCTGCAGCTTGGTATTAATAGGATAGGACAAGGACTGGGTTGCTCAGTATCAGGACAATAATGATTGGGATATCAGGTCATGGTGCCCGTCGCCTGGTCTTCCATTGGCGCAGCATTATAACGTCGCCATGAGTGCGCAGTCACAAGTCAGTACCCATCCTCATATGACCTTAGATGTTGCTAAGACGTAAAACAACAACAAACAAAACCAATATAAGCCAGACTAACCGGGCCTCTGCCTTGGTGAATTAGGGTAAACAGACATAACTTACCGATAATTGTGTTTTCCCACACAGATCCGCAGCACGAAGTTGTGATGGTCATAAACCGTTATGCACTTATTACACACAGCGCAATGCCTCGCTCTCAAAGGTCTAAAATGAAATGCACAATATAGTCGATGAACTATTAATAGCATGAGCAGTACAATGGATGAGTTAAGATGGTTGCTTATTGGAATTTTACGTCCTGGCATCATCTATGGTCATATCAGGATGGGCACCGACTTGTGTTGTGCGCACTCATGGCGACTTTATAGTGCTGCCCCACTGTGAAATCTGGCCGCCAGCACCATGACCCAATATCCCACTTATTCTCATTGTCCTGACACTGAGCTACCAGTCCATGCCCTATCCTATTAATGCTGAGCACCAGGCTAGGAAGTGACACGTATCAATTTTTAAATCATTGGTTTGACTCGACCAGGGTTCGAACCCATGAAGTTCGAATCCCACCATCTCCCAAATCTGGAGCCCGATGCTCAACTCATCCGGCCATCCCGTCTGGTCCTAAAGTTAGGAAAAGCAAGCAGCTATTGCTTAGTTATGTTGAACCGTTTGGACCCATCTCAAGAGAGATTCTTAACTAGACACAACCGGTATAGACACTACCCAGTTTGGGGGCCTACTCCAGAGGGGCTGTAGCTTCCAACACTAGGAACTTAGGACTTCCCTTTAACACTATTCTTAAAGTTGCATAGTCCGATGGTTTTGAGTGTCTGTCATTTCATGAGATAAATATATTAGGTTGGTTATAATCTACATTGCTTTACTGTGAAGCAACTTTCATTATAAATTGCTAACTTCGAAGGTATTTGAATTGCAAGCATTCAAAATTAATTTCAGCAAGCATGCCAAAGCTCTGACACCATAGGCTTCAGCAGTAACATGTTCTATTAAATTGACTTGGCATTCTCTTCAATGGGGCAACAAATACATAATATGGTCATCCGTATTGTCGTGGGGGTGATGAAAATGGGAAATACTGCGCCTAGAGCGGGACTCGAACCCACATCTCTTTGCATTCCGGGCCAGTGTGCTAACCATTACACCACCTAGGCTCCCTGATATCAACACACTCCCCACGCCTACCTGTCTATGTGGTTACTTGCCTGAGAGGTCAGTGCAGACCACTACACTCGTCCCCCTGGAATTGTAAGTCTTGTAATGCTTACAATTACATACATACAGGCAATGCACTAACACATACATACACAGGGTAGGTTCAACAACCATACAGCGCAAAGCTTGTACAGGATCCTGATCACGGCAACCAGTGTCGTGGGGGTGATGAAAATGGGAAATACTGCGCCTAGAGCGGGACTCGAACCCACATCTCTTTGCATTCCGGGCCAGTGTGCTAACCATTACACCACCTAGGCTCCCTGATATCAACACACTCCCCACGCCTACCTGTCTATGTGGTTACTTGCCTGAGAGGTCAGTGCAGACCACTACAGTATCTAAGTTCGATATGTAGGATCAAATCTACGTCATTGTTTTGGTTTTGAAAAGTTGGTGCTTTTAACGGACTATGCAAATTTAAGAACGCAGGTTGCAAGACTTGCATTGCATTCACCAGACATTAAAACAACAGAATTGAGAACGATAGCAAGGCTGCAATCTTGCTTAGGCACTACAGTTGATGGAGCAAATAAAGATAGCTCAATTGGTGATCGATATTATGTCTACGTAAACCTCACACTGTTCTATAATTACCCTAGTGTCCAAGGACGAGGTAAAATAGATTAATTATGCAAATACTTACATAGTATAGGTGATGCATAATATTTGTTTCACTGAGTATGAGGACTCCGCTATAAATTCGAGGACAGTCCCACCCAACCCTCCTCCCATGGTGGACAGAGTGCTATTACTGGACTGGAAGATTACCATTGCCCGTCCTGATATGACCATAGATGTTGCTAGGACGTAAAACAACAAGAAACAAACAAGAATAATATTGTGCTCTATTGTAATCTTATGGACTATTATTTTTTCAGGTATAATTTCGAGTAAGGTTAGGTAAAGGGGGCTGGATTGGGGTACACTTACCTCTCACTGTCTTCTAAATAGCCAAGGCCTCGTACTCGGTGAAACACCAATTATGCGTTACTTATACTGCGTAAGTATTCGCATAATTAACCTATGAAAGGTTCAGGTGCAAAAGCTGACAAATGTTATCTGGGCCGAAATGAAACCATAACTACCACGTTTGAGCTGAAGTGGTCATCGTTCTGATAGTCAAATTTCTTTTTGTCACAGAAGCTGCCATATTTTTTTACTAAATGTATTTTATTCAGCGAATAATGTCTTTTGTCAGTGCCAGAGCACTGGTCTTCCAGCCGTTCATTACAATTTGTTGGTACATAAATGACAATATCAGTTGCAATAATAACCACATGAAAATCCTGTTCGATAATAGAAGCATAATATAAATTGACTATTCGTCGTAATAGTAACTGCATGCAATTCCAGTTCAACATATGTATTATGCACTTGGTGAGCATGCATCAATAAATGTACAAGATGACTCTAGAATTGTCTTTAAACACTTCTTTCTTCCTTTGTTTTCTCTCTTCTCTTTTCAAAAAGATATAACATATCTACAATACACATATATATATACTATATTGCAAATATGCAAATCAGTGGATCCAATCACCAATACCAAATGCGGAAACCTGGCCATTTACATTTTTTTTTTTTTTTTATCCCATCACGAGTGTTCCGTTCTGTGTGGCCTAATGATGGGATCGCGGTCTGAGATTGCAGTGGGGACTTACATCATACAGGTTTTATGTCAATTTAAAGGAAAATTTTAGGTAATATGTTTTGAAAGAAGGTGTAATAGGGGTGGGGTAAGGGCGGGAAGGGGATCAGCGTGCAGGGCTGTGTAGTGCATTTGAGAACATTTATATATATATGTATGTACAAGGGTCAGGGCAAGGAAGGCCTTTAGAATACCTATAACCGTGTCAGGGTCTGACAGGCCGGTTGTATTTTCATAAAGTTTTTAAATTCAAGGAGACTTGTGGACTGTCTTGTCCTCACTGGAAGTTTATTCCACAATGTGCCACCTCTGTAAATCGGTGCTTTAGTTAGTTTGTTTGTTAGTCGCATGGGTGTTTTTAGTAGTGTAGCACCGCTCTGTCTGGTTACTCTGTTTGTATGGTCAACATATTGTTCATCATTGGATCTTTTATACATGAGACTGAGGAGATGTGTGTCCCTCCTTTGGCTAAGGTAGCTGACTTGTGCTTTAGCATGCATTTCCTTTACAGAAAGCGTTTTCCCTCTGTAGACAGTTCTAAGTGCCCTGTTTTGAATCCTCTGTAATTTGTTTTCTTGTTGTTTTGTCAGCAGTCCATATATTAAATCATTGTAGTCAATTATTGGAAGAATAGTGGCTTTATATAGTAACAGGGTTGTATTCTCGCTCATGTAGTACCTAATTTTTCTGAAAGTTGTCATTTTTATGGCTATCATTTGAGTAAGTCTTGAGAGTTGTCGATTACCATTAGTGTAGAATCGAGTGTGGTCCCTAAATATTTGTATGATTCTACCTCATTCAATACTGCATCACCCAAATGTAAATTGATAGGTTGTGCTCTGGATTTTTTTACTTTGGTTGCAAAAATTATGTATTCAGATTTCTTTGCATTAATTGTCAGTTTATTTTCCTTACACCAGATTTTAACCTTAGCTAGTACATCCTCAACTACCTCTGCTGCAGATGCAATGTTTGGGCTATGGACTGTGAGGGCCGCATCATCAGCAAACAGTGTGAACATGGCCTCATTTGTTACCAAGGGCAAGTCATTAATGAATATGAGGAAGAGTAGTGGCCCAAGCGTGGAACCCTGGGGTACTCCAGTTGTAATTGATCTCTCCATTGACTTAGTGCCATTTATTTTTGTAACTTGTTGTCTATTTGATAGATAGTTGGCTATAATTGTACAAGATTTAGGACCAAGTCCTGCCCTTTCAATTTTCCACAGTAAAATGTCATGGTCTATTGTGTCAAAAGCTTTCTTGAAATCAAGAAAAACAGTTATTGTCAGATCTCCTCTATCCATATTAGTCAGCAGTTCATCTAATAAAGTGGCTAGGGCTATTGTGGTTGATTTATCTTTTCTGAAGCCATTTTGCTGTTTGGCAAGGTAGTTGGTGTCTTCCAAGAAGGTTTATATTTGATCATGGATTATTTGTTCGATGACTTTGCCAGGGAGGGGCAGTATTGATATTGGTCGCAGTTCATTGCATGATTTAGGATTACTTATCTTTGGTATTGGTGTGACAGTAGCTATTTTCCATTTATCTGGGAATATACCTGTTTCAATGACAAGGTTGTAGAGATGCGTAAATTCATTTATTAGGATGCTAATGGCAGTCTTAATGAAGGCTGAATTTATATTCATCATGCCAGATGATTTATATGATGAAAGTTCCTCAATCTTGGTGAGTACTTCTTTTCTTGTTGTTTTCTCAAGATTGTATTCATGTTGATTTGCGACTGGGTGATAATTTTGTGGATACTTGGTTTTTTGTTTGAATTTCTTGGCGAGGTTTGCCCCAATGTCTACAAAATAGTTGTTTATTACTTCAACTAACTGACCATCAGGTACTCGCTCACCTGTGCTGTCGTCTACTATGCTGTTTATCTGTGGTTTGGCTTCTGGTTGAATTTGACTTAGTTCATACCAGAATTTCTTAGGATTCTGGTTGTGCTTTATGGCTTGATCAATGTAGTACATAGATTTCGCTTTCCTCACCTCTGTTCTGGCTTTACTTGTTAAGCATTTGCTATAAACTGGTCTCCTGGGTCTTTGGTTAGGTCAGCCTTTTGCTTAAAATAATCTCTGTCCTTTTGTAGTTCTATCAGTTCATTGGTGATGTAAACAGCCGTGTTCTCTCTTATTTTTAGTTCAGTCATCGGACAAAGTGTATCTGCTGCCTGGTTGATCATATCTTCTAAAATATCCCAACATTTGTAGGGATCCTGTTCTTCAAATATGGTAGTGGGGTTATAACTCTGCAACATTGTCCTAAGTGCATCAGTTGAAAAGTTTCTATATGTCCTTCCGCAGTATGCGGTGGTTTTTAGGTTGTTTCTGGGTTTCTTTTTGATAATATAGACTGGCTTATGGTCACTGACATTGTAGTTAAGGACTCCTGCTTGAGTGCAATACTTGATGTTAGTAAAGGCTAACTCGATTGTGGTTGCAGTAGTTCTAGTTGACCTAGTCGGTTTATCTATCAGCTGTTGGAGCTCATGTTCTGAAGCAAATTGATTTATGATTATGGCTGGTAGCTTTCTCTTAGCACTACAGTCTGCATTGAAGTCGCCTATCAGTAGGGTCTCATACTTGTCTATGTCATCTATTTTACTCATCATAATGCTCAATTCCTCAAAGGCCTGTTTAACACTTCCATCTGGTGGTCTGTACACATTTCCAATTAGGATCTTCTTTGAATAAGGCCTTGTTACAAGCACCCATTGTAGTTCCAGCACAGCATTTGAAATATTTGTATCTGCATATCTATTAGAATCTACTTGTAGAGAATTTCGGCAGTAAATTCCTAGTCCACCTCCAGCTTTGGCTTGCCCATTTAGATGTTTTGCTTTTCGATCATACCTAAGGAAGGTGTAGTTTGTTATTGAAGTAAGTTTTTTTTCTATAAGGCTATTGAGCCATGTTTCTGATACTGTGAAAATATCAAGTCCCGATCCTGGCAGATCAATTCTTAATTGCTCTATTTTATGTGTGAGACTACGTACATTTAGGTGTGCTATTTTGAAACCTTATATCCCATATATATATATAATGAAATTGATAGATAGACTTTAACTTGAAATCCAAAGTACAACAAGCAGAAAACCACTATATGTTAAATATGAGATGCTGTGAATGAGTTCGTGAGTTAAAAATTGACCGTTCTGAGTGGGCCTATACGAAGTCAGAGCCCCTGACAGGTGGCGCCGGTGTGGCCAAATCTGGAACTAATTCGCTGGGATACGCTAGCCACGTTTTGTGTGTGTGTGTTTTTGTGTGTAGATTAGTTGATTAAGCAGGGGAAATTTCAATTGTGAACAATTGGTCTTCCTCATTCCACTGCTCCTTGCCCTATCCTAATAATTCTGAGTGCCAGGCTAGTAAGTGAAAAGTATAAATTTTTAAGTCATTGCTTTGACTCGACCAGGGCTCGATTCCATGATCTACCAGAATGGGAGATGGATGCTCAACACATTCGGCCATCCCGTCTGGATCGCAATATTATAATATAACTATAACTGAAGATGATAGTGTCCTTGTTATATTCCCATAATAGATTATACTTATAGAGCACATAAATATATATATATAGTATAGTTACACAAGTCTTACTTAGGGAGAAGGAAGCACATCCGGGTTCAGCAATCTTTACCTACTTATTCAGGATAAAAATGATCTTCAATAATATGGATACTTCAACGTTTTCATCTTGGCACAAGCGAACGTGATAGTCATGGCAGGGTGTGGTGGGCGGGCCCTAGCCCACGACTATCTGAGTGTAAAAATATACGGATTTTCGGTTAAGAATTATATATTGGCAGAGAGCATTATTAGTCTTGGGCGACAGAGTGGGGACGATGTTATATAAACTAAAAGTAATAATATCCCACTACCATTATGACATGATATAAGCTGTGTGAAATATATGTTCATATATTATGCCTGAGATTAATGAAGAGATGTTCCTATATAAGAGACAGTACATGATTATTGAAATGTTTCTCTATGCATCCATAAAGAGTGCAATTGGAGAAAAGACCATCTTGACAGAGATCTATTGTAACTGTATATAGCTACCTGCCCCCCCCCCCCCCTGCCTGGACCACTGGGCAGGTCCACCAGCCTAATTTGCATATACACACAGGGCACCACCTGCAGCTGGGTTGAGTGACAGCCACCCCTACTGGGGGAGGGTGCCACCCACCCTGACTGTGGAGGTGCCTGATTGGCTGGCTGTGGACTGCCCAGTCACCTGCATCCCATTGGCCCTCTGACCACACTAGCCTCAAACCAAGATCATAATTCTAGACTCTGCTTCAGACCCCCTGGAGAGAGATCACTCTACTCCTGGCTCTTGAGTGAGACACACCTACTCTTGAGCAGGAACCCCAGACACTCTGTCTGATGCTATCAAAATTCATCTATTCCAATTGAGTGTGTACACAGACATAGGACTCCTGTCCCATGGGCTGTAGGCACTGCTTTCTATACAGGCTAAAGTAGTAATAAGATATTGTGTGGCTAGAAGGCAAGGGGTGTGGATGATAGGTCACTGGTAGGTGGACAGGAGTTGGTGTTAGTAAAGCACAACTTCTCCACTGTTTATCTGTGTCTTGTCTTCATTCTTCCTTAGCATTGGTTAATGAGTTGATAGATAAGTGATATGAAGGGGAGAGTTTCTGTAGTATTATCTGGTGTCCCAAACGTGGCCGGGCATTCAGAAATATTATATGAGGCTTGTGCCTCGGGAAAACAACAATTATCCATCATCTGTACCAAGGTGTAACTATACTATTCTACCTCAGTACTAAGCCTCAGGCTAGTCTATAGCCTAGGGAGACTTTACGTAATATCATTTTTATTCTTAGTACCTTTCAATTAAAAATATTATTATTTCAATATTCATTTCAATCTAGTATACAGTAGTTTTTTACAAACGTATACCTTTAATTGTCTATTCTTCTTTAGTTGGTGAGAAAGCGTGACACTAGGCCGCCTATCTTTTCTAGTCGTTTGTTGTAATGTTTTGCAAACGATCTAGCAGTCTTCCAGCCTGCGTGTACCAGGATTCTCTTGACGGAGATCCCTAGCAGTCATGCTTTCGAGACCATAGTTCCCCTGGTTGAATGGGAGGTGTATCGTCCCGTATCAACTCCAGCTGCTTTCAGCACTATTATGGTCGATCTTACGAGTGTGTCTCTCGAGATGCCCTTATGTGGTTTAATAAAGCTTGCCAAAAGCTGTCTTGATTTACGTATGTCCTTTGTCTTGGATATATAAGCCTCTATGGCCGAAACTACACACAATCGTCGGTCTTCTGGGAAGCTATTAACATGCACCGTTGACAAAGGATCTCCTGTGTGGTTTGATTTTAATAATTGTGTCAAATCAAACGTTGCTTCCTTTTTTTTTTATCTATCTCCAGTCCATCTAGAGACAAGGCAGTAATGGTCTGCCCTCCGTGGCCTGTCACTAGCAGCAAAAGTACTGCTAACTTAAATCCTAGCTGTTTAATTTCTAAATGATAATTGCTAGGCCAGGATTTAAATAACTTAAATACTACCGATACATCCCAAAGAATTGACTATATTTGGGCTTCGGGGAGTTTCCTTTCATTTACCGATCTGGTCTCAACCAAATGTCACAATAGGTTAAGAAACCGCAGTTTGTGCATTTACTGGTATTGGAGAACGTATTTACACCGTTCCAACACAGGCGTGAGAACATTTTCTTGTGTGAGTGTCATAGGGTTATGGTTCAAACCAAACCCAAACAAGGGGAAGGGACCAGTATATCGGTAGCCTCCCACACTCTCCATCCCGTACACTTCTCCCACCTGTGGCTATCATGCCAACAATTTGGAGAAATTGCTACGAAATTCGGAGGTACGCCTTAGTAACGCAACATGGGGAATCTTGTCAGAAACCCAGGAACCAGTCCCAACGAGGTGTGGCTCCAACCACACCTCTCTCCGTTCGGCAATGGGTGGCAATTACTGGTGTTGGAGAACGTATTTACACCGTTCCAACACAGGCGTGTAAGCTAATGTGTAATGTCGTAGGTGAATTGTATGGAAACCAAAAACCAATTGAGGGGTAGGGACCAGTATATCGGTCCCTCCCATGCTCTCTGTTTCATACGCTTCTCTCTCCTGCGGCTACTGCACCAGCAAGTTGGAGAAAATGCTACAAAACTCGGAGGTACGGCCAAGAAATGTGGGGAATCCATAAAAGAAACCCAGGATTAATTTCCAACGTGAATCCATAAAAGAAACCGAGGAAAAATCCAAACGTGAGCCAACATCGCTCTCCATTCGGCAACGGGTGGCTTGTTGAAAAAATCTTACCCGTGATGTGGCACCAACTATCATCGAAATAACACATACAGAGTTGCAAGATAAATACATTGTTATCCCATCTAAGAAAATGATAATTACGGTTGCTTTGTCAGGCAAACAACCTACTTATTCAGGATAAATCTCCTGTAGGATGGCTGTGGCAAACCGAGAATCTGGTTGCACTACACCCCTTATGGGCCTCGCTCCAAAGCCAACCGTCAACAGCGAACTAAAAATGCTGCTAGCTTGTTTAAGTCGTTTAAATCGTAAAACGCCACTATATGCACAATTAATTTGTTTAGTCGGTATGCAGGTATTGCAGGTATAGCAATACCTCAGGGAGTTTGACGCCCCTGCAGAGTTGTAAACCACTGCCTTGTGGTACAGGTTCTTGAAAGAACCGAAGGCTAAGGGAGCAAACCCTAAACAGAAAACCATGCCACTGTGGCAGCATTAAGAGCGGTTGATGTATGGAACTCCCAACATCTCCCGACCAGCCACTGCAGGGACAAATAGTTTTGCGCCTGTCTTTACATGTTCTTGCCGGTGTGAAACCTCTATTTGCTCCCCGAGAGAGTGCCGCTGGTAACTTACAAAAGCCAGCAGCACTTCAGCACTTTTGCAGGCATCTTTCATGAAATGTAGCTAAATGGAGAGCGGCAGTCAAGTAATGAAAGCAGTCTTTGTCGCATCGGAGTTATTTGTAGAAAAAACGCTGAACAACTGGCGAACATCCACCGCTTGCGAGTAAATTATGCTAATTGCTGAACCCGGATGTGCTTCCTTCTCCCTAGGCTATAGACTAGGCTGAAACTTAGTACCGAGGTAAAATATATAATATATAATGTGTATGTACTCACGTTTTGGTATTACACAACTTGCAATACCGAGTGCAGTCGATCAGCAAGGTTTTCTCAGACGTCCTTCTCGCCTTGCTGATGTGCGCTGGCTTCTGAATGATAGTCACTGCCATTATGAGAAGCCCCACAAACAGAATAAGATTGTTGATGTTCAGCCAGACAAAGAAAAATGTGTTTTTGGAGGAGTCTAGCTGCATAACGTTCATTGCTATCACCGAAGAGCTGGACGCCACAAAGATGGCAACTTGAAGCCAGACTGGCTTCGCAACTTCAGGCGGTGCCAGCAGAGGCTTCCAATGGGCAAACGTTTTTTTGTCATTTTTGCCATTATCCCCATGGTTATCATTGGCGCCCCTTACGCCATTGTCACCACTTACGCCACTGTCGCCATGGTCATCACTTACGCCACTGTCGCCATGGTCATCATTGTCGCCACTTATGCCATTATCACCACTTACGCCATGGCCATCATTGTCACCACTTATGCCATTTACGCCACTGTCGCCATTTTGGTCAGCGACCTGTAATTTAATGAAAATTGAAATACATTTTTATTAAGAGCCATTATTAAGAAGAAAAAGAAAAACGAGTTGATCCATGGAAGAAGTCACCTGGATTAATGCTTCAATGTGGAATACCACTGTCGGGAGAGTTGGTATTCGTCTGAACGATCAGGCGCTCGTCATGAACTGACCTGGGCATGTGTCGTGGGCTATTATTATTAAATACCCCACCCTAGTAAGGAGGGCTGGTAACCCAAATACTTGTGGTTTGGCGGTGGTCTGGTATAAATAGGTGACCGGTCCCCTACGCTAACACTCCCCTTAAGTAGTCGGGGGATTGCAGTGGGAGAGCAGTGTAGTATTTACGCTTGGATGCCCTCATTAAATATGTGTGCAATAGACTATCTTTATTAATGATATATTGATAGTAATTAATGCAAGTTGAGAATTAAATTTGTTTGTTGGTTTACGTCCTAGCAACTGTTATGGTCATATCAGGAAAGGTACCGACTTGTGACAGTGTGCACTCATGGTGGCTTTATAGTGCTACCCCACTGGGAGACCAGGCCACCAGCACCATGACCTGATATCCCACTCAGTCACATTATCCTGACACTGAGCTATGCAGTCATTGCCCTATCCTAGTAATGCTGAGCACCTGGCTAACAAGCGACAATTATCAATTTGTAGGTCATTGGTTTAACTCAACCAGGGTTCGAACCCACAAACCCATGGGTTCGAATCCCCAAGTCTCCCAAAACAGGAGACGGACGGTCAACTCATTCAGCCATCCCGTCTGGTCTGAGAATTAAGAACTAGCTGAGGGGATCATGATAATTAATATAGTACCCATGGAACTAAAACCAAAGGCTCTACAAGATAACATAATTTCTTGAACAATTGCTTTATTAGTTTCAAAAGGGTTTTCAGTAGGAAATTCTATCTGGGGGTGTTTGTGAATTATGAGTAAGTTTTTCAAGTCACTTGTTGAAAAATGATATTTGCGGGTTCAATTTGAGATATTTTTTGAATATGTGAAGTATAAGTATTCCACGTATATAAATATTATGGAAAGTATATTTATTTGTGAGCTGGCCAAAGGGCACGGTGAATGTTCATCTCTCACTGATTTGAACAAATGTGAACTTCCCACAAGAAAGGCAAAATCGTTAACAATGTAACGTGGAAACCAAATATGTAGTACACAGTTTCTGAGAACGACCTAATTATGAAGTGTCTCTAAGTTTCTTATGTCCCAGGGGCCGTATGCAGGAGTCAGTGTTAGGGGGTAAAAAACGGTGTTTGGCGGGAATTCCGGGTTAGCGGCGAAAAAATGGTATGCACCTTACCCCTAAAAAATATTAGGTTAAGCGAGTTTATTAGGCCCAAATCTATTCAATGCTGTCATATTTAACAGAATTAGATACGCAATAAGTGAAATTGATTCAAATTAACCCTAAATTCGAACCCTCCTTAAGGCTACCGCCGCATTGGCGGCGATATTAATAGTTATATTTTCGAATCGACGAACGTAAAGTAAACAAATCGCCGCCGCCGCATCGACCTCCCTTTCCATACTGGCGGCAGCGTCGGTTTGCTTACTTTACGTTCGTCGATTCGAAAATATAACTAGTAATATCGCCGCCAATGCGGCGGTAGCCTTAAGGAGGGTTCGAATTTAGGGTTAATTTGAATAAATTTCACTTATTGCGTATGTAATTCTGTTAAATATGATCGCATTTAATACATTTGAGCCTAATATATGCCTACAAACGCAGAGGGATTTCCCAAATCTATTAATAAATTCACGTTTAGCTATAATGTAAGTGTTACGCACTCCTGCATACCGTTTGACCGAATTCTCCGGTTCGGAGATAGCTAAACGGTAACAGGCTGTAACACCACATCCCGCTAACACTGACTCCTGCATACGGCCCCAGGTGACCAGCCCAACAATGGTCTCTCTCCCGATTCACCAGACAATTATCTGAGTAATTTAGAGGACTAAAGAGGTTTAACCAGCATATGCTTACATAGGCATACAGCTATGTAGGTAATATCATCATAGCTTCATGTTTGTTAGTAGATAAAAGATTCACCCCGTACTTGCAGTACAGGCGTGAATACCAACCTTATATAAAGGCAAGCGAAAACTGCTTTAGTATGGAACAGGAAGTAGAAAGTCTGGTTCCAATATCAAATGGCTACTTATATCAGCACAGAGTTGGTGAAATGGCAGGGAATGCAAAAAGACAAGATGGCAGCGATAGATCGCTGGTGATTTCACTTTTAAAGTCTATTAAACTACATTTTATATTACATTTTTCAACTCAAAAGTAGCGGGGAAATATAAAAACGTATAGAAAGAATAAATGTTGCTTCTTAGATTGTGAATTTAGGCTCGCATATCATTTCCCCACTTTTTCGGCAGCTTTTATATAGGGTTGGTATTCACCCCTGTACTGCAATTACGGGGTGCATCTTTTATAGATCTGGTTTGTTGGCATCCTTTCCACAACCAGAAGTCAATCAATATAATGAGGCCATCAACAAATAATATATATTGAAACCTCCAGAAATTGAATATTAAGAAGAAAATAAAAATAAGTAACCAAACAAAAATACATGTGACCTATAACAACTGTTTACTATTAATATAGTGAACCAAGGGCAAAGAGAGGTAATACTCACTAATACTAGTAATACCATTACTGATACAAAATGGTAGGTTTACTTAGGTCTTTACTGGATTATTATTCTAAGTGTTTACAAAACTAATGTGTCATCTTCAGCAAAATATTCTTGGTATAATAGATTTTGATTTCTGTATAAAATTGTTGTAGGGATTACATAATGTAATGTTTTGTCAAATCAATTGAATAAGATCCGGGAAATAAGTCAAGTCAATAAGAAAGTTATCCAGCCTAAATGATTTTAAATCTAGGTTGGACTGATTATCGAGACATTAGTCATTACCGCATGAGTATTTTTAGTCCCACGAGTCACACAGATGAAAGGCCATATGAACTGCTAACAGGTAGTATTATTGCTAACTTATTACTAAGACGGCTCACTCCCTACCTCTCCCATGGTAATGTAAATTTTGCAGTGCCATCTTGTTGTGGGTTTGGTCAGACAGGTGGCTGGCTAGTGTTTCACATGTAAACACATAGGCCTACAACACGAGAGGGTGAGTTTAAGGTTTAAAAAAGAGAGATTGCCTGTCATTTGGATTTGGTCGATGGTGCGGCTACGGCATGGTCCCCACCTCCCTCTGCCTCGCCCTCCCTCATTCCCCCCATTCTCTCCCCATCCCTCTCCCTGCCCTCTGCTCCCTCCAACCCTCCCTCCTCCTGGCTTCACAGCCCTTCCCCCTCCCTCCCCCTCCATCTCCCTCCCCTTCCCCCTCCCATACGTACCCTTCCCTCTCCATATCTCCCTCATCCACCCCTACACTCCCTCTCCCCCTCCCTCACCTTACTCGGTGCTCTCACACCACACCTCCCTCCTCCTTCCTCCCTCTTCGAATCCCAATCCCTCTCCGCCTCCTTCCTCCCCCACACTCCCTCTTCCTCCCCCGCACTCCCTTTCCCCCTCCCCACCCATCTCAGTCGGCGCTCTCACGCCATACCTCACAACCCCTTGCCTGATAAGCTGAAAGCATGGGGGGAAGGGAGGTCCCCACTGGTTGCGTGTTGCTACCCCTATAGAACTCCCACCTCACCCAACTACCCCCACTCTGCCCCTCCACCTCACCCACCCACCCGTGCCACCATACCCACATTTGGTGTGTTGGGGGTTGACGGTGTGTGTGGTTGCGGTGTAGGTGGGTATGGTGGGGGTGTAGGGTGTGTAGGTTACATGGTTTGTGGTGGAGTTGTAGGGTTCTTGCAGAGCGGCACCTCACAATCTTTAGCATCCCTAAACTCCCACCACACACCTACACCCTCACCACATCCCTAAACCTCCACCATACACACCTAAACCCCCACCACATCCCTAAACCCCTACCACACACCTACACTCCCACCACACACACACACCTACACCACCGCCACACACCACACCTACACCACTGCCACACACATACACCCTCACCACACACACCTGCACCCTCAACCACACACACTCCACCACACACCACACACTTACACCCCCAGCACACACTTACACCCCCAGCACAC
Source organism: Branchipolynoe longqiensis (assembly GCA_030323885.1). Classification (NCBI taxonomy): domain Eukaryota; kingdom Metazoa; phylum Annelida; class Polychaeta; order Phyllodocida; family Polynoidae; genus Branchipolynoe; species Branchipolynoe longqiensis. The sequence goes on from CM059202.1 coordinate 23,534,023, forward strand.
ACATCCACCACAAACCTACACCACCCACACACACATACCTACACCCCCACCACAGACCTACACCACCCACACACACATCCCTAAACCCCCACCACATCCCTAAACCCCCACCACACACATACCAAGCGACAGCAAGGTTTCTTCTAGATAAAAGATTCACCCGGTACTTGTAGTATACAGGTGAAGGATAACCCTCTATAAATACGGTCGAAAATAGCGTTAGTATGGAACAACAAGTAGAATGCTTGGCACCAGTGTCAAATGGTTACTTATATCAACACAGAGTTGGTGATTGAGAGAGAATGCAAAAAGACAAGATGGCGGCTGCAGAATGCCGTCGATTTCACTTTTAAATCTTCTTAAACTAGATATTATATTATATTTTTCAACTCAAAGGTAGCGGGCTATCAATAAGAAAGATGTAAAGAATAAATGTTGCTTCTTAGATTGTGAAATTAGGCTCTCAATTCTTTGACCCGCATTTTCGACAGCTTTTACATAGGGTTGGTTTGCACCCCTACTGCAGCATTACGGGGTGAATCTTGTATATAGGTTTCTTCTAACACTCCAATGCTATCAAAATGATCAAACCCACCTACTGATGCGCTGGCTGTTCTCTTGATTACACAGTACAGGCTATGCTATGGCCGAAGATCATAAAGTAATTAAATATTAACGAAGCAATGTCAGCCTTAGCAGACGAACACTCTCACACATTGACAGAACGAGATGGCAATACACGTCATGGTTTAAAACCAGTCTGCTATAGCTCAAATATACACCATTTAATGTTGATAAGGGAGAATAATACGTATCAATTCCCCTTTAAAAACGTGAGTTTAAATGGTCAGTAGTCAACGCCATAGAAACAAAGTACGCCAACAAAGTTTGACAGTGGCGTAAACAGAAAAGAGAAGTTTCTCCACGAAAAATTAGCGGCGGGATTTCAAACAAATACCCAGACGGTACCGAACACAGTCGCAACACCTGATTAGTAAGCTAAGCTCTAGAGGTACCTCGTTCGCGGTAATATGTATAAATCGTGTATGTGCCGGACGTTAGCAAGTAAATTAATTGGGAAATTGGGAAATACAATTTTCACTTACCGCCATGGCGACTTCCTTTGACCCAATTACTCGTTGTCAAGGGCAGCGCCACTGTGTCGATTTGCGCGGACAGAAATAGTCCTTTGAAGGAAAACAGAGTCGGCGTTTGTTCATTTTCCTGGGGTTTATTTTAGATTGGGGAATTATATTATTAAGCCGTTTAAAAGTGAATATTTGAATGGTTTGTGGTTCGAACTGTTGCTTGTGTTTTAAAAGAATTTTGCAAGGCTTGCTAGGCCTCGTAATAATACACCGTACTCTATGACATCAGTGAAACGGCTCTGTCTATGACTGGTTCGCCCTCTGCATTGCGACAGGCAGGTAACTAACTAACCAAATAACCAAATAACCAAATAATTAACCAGCCAACCAACTAAACAACTAACTAACCAACCAATTAACAAACCAACTTACCAACTAACAAACTAAGAAATTGACATACCAGGTTATGGTCTCGCTAAGTTCAGCATCGTTTGGGTTCCTTTGATTTGCCTTAAAGTTGCATATAGTCCGATGATTATAAGTTTCTGTCATTTTCTGAGATAAATAATCAAATATATATGGTTGATTTTTATAATCTACCTAACTTTAGTTTGAAGTGACCTTTATTTTAAATTGCTAACTGGTTTGGTTGTTTTAATTAATTTTTTATTTTTATAGATATTTGAAGTGCAAACGTACAAAATTATTTTTGTCAAGCATACTTTATAGGCTTCAGCAGTAACAGGTCCAATTAAATTGACTCGATATTCCATTCTATGTGGCGGAAAATGTTTGATAAGTGCACCAGTATCTAAGTTAGATAAATAGAATAAAAATCTAGATCACCGTTTTGGTTTTGATAATTTTGTGTGTTCATCGGACTTTGCAACTTTAACTTTAAGATATACTTATTTACAGAACAAAACTACCTATCATTCAAGGCAATATAATCCTTTTAAATTAGATATAAGTCGGTGGTTGTGTCGTCTTCAGCAGCATTGTCTAGGTTATTTGATGCAATTACGGTATCCAAACCTCTCTGTCTATAGAGCAGAATACTACACTAGTCCCCTTGGAATTGTAGGTATTCTGAATGGTTTATGATCATAAGTTACTCTCACGACTCAGCTACTTCATGCTTCGTCTAGTTTGATACAAACTTCAATGTCAGGACGGCCCTGTCCCTGAATAGCAGAAAATCCCTTATATATAATATAATTCAGTACATGGTTATGCATAATGAAAGGTTATACTTATTATTATTTCTATGTTCCAACTATACTAGCTAACCTCACTAAATACCGACAGCTCATACCCCAGTCACACGAGAGGCAGCGTTCGCCGCCAACCTCCCTACGCCCAAAAGGACGCCAACCACCCAGCGTTCCATTCGATACATTGATTCAAATATGTTGTAGGTGCCATGTCAGCGCCATGTTGGCGCCATGTCAGTGCCATGTTGGTGCCATGTCAGCGCCGACCACATAGTGACTGCAGCATCGAATGTGTTGGCACCAACCCAGGGCAGCACCAGGGCAGCGCCAGGGTGCCAACCATTTTGAATGGCGTCGCCAGAACAGGACGTAAGGAGGTTGCACGTGCAGCAGTAACAACCTCCTTGCGTCCAAAATTCCCGAAATGGACGCCGGGAGGTTGGCGTCCTCGCGGCGACAGCACTCAATCTGGGCTTAAGAAGGGTGCAAGGAGGACGTTTTGACATCGCGAATCGATCGTTAGCGAACGCAGGCCTTGTTTGACTGGGGTTTAATCACCCAGTCACACGACTGGTCGGCACCGGGTCGCCGATCCGGCGCTGACCAGTCGGCGACTGGACTCAGCGACTGGTCGGCGGCAGGTCGCCGACCCGGCGCCAACCTGGCGCCGACCGAGTTTTAAAATCAATCTATCGAGTGGGATGCTGGAAGGGTGGCATAAGGAGGTTGGAGGCGAATGCTGGCTCTCGTGTGACTGGGGTATAACTCTACCAATAACTGCAGACTTTTCCTGTTGTTATTTACTGGAAAGGCAGATAATCTTGAGAGAGATTATATTTTTGCTTAACCCAAGTCTTTCCATATATAGGTTACTCCTGGATATTGAAGCTAGGCAAATGACTTGGGTTGAGCAAAAATAGAATCTCTCTCAAGATTATCTGCCTTATATATATATGACACTTGTCGACACCCATTGGAGGAGAGGTGGGGCGCAGGTGGCGCCACAGGTCAAGTGCGGAGTCTTACGGAGAATAACAATGGTAATAATTATAATATAATGTATAATGGAAACAATTCCCTTCGTACTTTTATACTCATATAATGCGTTATGCATCACAAACATACACACACAAACACATATATATGTGATGTATAACACATTATGCGAGTATAAAGGCGTGGAAGGGAATTAACCCCTCCTTATTATTATTATGTCCTAATTATTGTTATTATTACAATACATACTGTACTGCCTCCTCCATCTCGCGACGGGTGGCGCCACCCCCGGCTGCGCCCGGTACCTGCCTACCCTGAATACATCACTCGCGTCGGGAAATTTTTCCTCGGTACTACACCTCTGGCTACTCATAGCCCAGGGAGAAGGAAGCATATCCGGGTCCAGCAATTAGCATAATCAGCTCACAGCAGAAGGACGTTTGTGTGCAGCTCTGGCAGTTTTTCTACATTAACTACAAAAACGACCAGGTTAGTATCTTTCTAAATCGATAAGTTGGTTCAGTTCATGTTAGCAGTCACATTCAAAGTTTTTTTAAACTTTTCGATAAGTTATTACTGTTTTACAGCTAAGTTGATCGTATTACATATGATCGTTAGAACAATGCTCCCATTGTTCGGTTAATTTGAAGCCGCCCTTTGCCGACGGAGAGATGTTTGTCAGGAGCCACTTACATCGCTAGGATTTATTCCTGGGTCTCGTTAAGATTCCCCATTTGTTTTTCTCGTTAAGGCTCGTTCCGAGTCCTATAGTATTTTCTTCAACTTGTTGGCGAAAAATCCACAGGTGGAAGAAATTTATAGGTACTTAGAGTGTGGGAGGCTACCACTACACTGGTCCTTACCCGTCGTTTGGATCGGTCAGTTTATCATACCATTACCCTGCGACAGTCTATTAGCTGCACGCCTGCATTAAAAATTGTTTTAACGCCATAATACACACTTAGTATAATTATACTCTAATTATCAGTGTGATATTCAGCCCTAAATAATGCCTAACCATTGTTTTTGGTTTTTACTCACAGTCTACGAGCCATGGCTATGAAGCAGAGTAAGGCAGAAGCATCTCATGCGCTCAGTGAAGCTGAAGACTGCTCACCGCCGGCACGGGTACAAAGGTTGCCCTTGCCAGGACTAAGAGACCGGCTCCGGCCCAGCTGATCTGGATGAACTAGTTGCACGACTTGTTCAACAGAAGATGGAGGAGATGCTTCCTTTTAGAGTGTTGGCTAGAAAGAAAAAGAGATCCAAAGTCACACTGGAGTTGGACGAGTCTGAGTGGGAGGACCTCTCAGAGGATCAGGGTTCGTCTGACTATGAGTCAGAGCTCATAGTCAGAGGAGGAAGTACTTGTGTCTGTGCGTAAACACAAACACAAGAAGAAAGAGCACTCATCAGAAGGGGATGAGTACACAAGGGCACGGAAGAAGAAGCCATTCATGAAGAAGAGCAAGAAGAAGACTAAGAAAAGGAAGAAACACAAATCCTCTTCCTCTGACTGTTCGTCAGATTCATCTTCAACGAGCTCTGAGTGAAGACACCAAACATGTGGGGAAATATGCGAAGTCCTGTGGCAAGGACCAGACGGGATCGCCGAATGAGTTTGAGCGTCCATCTCCCGTGTTGGTAGATCGTGGGGTCATGGGTTCGAACCCGGGTCGAGTCAAACCGATGACTTAAACATTGGTACTTGTCGCTTCCTAGCCTTGCGCTCGGCATTATTAGGATACAACAAGGACTGGTTGGCTCAGTGTCAGGATAATGTGACTGAGTGGGATATCAGGTCATGGTGCTGGGACGTAAAACAACAAACAAACAAACTATCTGCTTATGCATTTGCTCAACATAAACTGATTTGTTTTTTACATGGTGTTTCATAATCCCAATAGAATACATATTAATTTGAAGCAAATGTCCTTGTGTTTTCAGTGTAACCGTTTCTGTGCTGTTTTGTGTCAATCATTACAATGGACACAAAAATAAGAGTTATCACCTTTTGAGACAGGCTCATATATGTGTTTAACCGTTCTACTCCTGTCATTCTTTTAATATACCATGGATTCCCCGCCCCTGCTGCTGGCCACCGCCGTCTCTCCTTCTCGTAGCCATTTCACGTTTTTGTTAATATAATCCCGCCTGAGTGCCGACAGCCTATGTACTGCATGTATGGGCTCTGCCTCCGCGTATCATTTGTGATTTAATTACCATTACTCCTATGCTTTTATTGCTAAGGTCGACGGTGTACTCCGCCACCGCTCCCACTTATAAACACCCGAGATATTTCCTATTATTTTTATTGTCTGTATTAAGAAGGTGGTTACTAACCCCGAGGAGAGGGTCGAGCTGCATACTGTGATGTCTATGTTACTCCCTCATCTGTGCAGAAGGCCAATAGTAATAGATATATTAATGAACCATCATTAGGGGGTTGACCATGAGGGTTAGTGTAATAAGGGACCTGTTTGTAAATGGTAATGAATACTACAAACATTTTAAAAGCTCACAACTTTATTTCTGTTCCTACCAACACTATCTAATCTCTTCCAATGTCAATCATATGAATAAATACTTCCCTTCCATTTCCTTTATAGTCAAGATACTTCCAATTACTGTATTTAAAGCCAGATTATCATCTGAAACATCAGAGCGCTAATGAAACGCGTCTGATGGGTCCGGGCTCGATGGCTCGAACCTTCTACGTTGCTAGGAGAGTAACTCGGGACGCCGCAGTGCGTCTCCTAGCAATGAGTTACAGCAGTGAACCCTTCCCCGTATTTGATGGCCAATGCATATTGCATTGTATTGTATGGTATTGTAAATGTGAAGTATTGCTCAGTTCTTGGAAACAAAACCATATGCGGGTTGATCAACCCAACCCCACACCGGCCACAGCTTGTTTATAGTCTTGCCCACTTCATATATATATATATATATATATATATATATATATATATATATATATATATGTATATATATATATATATATATGTAATTTGCACAATAATGTGTTACTCCTACAGTCCACCCGATTATTACTGCTGATGATTGTTTGCAGAAACAGTCCGTTTGAGTCAGCAAACTGCTAGTTACGCAGGCTCCACTCGGGGTGCGTTTTATATCATCATTGCTGCTGGGTTCCCGCCTTTTCTTTACCCATAATTCCCTGTTCAGTATCATCCGGGCCACGGAATTCAACCACGGGCGATGCCGTCCAGCGGCGACCAATCAGGCCGCCGCTTACGGCCACCATTCGGCATAAATGAACCAATCAGCGGGCGCCATGCTCTGATCTGTGGCGACTGCCCTGCAGCCAATCATTTCCCGTGTGCTTAAGACGTTTAGGGCGCGACGCGCGTTTCACAATTGAAATGTCGTCTGCGTTTAACAGATTATCGTCTGCTCGCTCAATTTCCTTTCATTTTCTGCATCCGAAATTTCTGGACGCTTCCTCATTCCAATTTCCGTACCAATTACTCAATTCCCAAATCCTTTAAAATGCTCATTATCTGCTCAATCTGTTTTTGGTGCAAGTAGGGCCTATATTTTGCGGCAATGGTGGCAAACGTGTTAGTTTAACGGTGCCTAGGTCCCCTAGAGCCTCTATTACTACCGGAATTATAGTATGAAACCTCACCTAACGACCAACAATCCAATTTTAACCAACACACACACAAAACCACATTTAACTAACTTCCCTTGGTTTTCATAATAAATTACATATTTATACGAAGTTTGCAAAGAACTTTTGGTGTTATGAATAGATGTATAGGTTTATAGAGGGATTTTAACAAATTTTTGGACAATTATATGATGGTAGGACAGAGGGGGGGGGGGTCGCTTTAGCCGGGACTGCTGTTCCTACTGCCCAAGACTCTAATGGATCCCTTTTGAAGTTGTTCCACAATCCAGGCCACCAGCGTAACTTCCGGTCAAAGATGAGCTGTTGGAGTAAGACAGCCCGTATATTCACAATAATACTTAATACAGGTCCACAATCAAAAGAAATTCTGAAATCTGAAAAGCTCCGAAAACTGCAAGGTTTTTTTCCACGCAATATATAAACAAACTAATGCTATTCGTAGTACTTAGTTATCCCACTTAATGTGAGTAGTAATGTGTTTTTACTGCAGTATTAATGTTTTGATATGGGGTGCTGCCCCAAACGCCACTGGGGTCTGGGGCATAAATGGGGCCATGTATATAATGTGTAGGATTTTTTTAAGGGATCCATTTTATCTCAATGGAACATAAATCAATAGAAAGAGCTTGAATGAACTTAAACATGCTAGTCATATATAATTGTGCTAATGTAAATATCAAGAAAGATTCCATTCATCAGTCAAATATGCCAGTTCTAAAGTAACACAGATTTTTTATATACCTTTAGCAGAAAGGAATTCCATTCCAAATTCCAAATTAGTTTTTCATAATTTCTTTCCATATGTACTCTTTATATCTTAGCGGAATAGTCAGATTGGGGAGTTTTTATTTTCATTTATTAAAAGAAATTGTGTTAACACATTTATTCCACTGAATATAACTAACCTCGGTGCTGAATCACTGGTCTTTTGGCATTTATGAAAAGTTGCTGAACGGTTGTATAGATGGAACAAAAAAGTAAGTCAGTTCTAAAATTGACTGCGATAAAAAAGGGACTTCACATATTTCCTAAGAGTGAGAATTTTAGTGTAAAACAACAACAAAAAACAGTGGGGAAAGAACTAGAGGGCGATTAAATAACTAGAACAAAACATTTATTTGTCTCACCTGTCAGATTGTATGGTGATGGTTTAACACCATTTTGACAGCAAGGATAATGTTCATGGCAATATGCATACGTCGCTAACAGCAACAACTGCTATTCTCGCACACTTTTCTGTTCTAACTAATGCCCCGGTCACATACACGTTAGTCGATGTAGTTGAACGTAGATAGAATAACGTGGGTGAAACGTGTTGTCACTACGTTCAAATACGTTAAGCTACGGCAGGTTTTGCTTAATGACTCACCTAATGGTGCGGATAAATATGTTATGGACCGGATCCCGGTACATTACGGTATGGATCCCGATATGTCCAACTACATTCAACTACATTCAACTACATTCAACTACGTTGAACTACGTTACCCTCCAATACGTTCAACTTCGTCCACTAACGCTTATGTGATTACGGCAGAACAGCCAAGGTTTTGTGTGGGTCAAAGTAAGCTAGAGTATGCTAGAGTATGGTAGAGTATCCTAAGAAGTACACTAGAGCACACTAACGTATGCTAGAGCACGCTAGAGTACATTATCATCATGGAGGCTACGTCTGCCTAAAACATACCTATCTTCTGAACATGTCCAAAGCTTAAATCGGAACTCACGGCCCACACACGTTCTTATCACATTCTCATCACGGAGAGAAGTATGGATGCCTGTACGTTGCACTACGTCCAACTACGTTCAACTAGGTTAGCCTCCACTACATTCAACTACATCCACGAATGTGTATGAGACTGGGCCTTTAGGCTAATGAGGTGAGCGATGAAGTGAAGGTTGTTCCAGTCTACCAGTCTAACAGTAGACAGAAGGCGAGCTCTAAACTAGTACCCGGGCCACGCTTGCGGCAATTCTTACATTACAGGCAGGGGACCAGTGTACAATGCTTTGGTTAAAGCGACAAGCAGGGCACAGCTACCAGACTACTCAATGAGCGGCCATCTTGAATCGACATTTTTGTTGTTGTTGCTGCTGTCTTAGTTGCTCCTGCACCACTATCTTTGGCCTGCTAGACAACCTGCTGGACAACCCTATTATACAGAAGTGTCCTGAGTTATGAATACAATCCCGTGAATTTGTCATCAGATGCTAAATATATGGTTCGAATGATTGTTTATGATAGCACACCATTTTTGAGTGAACACTTCATAACATCATGTAGATTAATGCGCTTTAAAAGTGCATTTGAGAGCTTTCTGTGGCAGCCAATATATAGTTCAAATGCTTATTTATCAGAATTCAGTATATTTGAGTGAAGAATGTATTAAATCGTGTAGATTAATACACTTATAATTTTAATTGAGAGCTTTCTGTGGCAGCCAGCTTGTGTTTGTTTGGGATGTTTATTTGCATTCTCTTCCAAATTCCCAACTGTATGCCAATATTGATAAACACTGCACACTGGGACCACCACATCCACAGGCAGGGTTGACATTCAACCAAACTCTCGAGAGGGTTGAATCTTTTATCTAACCACCACCACACAGAGTAGGGGTGACTGATAACCCAGTTCCAATCAGAGCAAAAAGGGCCTCGGCATAAATCAACTATAAAGAAACCTGTGGATGTCCTTATTCCAGGGTGCAGTGTTTATCTATATTGGCGTAGAGTTGCAGAAGTGGGAGAGAATGCAAGACAAACCAAGATGGTGGCCATTGGATGCTCTTGATTTGACTTTTAACAACCATCCAACAACCATTAACATGTGACAAGTACTCAGGGTGTGGATTTTCCATACATTTAAGAACATGGGAGTGCGGCCATTACTACCAGAAGATTGGTTTGTTGTTGTTGTTTTATGTACTAGCAACATCTAAGGTCATATCAGGACGGGTACCGACTTGTGACAGTGCACACTCATGGTGTCAGGCCATCAACACAATGACCAAATATCCCACACAGTCACATTATCCTGGCACTGAGCTAACCAGTCCTTGTCCCATCCTATGAATGCCAAGCACTGGGCTAGCGAGCGACAAGTATCAAATTTATAAGTCATTGGTTTGACTCGGTGGGGATTCCAACTCCAGACCTTCGGTGTGGGAAGCCTGTGCTCTAACCGATTCGACCACAGTGTCCGGTACCACCATACCGGGTGGTCTAATTGGTAGAACGCGGGCCTCGCAGGCGAATGGTCGGGAGTTCGTTTCCCAGTCGAGTCAAATGAATTACTTAAAAATGTATACTTGTCGCTCCCTAGCCTGGCTCTCGGAATTAATAGGATAGATCAAGGACTGGTTCACTCAGTGTCAGGATAATAATACTGAGTGGGACATTGGATCATTGTGCCGGTGGCCTGATTTCCCAGTGCAACAGCACTATAAAGTTGCCATGAGTGTGCACTTTCACAAGTCAGTACCCATCTTGATATGACCTTAGATGTTGCCAGGACATAAAACTTAAACAACCAACCAACCGGTGCTACCAGAAGACTATGGACATTAAATCATGTAAATGGCCAACTGCAACTAACAAACCGATGCTTGCACCACGTGATCACTCATCGAGCTCTCGGAAGCAGCACCTCATTGCTCTAGATTCATGATCCCAGGCTAACCGGAAACTGGATTGGTGCAATATGGGGGATGCCAGCTAATATGTGGGCAGTGCGATGATATCTCAGTAACCTAATACATTTGGTGCTGCCACCTGCCGAGATTCAATGAGAGTCCTCATGACTCAAAGTCTGTCTGGATGTGGTTTTTGTTTGGCTTTTCTTTAAAGCTGCATAGTCCGATGAAAACATCAACTTTTCAAAACCAATGTAATTATCTCAATTTGATTCTACATAATCTGACTTAGATACTGGTGCACTTATTAAACAGTTGTCGCCACATAGAAGTGTATACGGATGCAATTCAATATAACCTGTTACTGCAGAAGGCTTATGGTGTCAGAGTTTAGGTAAGTTTGCCAACATTAATTTTGCATGGTTGCACTTCAAATATCTCAAGTGTTGGCCACTTAAAATAAGTAACTTTTTTTGGTCTTTTTTGGGGTTCAAATTTGTATTCCAGTTGAATAGCATCTTTTTCCAGCACCGAGGTGCTGGTCTTCCAGCCTTAACAATTATAGTGCATATGAACTATCTATGGATGAGATGATAAGATGGTATGAACAATATAGACAATAGTAGGTTAAAATGAGGCATTACAAATATAGTGGGGGATCTTATTTTGCACATATAGACTGGACAATAGCCATTTACCATTAGACTATATCAGTGATTTGATGATCATACCTGTGAGGAGACATTAATATAATGGGCATGACCTGCTGATACAGGTAGTCATGGATTTTGGATTATGCAAATAATGGTTGCACAACTCATTTAAATTGTCTTGGTCAACTATAGCTTTGTCGGTAGTATATGTTTTATTGGTTTAGTCAGGTGTTATAGGCTGATGGGTATACTTTGGTAGTTGTTATTTCTTTTACTCTTTTTGCCAGGGGGGGATTTCAGAGAGGGAGAGGGAAGGGAGTGGTTTGGGACTATGTATTTATTTCGGTTCTCAACTTTTGTGGTCTATCCAGGTAGGTTTATTAATGTATGTCTATGTTGGGTACTCAACCTTTAATCTAGATTTAAATTGCAGGTAGGTTGTTGCATTCCTGGTTTTGGCAGAGAGTTTGTTCCAGAGTTGGCTTCCCTGATAAATAGGTGCTCTTTTGAGTTTGTTAGTCCTTGGATAGGAAATGTTCAAGAGGTTGCCATCTGCTGCCCTAGTATTGTGAATACTTGTGTCGGTATATATTGTGTCTTGGGCTCTATTGTACATGAGTCCTAAGAGATGCCTTTTGTGCCTTGTCTCTGGTTTGTCCATTCCAGCTTTAGCATGTCGTTCTTCTGTGTGTAGATTTTGGCCTTTGTAAACTGTCCTGAGTCCCCTATTTTGTACTGTTTGAAGATTTGCTTGTCGTTCTTTTGTGAGTAGTTCATATATTAGGTCATTATAATCAATTATTGGGAGGATCATTGTTTTGCACATAAGAAGAGCTGTTTTTTCACTTATAAAACCCCTGATTTTTCTGAATGTGTTCAGTTTCCTTGCCAGTGACTGATTTAATCTATTTAGTGATTGATTGATTGATTGGTGGTTGCTTTACGCCGTGTCGGCAGCATAGGCCATATTCACAGCGAGAAATGTTTGTTTTTTGTTCAAACCATCGCTTTTACACATAAAAGCAAACAATCAATTATGTGCCAATAGACACTAATTAAATTAGAAAGCTCACAATCATATATTTGTGGTCAAGGGAAACAAATTCCCATAGAAAAATAAAAGTTTTATTAATAATTGATAGAATCCGTTGAGTAAACTATATAAGGTGCCAGCTGCCCTCAAAAAGGCTAAAATGTTTTCCTGTTTTACCTTAGTAAAAAGGTCATGCATACTGTCTGCAGTGTAGAACCGTTGGCGCAGGGCCAAAAAATCAACGGAACTTAGTAAAATGTGTTTATTCTTACTTAGTTGTTTATTCTCATTTAGAGTTCCATCCAGTTCAGTTCCCAAATATTTGTAGGTCTCTACCCCCCTTAGTGTTTCATTCCCAATCTTTATTTGGACTTCTGGGGCTTTGTCCTTCTTGTTCTTGGTGCCATAGATAACATATTCAGTTTTGATTACGTTGAGAGTTAATTTGTTTTGTTTGCACCATATATTTATTCTAGCCAAATTTTCATTTGTAAATTCTGCTGCTTTTGCTACATTACTGTTTGATACCAGTTGGACTGCGTCATCAGCAAATAGAATGCATTTTGTTTACCTCAGTGCTTGGGGTATGTCGTTTATGAACAGAAGGAATAAAAGGGGGCCCAGTGTTGATCCCTTCAAGCTAAAGTAAGGTACATTATTATGATCAACTTAATGTATTTATCTCAGGAATTACAGAAACTGAAAACCATCAGACGATGCAACCTTAAGGGGCCGTTCAAATATTACGTAAGCTATCTTTTTCAAATTTTGACACCAACAAACCAGAATATTGCATAACATTTGATTCTATCCTACTCCACTTGCGGAATAAACAAAACAAGTTTGTTTTATTTAACGATGCCTCTAGAGCACATTGATTTTTTATCATCAGCTATTGGACGTCACACATTTGGTTATTCTGACACATTTCTTTAGAACCTGCTGCCGCCACATACGGCACTGCTGTCACATATGCTACTCTTTCCGATAAGCAGCAAAGTGTCTGCGGAATAAACAAGTACCACTCACATGTATCTTCTCATGGGGACCATCGGACGTGCTGGCCGAATCGGTAGAGCCGGAGATCGGGAGTTTGATTGCTGGTCGAGTCAAACCAATCACTTATAAAATTGATACTTGTCGCTTCCCAGCTTGCCGCTCGACATTAATAAGGACTGGTTGGCTCAGTGTCAGGATAATGTGACTGTGCGGGATATCGGGTCATGGTGCAGGCAGCCTGGTCTCTAATCCCAATAGGACAGCACTCTAAAGTTGCCATGAGTGCATACTATCACAAGTCGCTACCCATCCTGATATGACCTTAGATGTTGCCAGGATGTAAAACTCCAAGAAATAACAAACAAACAATAGAACCTTGCACTAGTGGAGCGTATGTTGTCCAACATTTCAATGCGCACTCTGACACTAATTTTCCACGTCTTCACTTCAAATAGATCTAAAATTAACTCTTTCAAAAAAGACTTAGCTCATTATAATTTACTTTTCTTTGAGGTATCTGATATAATTATTAAAAAAATGTCAGAAATTCAAACCCATGACTATTTTAATGTGCAAGTTAAGCTTTGCTTCCATAGAAATATTTGTGAACTCATTTCATTCAGTCTACTTCTGCTTGGTGTATATGTTGAATTATATGTGTTATTATTTATGTTTCAATGATTGCGTACTATCACTGTATATGTGTTATTTATTGCGTGTTTCGTTTGTTGCAGGTATGTACACGTTTACGCTTTTATCAAGTGGGCTACTGCTGATATGTCACGGTATGTTCAAATAAACCTTTTCTGCAGAGAATGCATGGTAAGCTACTAACCACAACACCAGAGGGTGGGTTAGTGGTGAAAATCTTCTATAAGACCTTTACCACAGACCATACTGCACAGTGAGCTGCTACCCACAACATTAGTTCTTACCACTGCCGTCAGAGGGGGCGGCTAGTGATGGAAATCCTCTATTATACCTTTTCCACAGAGCATGCTGCACAGTAAGTTCCTATCCACACCAGTAGTTTTCAATAATGTCATCAACAACTGGTGGGTTGATGGTGGAAATCCTCTTATAAGACCTTTTCCACAGAGCATGCTGCACAGTAAGCTGCTACCAACACCAGTAGTTTTTAACATTGGTATTATAGACTGGTGGATTGATGGTGGAAAGCCAGTATAGAACTTTTCTACAATGCATGCTGCACATTAAGCCATTACCAACAATAGTAGTTCTTACCACTACCATTATATGGTGGCTTGGTGGTGGAAACCCTCTATAAGACCTTTTCCACAAAGCATGCTGCACAGTAACTCATTACCAGCAACATTAGTTCCTAAACTACCGTAAGAGCATAGGTTGGTGGTGGAAATGTTCTATTGTTTAGAAGACTTGATTTTTTTTACTGCTATCAATGCACATTTGAGATGACATATTATACAGTCGCCATGAGTGCGCACTGCCACAAGTCAGTAGGTACCCGTCCTGATATGACCTTAGATGTTGCTAGGACGTAAAACAACAAACAAAATTAATTTACCCCATGACAAAAATGCTGGTCTCCATATTGCTGATTCGGCTTTAAATATATATTTTGCCTTATTCATTAAGAGGTGATTTACACCCTGTATAAAAGTGTGAATATTCTGTATTGTGGTGTCTACTTAATCATAGTGTGTGTGGGGTGGGGGTGGACGTGGGTGTGGGGTGGGGAGGAGGTGTGTTATGCATTGTCAGCACATTTTCTTTGCGTGAGCAGTTTAAATATTAACCGGCGTTGGCACCTGTCAAGCGATGGGAATGGATGGGTCTGGTACTGTCAGAAAAACAAGGTTCCCCAGCCCCTAAACTGCAACTGTCACTGGGGGGGGGGGTCTGTGCACACCACGTCATCACTGACTGTGCGGAAGGTAAGGAATTCGATACCTCGCCGAGTCAAAGCAGTGACTTACCAAATTTATTCTTGTCGCTGTCTAGCCTGGCACTCGGCATTAGTAGGATAGGGCAAGGACTGGTTAGCGGCACCCGTCCTGATATGACCTGTGGTGTTGCCCTGATGTAAAACCCACCAGGATACTTGGGATACCAGACCACTGGCACCATGACCTGATTACCCATTGTGTCACATTATCCTGACACTAAGTCTAACCAGTCCTTGCCCTATCCTAATAATGCTGAGCGCCAGGCTAGGTAGCGACAAGTATCAATTTTTGTAAGTCATTGGTTTTAGCGGGCTGTGATTCAAAGTGCCGACCTTCCGCACGGAAAGCCTGTGCTTTAGTGGATTCGGCCACCGCGTCTGGTGTTCAACTGTGTAGAATGTGGACCAATCATTTATAAAACAGCATGCGTGATCTTTTAAAATAATGTATAACAAGTTTTAAACCTTTTGTTGCCATTCCTGATGACAGCTGGACTGTGTCACTTCTTGTAACTTAAACACTATTATTCTATCTATTAAATTTAATTATATTAATATCATTGCAATATACTCCTCCTGACAAACTGACTTGATTGGCAGGCATTGGTCGAGACGACAGAGTAAGGGCGCACCACTGGTCATGCACGTTTGTTTGTAGAGGATTGCAATCAATTCATTTCCCCTCCACAGTTTTATACTGGTATAATACCCTATACATCATATATATTGCAATGATATAAATAATGTATTGTAATATATAAATAATATATTGCAATAATATGTTGCAATATATATATTGCAATGGTATCAGGTTTTTAGTATGATGCAACAGCTTTTTGCATTGAAACTATATTCAATTTGTGACATATTTTCTCAATTATCTTGACAGCTAATGAACCAATTTTCTTTTAGTTCACTTTAAGATATGTCAAATGACATACTGAACATATTTTATGTGAGGGTGCATGTGCCTTGGACCAGCCCATTAAAGGATACGGTCCTGATGACCTTAGATGTTGCTAGGACGTAAAACAACAACAAAGAAACAAACGGATACGGTCAAATTTATGATTGATGATAACAATTGGCTGCTTTTGTAGGGCTAATTGAAAAACATAGTGACAACTTGTCCCCCTTTTTGGTAGTAAAACCTCAAAATTTGAAAATGGGCTCAATGACTATTTTGAAGTTAGATTTGTACTATATTTTGACACATTTAAAAAATCGATTACGAGCTTTTGCAATTTATTGTGAACTTTTCGTATTCTGTATAAAGGTGATGGTTAAATGAATGTCTGACTACAATTCAAAGATTCTTTTCTGTGTCTATAGCTATTATTGCTGACATGGCATGAAATAACCATCAACGAATCAATCAAGTCTTCTTCTTCTTGGTTGTCCATTTGTGAAGATGATGACAGCAACTCGTCATTTGATGTAAACTAGTTGTTGATGGAGGAGTCCAATTTATCCTCGGAATGTGTGGTGTCACGTTAGACAAGTGTTTGTAGCTGCAGTCGGAAAGTCTGGTGGGTGAAGGAGACATCTTTCCTCTTGTGACACTTTTGTTTAGCTTGACATACATGATCAGTTTCAAACTGTGTTGTCCCTTTCAAAATAGAAGCATGTCATGCACTCCTGTCATTGGCCACTGTTTCCTAGGTTTCAGCGTAGAGATAGCATTTCTTCAGGTTATACTAAAGGCAGTCCTTGAACGTTTTTTTCTGACCACCTCGATTTCTGCGTCCTTTTACAAGTTCACAGTTGAGGGGAGATTTTGGTATTCTATCCTCATCCATGCAGACTACATGGCCAGCCTACCTGAGTCAATGCTTACCATTTTTGCCTTGTCACATGACTGGATCACTGTCAGATGACTGACACTTTGGAATAGTCTGGTTGGCAAAATGAGCAGATTAAAAAAGTAAAGCTTGTTTTATTTAACAATGTCTCTAGAGAACATTGATTTTCATATCAATGTTATCATCGGCTATTGGACGGCAAACATATATATAGTCATTCTGACATATTTCTTTGCAGGAAACCCACTGCCACCACAGAGGCTTTCTTTCTGATCAGCAGCAAGGGGTCTTTTATATGCACTTTCCCACAGACAGGATAACACATACCACATCCTTTGATGAACCAGTTTTGGTCCACTGGTTGGAACAGAAAATAGCCCAAACTTCAAATGGGTCCACTGAATAGGATCGATAGGATGAACGACACCATCATAGGTGGACACTGTACCGCCTGAGCTATGTCCCATCCGAGCAGATTAATATTCTGTTGAATAGAAATCACGAGAGCAATCCTTGAAATGGATTGATCCTTTTTCAAAATGTTCAGACTGTCAAAGCTGTCAAATACACTGGATCTCAGCCCACTGCGTGTTGTCACTGTTTCTATCCATTCAAAGCTTTCATCAGCATTGGAAATAAATGAATAAATTTTAAAAACCTGAAGCCAACCTGTAACCTATAACCCAGCTCCAAGCGACCTGTGACAATACAGAGACCAAATATATGAAAGAAATATTAACAGTGTTAAATAAGTGTATTGAATTTTTAAATAGCACTAACTGATCAATACATTTACACAGATGAGCTAAAGCTGCATAGTCTGATGGTTTTAGGTTTCTATCATTTCCTGAGATACATATATACATGGCTTTGTCATTCGAATCTATATTACATGAGCTTCAAGTAAGTTTGATTTAAAATTGCTAACTTTGGAGATATTTGAAGTGTAAACATGCTAAATTAATTTTGGCGTCCTCGCCAATAATTGGACCCTATAGACTTCAACAGTAATAGGTTCAATTAAATTGACTTAGTACGCCCTTCCGGAGATCGGTTCCCGGTCGAGTCAAAACAATGACTAATACAAATTTATACTTGTCGCTTCCTAGCCTGGCGCTTGGCATTAATAGGATAGGGCGAGGACTGGTTTGCTCAGTGTCAGGATAATGTGACTGAATGCGATATTGGATCATGGTGCCGGCAGCCTGATTTCCCAGTGGGGCAGCACTATTAAGTTGCTATGGGTGCACACTGTCAGAAGTTGAAGGGAGCGGGATGTAGCTCAGGCAGTAGAGTGTCCACCTGTGAAGGTGTGGGTCATCCTATCGATCCTGCTCACTGGACACATTTGCAGTTTGGGCTATTTTCTCTTCCAATCAGTGGTCCACAACTGGTTCATCAAAGGCTGTGGTATGTGCTGTCCTGTGTGTGAGAAAGTGCATATAAAAGACCCCTTGCTGCTTATCGCAAAGAGTACCCTTTGTGGTGGCAGCACGTTTCCTCCAAAGAAACATGTCAGAATGATCAAATGTTTGATAGCCGATGATGAAAATCAATGCGCTCTAGAGGCGTCGTTAAATAAAACAAACTTCTTTTTAGTGGCAGACGGCAATATTTACATGGAGCAGACAATAAAATTAACATGTGTGGTGATTAGGCTGGAATTTTGTTTTCTCCTTAACATTTTTATGTTTTTGAATGTTATTTTTGCTTCCATTTTATTGTTATTATTATCATTATATTTCTTTAAAAGAGGGTGAATTGCAATGGAATGAGAAACAGATTTGTCAGTATTTTTCCTTTCCCAACATTTGGAAGCAATTCCGGTGACAATTCGTTCGAGTCCCGGTCGAGTCAAACCAATGACTTTAAAATTGATACTTGTCGCTTCCTAGCCAGGCGCTCGGCATTATTAGGATAGGGCAAGGACTGGTGTGCTCAGTGTCAGGATAATGTGTCTGAGTGGGATACCAGGTCATGGTGCCGGCGGCCTGGTTTCCCAGTGGGACAGCACTATAAAGTCGCCATGAGTGCGCACTGTCACAAGTCGGTACCCGTCCTGATATGACCTTAGATGTTGCTAGGACGTAAAACAACAACAAACAAACAAACAATTCGTTAAGAATAAGACTCTTATCACAAAGCAGACGACATTAGCCGTCGATTCCCGTCACTGTTGGTGGTGTTACTTTTTTTTCATATTATAAATCGTTGTTTAAAAAAAAAAAAACCAAAAAATGATTTAAAAAAGGCTAAGAGCAGGCAGCGTGGCCCTTCCCAGCATTCATTGCTTTGTGTTTATTTCATAGCCTTTTGGGGTTTGGAAACTTCTTTTGTAAATATGGTTGCAAGCGGATATGGGTGAAAGCTACTGAAACCCTTATCGAATACTTACCAATTCATTACCGAACATTACCGAGCCCACATCAAACTTTGCCTAGCCTTAGCAATCCTATACCAAACCTAAGCAATCCCATACCGAACCATACCGACACATTACAAAGAGACACAATACCGAGAGACAGCAAGAGAGTGAGAAACAGCGAGACAGCAAAAGAGGGAGAGAGAGCATGAGAGAGAGAGAAAGCGAGAGAGTGAGAAACAGCGAGACAGCGCGAGAGGGAGAGGGAGAGAGAGAGAAAGCGAGAGAGAGAGAGGGAGAGAGAGACAGCGAGAGGAGCAGCTACGGGTGGCGAGCAAAGACGAGAGACGATGAGAGGCGGCAAAAAGAAGAGGCAGCCAGAGACTGCGAGAGGGAGAGGCAGGCAGAGGCGGCGAGAGGCAGCGGGAGCGAGCGGCGGCGAGCGGCAGCGAGCGACGGCGAGTGGCGGCGAGCGGCGGCGACGAGTGGCGGCGAGCAGCGGCGAGAGGGAGAGAGCGGCGGCGAGAGGGAGAGGCGGCCACAGGCGGTGAGAGGCGGCGAGAGGCTGCGAGAAAAAACGAGAATCAGCGAGAAATAGCGAGTGGTAGCGAAAGACGGCGAGAGACGGCGAGAATGAGCAATAAATAGCGAGAGCGAGAGGCGGTGAGAGGCGGCGAGGGGCGGTGAGAGGCGGCGAGGGGCGGCGACGATGGGCGGTGAGAGGTGGCGAATGGCGGTGAGAGGCGGTGAGAGGCGGCGAGAAAAAACGAGAGGCGGCGAGAGGCGGTGAGAGGCGGCGAGGGGTGGTGAGAGGCGGCGAGGGGCGGCGAGGGGTGGTGAGAGGCGGTGAGAGGCGGAGAGAGAGAACGAATGACGGCAAGAGGCGGCAAAAAACAGGAAAAGGCAGGGAGAGACAGCCGCATGGTGCGAGGGACAGCAATAGATAGAGGGAGGGGGTAAGAGAGGGTGCGAGAGACACTGAGAGGCACTGAGAGACATTGAGAGACGGCGAGATATACTGAGAGATACTGAGAGACGGCGAGAGAGAAGGTATTTGTGGTGGACAGCATTAGCTGTTTGAATTCAGAGGAACTTTTGTTTGAACCCCGAACCGAAAAGCCACAGACCGGTGATTTGCTAGTTACCCTACACACCCGCGCCTCTCTGACCCGACCGGAAGTAGAAACCGGGGTCACTTAGCAGGTCATTGATCCGGGCATTGATTGTTTCCGGTCACGTGACCTCCGGGAACGCTGTGATCAATTACTTTTGCCGGTGGGTGGGTTGGATGGTGGTCCGGTGGGTGAAGGATTGAGTGTGGGTGTTTTGGGGTGGGAGTGGGGGTGGGTGGAGGGTTTGGTGAGTTGTCGGGGGGGTTGTGGGATGGGTGGAGAATAAGACAATACTCAGAAATGGAAGACACCTTGAGTCAAAGGGGGAGGGGGGAAACGGGAGGACACGATGTAGAAAAAAAATCAGAATGCCACAGAAATAAATCGGGCCTGTGGATTGAGGTGAAGTCAAAGCTTTGATGTAATAAAGTGGTTTTTTTTAAATGTCTGTGTGTGTGGGGGGGGGGGGGGGGGGGTCTTGGTGGGCATTGAAGATAGTGTTGTAAACAGGATAAGGAAAGGACTGGTTAGCTCAGTGTCAGGATAATGTGGCTGAGTGTGATATTGGGTAATGGTTCCGCTGGTCTGGTCTCCCAGTGGGGTAGCACTATAAAATCGCCATGAGTGCGCACTGTCACAAGTCGATATCCATCCTGATATGACCTTAGATGTTGCCAGGACGTAAAACTGAACAACAACAACAGAAATGGTGTACCACTTTGACGTGGAAACCTAAAGTGAAAACATTGTAAATACTAGCTGAAAAATTGTAAATATTAGCTGTAACAATTGTAAATATTAGCTGAAAAAATTCCAAATAATAACACAATCCATATTCATATGAAGGTTTATGATATTATGTTGTGCATCTGTCAGAGTGGACATATTTTCACTTTAGCACAAAACCATAAAAGGATATGTGGATACATTTTGTGGGATAGATTCAATACATGTAGTTTTGCTAGAGTCAACAATACTTATTTGACTTTCCACACCCTGATAAGAGTGCAATATCATTAGCAATGTAACATGGAAACTACAAATGTGGTACACTTTCTTAGAATGAGCCATATATATCATAATACTATATATGCATAGATATAATTTTGAAGTGAGAGCTGGGAGACCGTCTGAGTCAGTTCCCAGAAAGGGAGAAGCAGAGAGTGCCTAGTTACAGGGGGGCTCGCTGAGAATAAGGGGTGTTGGGAAGCGAGAGGTGCCTAGAAGGAGCACTGAAAAACATTAGCGACTATTGTTTATTTATATTCACATAATAAATTGTATAGCACATATATATAGCTGAGAAAATAGATAACATTAACTGGTATTTCTTTTACACCAATAGTCAGCCATTTAATCAAGACTACTAAATACACTATCATGGTATCTAGGACTTCGGGTCATTTAATTCTCATAGAACATTTTCGTGTGTGTGATGAATTTATTTACCCTGCTCATAATGGATAAATGTGTTAACACTTGAAGAGTTCAGGCGCAAAAACATGTAAACGCCAATCCAAAAATGTAGTTTAAATAAAAGCATTTTACCTGAAAATAATTTTAATTCCCACTTATTCTACTTTTCATATGATGACATGGTTATGAAGCAATAAACAAAAGCGAAGGAATATAACAAAATTAAGTGTTGTTCTCTGTGGCCGAGTGGTTAGAGTGTCTCATGTTTTTCTGGTTGTTTGGTATCCCCCCCCCCCCCTCTCCCTCCCACCGGACACGGTGGCCTAATCGGTAGAGTGCCAACCTCGTGTGCGGAAGGTCAGTTCAGTTCCCGTTCGAGTCAAACCAATGACGTACAAAATTGATACTTGCCGCTTCCTAGCCAGGCACCCGGCATCACTAGCATAGCGCAAAGACTGGTTGGCTCAGTGTCAGGATAATGTGACTGAGTGGGATATCAGGTCATGGTGCTGGTGGCCTGGTCTCCCAGTGGAGTAGCACTATAAAGTCACCATGAGTGCCCACCATCACAAGTCGGTACGCGTGCTGATATGACCTTAAATGTTGCCAGAACGTAAAACTCCAACAACCAACCAACCTGTACCTAGGCACAGAATCACGTGACCTCGTGGGATTGCCTATGTCAGCACATAAGAATAATGTGGCTGGGTGGTCAGTTGGTTCACTGGGCACACTGAATGGTGCAGCCTGATTGCCTCTGATTGAACGGTACTATTACTAATAATGTGGTCTGCTTGTGCAGTGATCTTGACAGCGTGCCAGGGACTATAAGAGGCCAAGCAGGCCATCCCTCTCTAGTTAGTACGTCGACTGATGCAGCACTGGGTGAACCAACTGCCTCTCCTGCGGAGACATAGTATTTACCGATACTAATGCTGTCCACTGTGGTTCTGAGACCAATGACGCCGCATGTGAAGAAATACTGATCATAAGCATATTCCTTGTACTGTGTACCCATTCACCAAACCACGACCATTTTAGGCTAGCAATTAGGTTGTGTTTGAAGGTACAACCGCCCCTTAAAAAAAAAAAAAACAACAAAGAATAACTAACAAACAAATATCTCAGTAGATAAATAGGAGGTAGATAACTCATGTTAAATTAAGCGCCACCATTTTGGTTTAAGGCCGCCATGAGACGGCAGCCTGAGTGCGTGTCGCTGCCACTCAATTAGCACGGCCGCCATCTTGGATGTGGCGGCGTCGGGTCACATGATTAAAGCGCAGCATGTGATTGGCCATGACGCTCGCGTCACAACCGAGATCCCGAGGTATCTCTGCGGCAAAGATTTTGTCGCACCACATATCACTACACCCCGCACCACCACACCACCACACCATACCACACCACCATACCACACCACACATCACCACATATCACCACAACACACCAACACACCACATACCACCACACCCCACACTGTTACACCCGACATCCCCGCACCATCACACCACCACACCACATATCACCACAACGCACACCACCACAACACACACCACAACACCACACACCCGCACCATCACATCATACTGTAAAATATTACGATATTCGGCAAGGGGGGAATGCAAATGTTCTATTACTGATCGGTGTATGTGACCAGGTGCATATATATACATATGGGTTGGTGGTGCCTGGGGAGGATGGACATAGTTGTGCTGGCAGGTCTGGGTGTGATTGCACTCAGGGCCTAGCCCTTCTGCTGGGGTAGGGGTCACCACACTCAAAAGGTCAAGGTTGGTTGTGGCCAAGGGGGGGCCATACAGCTACTGGTGGTGGGTAGACCACTGGTATCCATGGAGACCAGGAATGCTGGATCCCTATTGGTGGGACCAGGAATGCTCGATTCCCATTGGCTGAAGGAGGTGGTATGATACTCTACAATGAACCCATGTAACTATATAAGTAATAAACCAGAGGGCTGGACTCTCTTCTATTATACTTTACTCTCTTCCTTTCTCTTTGTCTGTATTGTTTTCCTCGTAGCCTATGTACACAGCCACAAATCCGAGCATTATATTCTACAATACCACACCACACACCACCACACCAGACACTACTACAACGCACTACATACCACTACACCCCTCACCATCACACCACATACTACCACAACACATTACACCAACCCACACACCACCACACCACACACTACTACAACACACTACATAGCACTACACCCCGCACCATCACACCACATACTACCACAACACATTACACCACACCACACACCACCACACCACACACTACCACAACACACACTACCACACCGCACACTACTACAACACACTACATACCACTACACACCGCACCATCACACCACATACTACCACAACACATTACATCACACCACATGCCACCACACCCATGGACCACCACCCCACACCACACACCACCACAACACACTACACACCACCACAACACACTGCACACCACCACAACACACTACACAGCACCACAACACACTACACACAACCACAACACACTACACACCACCACAACATCACAGCAGACTACACATCACCACACTACACACCACCACACCTCAATCACCCCATCACAAAACACTACCACAACACAAAACACATCACACCACAATCAGACCACACCACCACACCCACCACAACAACACACACCACAACAACACACACTACCACAATACACCACACCACACACACCACAACCCCCTACCACCACCCCACCCCACACCATACACCACCACACCACACCACCACAACACACTACACAACCACAACACACCCCACCACAAAACGCACTACCACACCACACACTACCTCACCACACACTACCTCACCACACACAACTAAACCACACAGAACCACACCACACAACCACACAACAACACTACCCCACCACCACAACACATCACAATACACCACATATCACAACACACACCACACCATACACTACCACACCATACACCACCACACCATACACCACCACGCCATAGACCACCTCAACATACACCACCACACCATACACCACCACACCATACACCACCACACCATACACTGCCACACCATACACCCCCACACCATACACCCCCACACCATAGACCACCACACCATAGACCACCACACCATAGACCCCCACATCATAGACCACCACAACACAGACCACCACAACATAGACCACCACACCATAGACCACCACACCATAGACCCCCACACCATAGACCACCAAACCATAGACCACCACACCATACACCACCACGCCATAGACCACCTCAACATACACCACCACACCATACACCACCACACCATAGACCACCACACCATAAACCACCACACCATAAACCACCACACCATAGACCCCCACACCATAGACCACCACACCATACACCACCACGCCAAAGACAACCTCAACATACACCACCACACCATACACCACCACACCATAGACCACCACACCATAGACCACCACACCATAGACCACCACAACATAGACCACCGCAACATAGACCACCACACCATAGACCACCACAACATAGACCACCACAACACAGCTGAAAGCTCAGCAACACCCCACATTAAGTCTGCAAATCGCGGCTGAACTGAGTGCCTCCACTTTGCAGTGTGAACATCATCATCACCATGCTGTCGGTCGCGATGTGACAAAGACTGCTTTCATTACTTGACTGCCGCTCTCTATTTAGCTCTCTGCTGTGAGAGTGATGTCCATGAGTTGGTCTTAATGTCTCTCAGCTTCAGGTTTCTCTTGATGGTATCCTTGAACCGGAGACGAAGGCGCCCTGCCCTCTCTTTCTGTAACCAGAAGACAGTTGAGAATAGAGGATCTGCTTTGGTAGCCTGTCTGATGACGTCCTCATGAGGTGTCCAGTCCACCGGAGATTCTTTATGATCAGAAGATCTTCCATAGAGGGCAGCCCTGTCCATTCGAGTATTTCCTTATCTGTCACTTTGTCCTTCCAGGTTAGCCTCATGATTGAATGCAGATGTCGCATCATGAAGGCATGCAGCTTTTTCACCTGCCGTATGTACACCGTCCAGGCCTCGGCTCTGTATAGTAGGGTGGATAGCACGATTGCACAGTAGATCTTGCCTTTGTCCCGCATGGACACATGGTGTGAAGATACTGGGTTCGAATCCAACCAAGAGAAATGGATCCCTTCGCTTGCTGCTGCTTGTGTCTGTTAACGAGGTCATTTCTCCAACTAAGTGACCAAATAATGGCCAACTCTTCTGTTGTGTTTTGGAGTGTTTTTTTTTTTAAATCATGAAAAAAAGCCACACACCTTGTTCACCTCTGTTTTTTTTTTAAAGCATTTGATTTCAAAGTGAAATTATTTCAGGTCCTTAGTGTTGATTTCTTAGTTCACCTGAACATGGATTCCCGTTTACTAAGATTTCCTCAGAGTGTTTTTGGTAAATATTCATTGAAATTCATTAGCCATTTGTACAACGTGGTTTTATGTGGAGAATAAAGCATTGTGACAGCGTGCATACATGAAAGCTATATAGTGCTGCCTCATTCGTGTCACTGAGTGAAATATCTGGGTCATGTCAGGAGAATGTGACTGAGTCGGATATCGGGTCATGGTAATGGTGGCCTGATTTCCCAGTGGGGCAGAACTATAATGTCGCCATGACTGCACACTGTCCTGATAAGACCTTAGATGTTGCTAGAACGTAAACCTGCAACAACCAGCCAACCACGTGGTGTTTCAAATTAGGTCAAGACCGCCGAGAGCCATGGCGGGGGTCACAAAATTAACATGTAACTTTTTTTTTCTTTTTTTTTTCTGAGACATGGCTTCCAACATTGTTGTATATGTTCTTTTAAACTTAGATGTATTCCATATATGCGGCACCAATTGATAAGTGTGGGCACGAGTATCTTAAGTTGGATATGAACGATCAAATTTAGATAAGTGTCTTGGTTTTGAAAATATATTCATATCATCGGACTATGCAACTTTAAAGTGGCGTAGTCCGATGGTTCTGAGTTTCTGTCATTTTTCTGAGATTAATATATTAGGTTAATCATTACAATCTACTTAGCTTTAATTTGAAGTAACTTTTATTATAAATGGCAAATTTTTGAGATATTTGAAGTGCAAACGTGTCCGTTTAATTTTGGCAAGCATGCCAAAACTCTGACACCATAGGTTTCTGCAAACAGGTTCTATTAAATTGTCTCCGTATTCCATTCTGTGCAGAAATAAATGTTTAACAAGTACATCAGGATCTAAGCTAGATATGTAGAATCAAATCTGGATAATTGTTTTGGCTTTGGAAATTCGATGCAACTTTAACTATTAGCTTATCTAGATGAGATGGAATGGTCGAATGAGTTGAGCGTCCGTCTCCTGTTTTGGGAGATCGGGGGATCCAAACCCGGGGTTCGTGGGTTCGAACCCTGGTCGAATCAAACCAATGATTTCAAAATTGTAACTTGTCCCTTGGTAGCCAGGAGCTCAGCATATATAGGATAGGGCAAGGACTGGTTGGCTCGGTGTCAGGATAATGTGACTAGGTGGTGTATCAGGTCATGGTGCTGGCAGCCTGGTCTCCCATTTGGGAAGCATTATAAAGTCGCAATGAGTGCACACTGTCACAAGTCGGTACTTCTTCTGATATGACATTAGATGTTGCTAGGACGTAAAACAACAACAAACCCTGATGCTATCAACCAGCTCACTTCCCCCAGCAATACAACAACAACAATTAGACTTTTGGAACCGCTGCGACAGATGACCTTTTTATTGTTCAACGGGTCCCGAGCGCCCGTTGAAATGTAAACGAAACCCCCAAAGAGGCACGTAGCTGGCACCATTAATTGACTCAGGAAAAGGCGGGTGAATTGGTGACGTTATTTTCTGCGAACCATAATTAGCCAAATTAAAATTTTGGCTGGTTACTTCCTCGACGCCGCCCCCTCCTGCAAATTGCTACTTCATCCTCCCCCCCCCCCCACACCCACCCACATACCCACACAGACCAGGGTCACCTTCCACACACATTTCCACGGTCCAGCCACCCCCACACTCACCAATACTTCCACCACCCACCAATCCCCACCCCATACCGCCATCTCCACTCCAACACATTCCCACACTCCAGCAACCCCCAACCCCCACCACCACCTCCATCCCAATACCTCAACCCAACCCCACCCCCATACCCCAACCCAATTCGCATCCCCATACCCCAACACAACTCCCACTCCCATACCCCAACCCAACTCCCACTCCCATACCCCAACCCAACTCCTAGCCCCATACCCCAACCCGACACCCATACCCCAACCCGACCCCCATACCCCAACCCCACCCTCATACCCCAACCCACCCCCCTTACCCCAACCCAACTCGCACCCCCATACCCCAACCCCCACTCCCATACCCAAACCAACTCTAGCCCCATACCACCAACCCGACCCCCATACACCACCACCCCCATACCCAACCCAACCCCAAAACCAAAACCCCACATCCCATACCCCAACTCACCCCAACCCCATAACCCCCCCCCAACCCAACCTCCACCCTAACCTAACCCCACCCCCATACTCCAACCAAACCGCACTCCTATCCCCACCCCGAACTCTATTCCACACATTCCCACGCTCATATGTGGCCTGTTGCCTGAGAGTTCAGTACGGCCTACTACAATATGTAGTTTGTTTTTGTTTTGCCTCCTAGCAAAATCTAAGGGCATGTCAGGACACATACCAACTTGTGACAGTGCACAATCATGGCAACTTTATTATGCTGCCCCACTGGGAGACCAGGCCACCAACACCACAACCTGATATCCCACACAGTCTCATTATCCTGATACTGAATTAACCAGTCCTTGTCATATCCTAATAATGATGAGCGCCAGGCTAGGAAGTGTAAATTTTATGTCATTTGTAATTGTATGACTCGGCTGGAATTTGAACTCCCGATCTTCCGCATGGGAAGCCTGCACTCTACCGATTCGATAACCGCGTCAGGTGTAATATATATATATATAATATATAAAGATATATACGATATACATGTATAATATATATACTAAAATGAAGAAGGTACAATAAAAATAGGTTAACATTTATTGAGGTAGGCACAGAAAACAAGAGGAGCCACTAGTCGAACTGGTAGAGTCAGAGCGGGGCAGTCGATGACTGCACCTGGGAGGTTTTAGCCCACTTCTGATATTTATAACATAAATATTATAAGGATATTTAGACCAGACGGGATGGCCGAATGAGTTAGAGCGTCCGTCTCCCGTGCTGGTAGATCGTGGGGTCGTGGGTTCGAATCCCGGTCGAGTCAAACCAATGACTTTAAAATTGATACTTGTCGCTTCCTAGCCAGGCGCTCGGCATTATTAGGATAGGGCAAGGACTGGTGTGCTCACTGTCAGGATAATGTGACTGAGTGGGATACCAGGTCATGGTGCCAGCGGCCTGGTTTCCCAGTGGGACAGCACTATAAAGTCGCCATGAGTGCGCACTGTCACAAGTCGGTACCCGTCCTGATATGACCTTAGATGTTGCTAGGACATAAAACAACAACAAACAAACATAAGGATATTTATAGTTTAATTATTATACTCGTATAATTCTTATACAGTGTACATATACTCAGGCCACACACACCGGAACTAGACGCGACTTGCTCTTTCCTACCTCCGCGTGAAGAGTGAGTGCAACAAGAGTTTGTTTACTCACCACACCGGGATATCCCCCGTTTTTTTCCTTGCTGCGCATGTCCGCCGATACAGGCACGTTGCGCATGCGCGTGCGGAGTCAACCCCTTCCGCCTACTCCAAAGCTGGATGGAAAACGGTAAACACAGACTGAATAAACGAAACGGGAGTGGAACGACGCCTGAGGCCCCCTTCGCTGCAACACATTGCAACTGTTTGTAAAATTATTTATTTCTATTTTTGTCCTCTCCTTCGACAGAAGCAGGAGGTTGTGGACGATCATTCTGCAAAGCTGTGTATCCGTAGACTGTTCCTGTGTGGCGTGTTCTCTCGTTCCATGTTCGCTTGTGACCTCGTGACATGCCACACAGACAATGAACATGTTCATTCTCTATGTTCCCGGTCAGTATGTCACATGTGCCGTGCACAAGGCCATACGTTCCCTGGGTCCAAGCTATGGGAACGGCCACTAAGTAAAACACAGGTTCAAACCAAAATAATTATCTGGAATTGATTCTACATATATAACTTAGATACATATTCACTTATTAAGCATTTGTTGTTACATATAAGGGAATAGTGAAGCAATTTAATAGACCATGTTAATGCTAAAATCTATGGTGTCAGAGCTTTTGTATGCTTACCAAAACTAATTTGACATGTTTGCACTTTAAATATCTCAAAACTTCGCCTTTTTAAGTAAACATCCATCAGAAGGCGGATTGGTGGTGTAAATCCTCTATGCAACATTTTCGACATGGCACTGTACCGCGAGCAACAAACAAACAAGGACTATGAAGTCGCCATGAGTGCGCACTGTCACACATCGGTACCTGTCCTGATAGAACCTTAGGTGTTGCCAGGTCATAAAACTCCAACAACCAACGAACCCTTTACCACAGAGCATGCCTCGTTCCTTACCGTGATCTGTTACCCACATTAATTCTTGCTTCTGCTGAAATAGGTCAATTTGGTGGTTGAAATCCTTTGGTCTGTGTGTGTGGGGGGGGGGGGGGGGAGAGAAGGGGAAATATCATTTTATAGGAGGGGGCGATGGGGAGGGGGGGGGGGAGTGTGGGGCGTGGAGGAAAGTACCAGTCAAAATTAAAATTTGGTTATAAGACCTTTTCCCGCAGCATGCTGCACGTGGGCTGGTATATCGGTGGAAATTCTCTATTGATTCTAGTTAGCTGGTACCTACATTAGTGATGAGTTCTGCCGTCAGAGGGCACGTCGGTGGCGGAAGTCGGCTATGCCGATTGGTGGTTGATTAATTTAGTGATAGCGTTGCTATGGTTGCTTAGTAACACAGTCTCCAACACGTTGTTCGGTCTCCAAATGGATTCACGTTTAGAAGTTGATGGATCTGATATCGATGGTTAAAAAATAACCTCTCCAAAATGGCAGCCATTTATAGAGGACACTGTCAGTTAATTCTTGTTGTGCTTCTCCCCGCGTGCAAACCCCCAAACGTCGTCTGCTGTGATTTAAGATGGCGCCATTTGGTCCTTAGAACCTGAGTAGGGGTTAGTGTTTCTCTTTTGAGTGGAAAATGCGTGAGTTTCAGTGAATAATTACCCCGATTCGCTGGAAACTTTCAATCTACCGCAATTAAGATTTAACTCAAGGGAGACGAGAAATAGCCAGCTGACGTTTCATGTTTTTAAATTATTTTAGTAAGTGTATTTTATTCATTGAATAATATCCGACTGTACAGTACAATTCCTCGATACATAAATGATAGTAACTGCATGCAAAACCTGTTTGATAATAAAAGTATTATACATACTATAAATTAACTGTCAGCTGTAGTAGTAACTGCAGACAATTCCAGTTTGATAAACGTATCATCCAATTGGTGAATATGCATTAGATATTATTGCATGGTTCTAGAATTTTCTTTAGACATTTTTTTCTTCCCTTTTTTCTAAACAAATATATATACACATAATTGAAAATACATATATATATAGTAAATACGCAAATCAGTGGATTTAATCACACACACACCCACACAGCCAAACACACATGGCCACACACATGGCCACACACATGGCCACACACACGGTCACACACACATCCATGCACACGGCCACACACACAGCCACACACACAGCCACACACACGGCCACACACACATCCACACACATGGCCACATACATGGCCACAGCCACACCCACATGGCCAAACACACAGCCACACATACAGCCACACAGATGTCCACACACACACACACAACCACACACATGGCCACACACACGGCCACACACACAGGGCCACACACACACACAGCCACAGACATGGCTACACACACAGCCAGAGACACACAGCAGCACACGTGGCCACACACAGACGGCCACACACCCATGGCCACACACACGGCCACACACACATGGCCACACACACACAGCCACACACACGGCCACATACACGACCACACACATGGCCACACACACGGCCACACACACACAGCAAGACACATGGCCACATGCACACAGCCACACACACAGCCACACACACACATGGCCACACATGGCCACACACACAGCCACACATACACGGCCACACACACAGCCACACACACACAGCCACACACACATGGCCACACACACGGCCACACACACGGCCACACACACGGCCACACACACGGCCACACACACACAGCCACACCCACACACGGCCACACACACGGCCACACACACATGGCCACACACACGGCCACACACGGCCACACACACATGGCCACACACACAGCCACACACACACGGCCACACACACGGCCACACACACTGCCACACACATGGCCACACATACGGCCACACACACAGGGCCACACACACAGCCACACACACGGCCACACACACAGCCACACACACACAGCCACACACACACACGGCCACACACACATGGCCACACACACATGGCCACACACACATGGCCACACACATGGCCACACACACAGCCACACACACAGCCACAAACACACGGCCACAAACACACAGCCACACACACATGGCCACACACAAATGGCCATACACATGGCCACGGACGGCCCCACACACACGGCCACACACATGGCCACACACACGGCCACACACCCATGGCCACACACACACGGCCACACAGATGCCACACACACATGGCCACACACACAGCCACACACACACAGCCACACAAACGGCCACACACACAGCCACACACAGCCACACACACACGACCAGACACACATGGTCACACACACGGCCACACACGGCCACACACATGGTCACATACCCAGCCACACACACACATCCACACACACAGCCACAGACACAGCACACATACGGCCACACACACACGTGGCCACACACACATGGCCACACACACAGCCACACACACAGCCACACACACACGGTCACACACACGGCCACACACACAGCCACACACACAGCCACACACAC
The DNA here is from genome assembly GCA_030323885.1 of Branchipolynoe longqiensis. Taxonomy (NCBI): domain Eukaryota; kingdom Metazoa; phylum Annelida; class Polychaeta; order Phyllodocida; family Polynoidae; genus Branchipolynoe; species Branchipolynoe longqiensis. The sequence continues at coordinate 23,567,091 of CM059202.1, forward strand.
AGCCACACATACATCCACACACACATGGCCACACACATGGCCACACACAGCAACACACACGGCCAGACACACAGCCACACATCCACACACACAACCACACACACACAACCACACACACGGCCACACACACACATCCACACACACGGCCACCCATACACACCCACACGCAGAGCCACACACACAGCCAGACACTCATGCCCACACACACAGCCACACACACGGCCACACACACAGCCACACACAGCCACACACACGGCCACACACACAGACACACACACATGGCCACACACGGCCACACACACAGCCACACAAACACGGCCACACACACACAGCCACACACATGGCCACACACACATGGCCACACACATGGCCACACACACGGTCACACACACGGCCACACACACGGCCACACACACGCGGCCACACACATGGGCACACACACAACCACACACACAGCCACACACATGGCCACACACACACATTCACACACACGGCCACACACAGATGGCCACACACACACAGCCACACACACACGGCCACACACATGGCGACACACACATGGCGACACACACGGCCACACACACGGCCACACACACAGCCACAAAGACACGGCCACACACACACGACCACAAACACACAGCCACACACACACGGCCACACACACATGGTCACACACATGGCACCACACATGGCACCACACATGGCCACACACACGGCGACACACACGGCGACACACACACACGGCGACACACACGGCGACACACATGGCCACACACATGGCCACACACACAGCCACACCCACATGACCACACACACATAGCCACACACACACGGCCACACACACACACAGCCACACACACGGCCACCCACATGGCCACACACACAGCCACACACACACGACCACACACATGCACACACACACGGCCACACACACAGCGCCACACACATGGCCACACCCACAGCCACACACACAGCCACCACAACCCACCCCACCAACACACACCCCAACACAGCCAACACACATCCACACACACAGCCACAGACACAGCCACACATACGGCCACACACACACGTGACCACACACACATGGCCACACACACAGCCACACACACAGCCACACACACGGTCACACACACGGCCACACACACAGTCACACACACATGGCCACACACATGGTCACACACAGCAACACACACGGCCAGACACACAGCCACACACACGCATCCACACACACAACCACACTCACACAACCACACACACGGCCACACACACACATCCACACACACGGCCACCCATACACAGCCACACACAGAGCCACGCACACAGCCAGACACTCATGCCCACACACACAGCCACACACACGGCCACACACACAGCCACACAAACACGGCCACACACACACAGCCACCCACATGGCCACACGCACATGGCCACACACATGGCCACACACACGGTCACACACACGGCCACACACACGCGGTGACACACAGGCACACACACACAACCACACACACAGCCACACACATGGCCAAACACACGCCACACCCACACCAGCCACACACAACCACACACACAGCCACAAACATGGCCACAGACACACATTCACACACACGGCCACACACAGATGGCCACACACACAGCCACACACACACGGCCACACACATGGCCACACACACATGGCCACACACACGGCCACACACACGGCCACACACACAGCCACAAACACACGGCCACACACACACGACCACAAACACACAGCCACACACACATGGCCACACACACATGGTCACACACATGGCACCACACATGGCCACACACACGGCCACACACACGGCGACACACACATGGCGACACACACAGTGACACACATGGCCACACACATGGCCACACACACAGCCACACCCACATGACCACACACACATGACCACACACACATAGCCACACACACGGCCACACACACAGCCACACACACGGCCACACACATGGCCACACACACAGCCACACACACACGGCCACACACACTGCCACACACACGGCCACACACACAGCCACACACATGGCCACACCCACAGCCACACACACAGCCACACACATATCCACACCCACGGCCACACATACGGGGCCACACACACGGCCACACACATGGCCATACACACAGCCACACACAGAGCCACACACACACAGCCACACACACAGCCATCCACACATACCCACACACACGGCCACACACACAGCCACACACACACGGCCACACACATGGCCACACACACAGCCACACACACACACGGCCACACACACAGGGGCCAGTGTCCACGGCGTGACAGAAACTCTCAAATCAATACCGCGAAATTGGGAGAATTGGTGAAACCCAACAGGGTGTGTGTGTGGGGGGGGGGGGGCGACAGGAGGGGAGAGGGGGAGGGGCGCAATTAAAAGAGTGCGCATGCGCAGTGGCGCTGCTGACAAATTACATGTCAGAGATGGGTGGGTAGATACTCTCCAAGCGTGGGTGGGATTTTTTTTTTTTAAAGAGAGAGAGAAAAGATTGTTTTTGCTTATGTAATTAAAATATGTGTGAAAGTGAAGTTGCAAAGGACGATTGTTTTTAGGTTTCTCGAATTTCTTTACGATAAATATAATAGGTTGATGCGTATTACATACCATACTTTAGATTGAAGCAATTTTCATTTTAGATGGCTAACTTTGGAGATATTTGAAGTGCCAAAATGCTAAATTAATTTTGGCAAGCACGCCAAAACTCATCCACAAAGTCTTCATTCAGCAGGAAAGATTCTATGAATTGACGCCGCATGCCCTTCTACGTGGAAACAAATGCTTAATAAGTGCATCAGTATCTAAGTTAAGGCCCTGTCACACTACGACGTAACGACGTCAACGTAGGGAGAACGTGAAGAACGTTGAACTTCTCAGCGTAGTATGCAAATTTGGGCAGAAGTTGAACGTGGATGCAGCGTAGTGGACGAGAGCATAACGTTGGTAAAGCGTAGTGATACCGTCAATCCCCGAGAGAGGACAACGTCACTACGTTCACGGAACGTTATGAACGTTATTCCATCGCCAGAAGAACGTTACATGACGTTAGCTATGTCGTGACACGTTGAACGTACGTTGAATGCACTCCGTTCTCCTGACGTTCTCCTGACGTTCTCCTGACGTTCTCGTGACGTTCTCCTGACGTTCCCATTAAGCCTCGTAGGCTTTTGCACTTGGTTTAATGTGGGTCAACGTAGTGGAACGTAGTGGAACGTAGTGGAACGTAGTGAGGAACGTTTGCCTAACGTCCGTTTAACGTCATTGACGTTCGCTGAACGTGAACAGAACGTACGGCGAACGTAAACCCTTACGTTCGAGCTACGTCAAAACTTTTGAACATGTCCAAAACCTCGATCTAACTCGACGTAACACGACGTAATGTGACGTAGATCGACGTCAGTCTAACGTCATTATGACGTCATCATAACGTAATCCAACGTACATCAACGTAATGACGAAATATCACCACGTTAGGCTCACGTTCGCTCATTACGTTGTAGTGTGACAGGGGTATAAGATAAATTATGTAGGATCAAATATAAATCATTATTTGGGTTTTCGGAACTGTGCTGCTTTTATCAGACTATGCAGCTTTAACTGGTGTTTAAAGTTGCATAGTCCGATCGAGTTTGGATTGTTGTCTTATTTTTTTAGATAAAAATATGAAATTGATCGTTATGACCTAGTAATCATTAGTCCAGAGTCATGTTGATGAAAAATGGCTAGTTTTGAAGCAATTTGAGCTGAAAGAACCCAAAATACTTTTGACGAGGTTTCCAAAAGTCCTCTCGCTATGACTAGTATTGACATCTCGCGATGACCACATGATGTGGAATGACATAACTCAAAAATAGCCTGGTCATCTAACGTAGTAAATTCACTGATTATTCTTTATATGCTGCCCAAAATCACTAGTTAATGCACCAATATCTAAGCTGGATATATATAATCAAATGAAGATACATGTTTTGGTCTGGACAAACAAATATTTCATTGGACCATGCAACTTTAAGTGAACCATCGTCTGCTGGCTTCTCCCTCAATATCCTGACTCCCACCCGCCTTCTTCTCCTCCACTTCCCCTCCCGCTTCACCTCCCCCCTCCTCCCCCCTCCTCCCCCCTCCCCCCCATCTCCCCTCTCCTCCCCTCTCCTCCCCTCTCCTCCCCTCTCCTTCCCTCTCCTTCCCTCTCCTTCCCTCTCCTCTCCTCCCCTCTCCTCCCCTCTCCTCTCTTCTCGTCCCCTCTCCTCCCCCCTCCTCCCCCCTCCTCCCCCCTCCTCCCCACTCCTCCCCTCTCCTCCCCTCTCCTCCCCTCTCCTCTCCCTTCTCCCCTCCCCCCCCTCCCCTCTCTCCTCCCCTCTCCTCCCCCTCTCTTCCCCTCTCTTCCCCTCTCCTCCCCCCTCCTCCCCTCTCCTCCCCTCTCCTCCCCCCTCCCCTGTCCTCCCACTCCTCCCCCCTCCCCTCTCCTCCCCCTCTCCCCTCCCCTCTCCTCCCTCTCCTCCCCTCTCCTCCCCTCTCCTCCCCCTCTCCTCCCTCTCCTCCCCTCTCCCCCCTCTCCTCCCTCTCTCCTCCCCCCCTCCTCCCTCTCCTCCCCTCTCCTATCCTTCTCATCCCTCTCATCCCTCTCCTCTTCCTCGCCTCTCCTCCCCCTCCCTTCCTCCCCTCGTCCTCCCCTCTCCTCCTCTCTTCCCCCCCTCTCCTCCCCTTCCTCCCCTCTCCTCCCCTCTCCCTCCCCTCTCTCCCCTCTCCTCCCCCTCCTCCTCCCCCCCTCCCACCTCCCTCCTCCCCTCTCCTCCCCCTACCTTCTATCTGTCACTCCTTCCCCTCATACTACCTTCCCCTCCACACGGGGCGCGGTGGTCGAATCGGTAGAGCAGAGGCCTCCCGTGCGGGATATCCGGAGTTCAATGCCCGGTCGAGTCAAACCACGGAGAGCATATCAGGACGGGTACCGACTTCTGACAGTATCACACTCATGGCGACTTTGCGTGTGTGTGCGTGTGTGCGTATATGTGTGTGCAGGTGCATGTGTGTTTGTGTGTGTGCAGGTATGTATGAGCCTGTGTGCATGCGCAAAGGTGTGTGCACATGCGCGCCGGTGTGTGCGCATGCGTCTGGTACCAGTCGAAGATTGATCACTTCGGTATCAGGCGTAAAATTCTAGCTCTGTAAACAGGGGCCCAAACTGATCTGAAACATGCGAGCCCCGTTAATGCGCGACACTGGGTCAGCATTGATCCAGATGCGCGCGCATGCGCGACGCATCTGACCCACTGGCATCAATTTTATTTGTTTAAAGGTAGTAAAATATGAGTTAATGCAGTTTTTCAATATGAATTTTCCTTTTACAATTCAATTCAATAAAGTTTATTTCAACATCCTCATTGTATTCAGTTACAATTTCCATGAAACTTAATTACAGTGGGTGAAGAAAAGCAGAAGCAAAGAAGCACCTGGCTAGGAAGAGACAAGTATACATTTGTATGTCATTTGTTTGACTCGATCATGGTTTTCGAACCCATGGGTTCGAATCCCATGATCTACCAAAACGGGAGATGGACGCTCAACTCATTCGGCCATCGTGTCTGCTATGCGGTGCTGTTAATGATGTTGACAATTATCTTGCTGCTGCTGATGGTGATGGTGATGGTGCTGGTGATGATGGTGGTGGTGATGGTGGAGTTGTTGATGGTGATGGTGGTGGTGATTATGATGGTGGTGATGGCAATGTTACTGATGGAAGCGCTGTTAATGATGATTGTGTGTGTGATGCTGGTATTGCTGGTGAATGCTCTAATTGATGATGATGCTGATTGTAGTGCTGGTAATGGTGATAGTGTGGTTGATGATGCTTTTAGTGTTGGGTGATGAATGTGCTCTTGTTATTGATGATGATTACGATGACGATGGTGATGATGGTGGTACTGTCAGGTATGATAGTGTGGTTGATGATGCTGCTGGTATTGAGGATAACTCTGCTTTTGTTGTTGATGGTGATGATGATGATAATGGCAGTATTGTTAAACATGACAGTGTTGTTGATGATGATGGTGCAGGTATTGATGATGACAATAATCTTGATAATGATGAGTATGGTAAAGACAACGATGATGATGACGATGATGATGATGACCAAAATGAAGGAAGTGCTGTAGGTGAAAGTGATCTTGTAGTTGTTGATGATAATGATGATGATGATGGTGGTGGTGACAATGATGATGAAGATGATGACTGATATGAAGAAATGGATATATATGGTTGTGTTGTTGTAGTTCCTGTCGATGATGATGATGCTGATGATGACCATGATGAAGGAAGGGTTGTATATGATAGTGCTTTTGTTGATGATGATGATTATGATGATGATTATGATGACAACAACTGATATGAAGAAAGGGATATAGATGGTTGTGCTGTTGTAGTTGCTGTCGATGATGATGATGCTGATGATGACCAAGATGAAGGAAGGGCTGTAGATGATAGTGCTGTTGTTGATGATTATGATGATGGTTGTGATGATGGTGGTGGGCGTGTGGCAGACCACACCGGTTGAGTCGCCTGGAGCACCATATTTGGGCGATCAATCAGGTATTAGATGATCAAACATGAATACCCTGCTGCAATGTCACACACACGCACACACACTCACGCACTCACACAAGCACACTCACACACGCACACGAACATTCACACACACACACACACACGAGCACCCACACAACGTACTCACACGTACCAACACAAGTATACAAACATCCCCACCACACACACAAGCACACTCACACTCACACGCGCACACGAACATTCCCACCACACACACACCCACACGAACACCCACACAACACAGCAGGGAGCTGGGGGGTTGGGGTTTGTTGGTTGTTGGATTTTTAAGTCCAGGCCTGATCTAAGATCATATCAGGACGGGTACCGACTTGTGACCGTGCACACTCATGGTGACTTTGTAGTGCTGCCTCACTAGGAGACCAGGCTGGCAGCACCATGACCCAATATTCCACTCAGTCACATTATCCTGACACCAGCCAAGTTATAGGTTTGACTCGACCAGGCTTTGAACCAATAGGTTGGAATCCTGCAATCTACCAAAATTGGAGATGGATGCTCAACTCATTCGGCCATCCCATCTAGTTTCAGGAATGTTCTTTTTTTTTTTTTTTGGGTGGGTTTTCTTTCCCACCGAAGAACAGCCATGAACCGTTAAACAAGGTGGCCCAAAGCGAGACACTGCACTCAGCGAGGCATGTAATGGCTATGTTTCGGTGATGTACGGCAGACATGACACCCTGTTCAACACCCTCGGGGAGGGGGGTGGTGACGGGGGGCCTTGGGGGGGGGGGGGGAGGGGCGGGGTGGCAGTGTGTGCCTTTGCTCGGCAGGCGTGTATTCTCAGAGTGGATGTGGCTATCACCCCAGCTAGGTCGCCATCTTTGGTGGTTGTGTCGGGAATTGCTGAGCATGCATATATATATATATATATATATATGTGTGTGTGTGTGTGTTGCTTGGTTGTTAGAGGTTTACCTCCTGGCAACATCTAAGGTCATATCTGGATGGCTACTGACTTGTGACAGTGTGCACGCATGGTAACTTTATAGTGCTGCCCCACTGGGGAATCAGGCCACCGGCACCATAACCTGATATCCCACTCAATCACATTATCCTGACACTATGCTAGCCAGTCCTTGTGTTATCCTATTAATTCTGAGCGCCTGGCCAGGAAGAGACAAGTATCAATTTGATAAGTCATTAGTTTGACTCGACTCGGAACCAAACTCCCAATCTCCAGCACGCGAGACTCACACTCTACCGATTCGGCCACCACTCTTGGTATATATATGGCTATATATAGACATGACATCGATATGAGTGGACAAATGGAGGTCACGCATGAATGCTCACGCTGCTCTGAGAGGATCACGTGACCATTTCCCGAGGGCTGCAGGCTGCAGGGCTTATTGGGTTTGCCAATGTTGCATTCTATTTGTGTATTGCCACCGTCTTGACTGTGATGTTGCGAGGGCGTAAAACCCCAACTACTCCAAGTTCTGTTCCCATAAGTGTTTACTAATGATGCATAATATATGCTGTATGAGAATTATACGAGTATAATGACCTGGAATATCCCTCCTTTCGCTCATCACTCACTCAGCTCCATGGACTGATGGAGTCTGTCCTAGTCATCTACTGCTCCAGCCTCCCCAACCCCAGCTCCGATGGTGGCACCACCATCCCCGCACACTGTAACTGCCACTCACTGTACCGCTATATGGGTCATTCTCAAAGACTGTGTACCACAGTTTTGGTTTCCACATTACATATTTAATGATTTTCCCTTCTTTTTGAGGGTTAGTAAGTTAAATGGTTATTGGTAACGCTGTGTATTAATTATGTTAGCAATACTACATGTATTTAATTTGCCTCTGTGCTAAGATAATGTGATTGAGTGGGATATCGGGTCATGGTGCGGGCCAGTGGGACACTGCTATGCAAGCAGCCATGAGTGTGCGCTGTCACAAGTCAGTGCCCATCCTGATATAACCTCGTTACATTTTGTTGATTACTCAAGGGAAATTCAAAAATACAGACAGTTTGTCTTCCTCATTCCACCGCTCCTGGCACCATCAGGTAACGCTGAGTGCCATACTCGGTAGTGACAAGTATAACCTTTTACATCATTGGTTTGACTTGACCTTTGCTAGAACCCACAATCTCCCTGCCACGTGGGAAGCGGGCTCTCAACTCATTCAGCCATCCTGTCTATCTGGAATTGATTTATACAAGTTCTTGTATAGGCTTTCATGAAGAAAAACCGTGCGTCTCTAATGGACAATTATAGTCCATTACAATTATAGTCCATTGTAGAAGGTAATGCATAAATCTGTTGATGTGACCTTAAATGTTGCTAGGACATAAGACATCATGATGCTGTCATCATGCTGTCAGTCGCGATGCAACAAAGACTGCTTTCATTACTTGACTGCCGCTCTCCATTTAGCTCTCTGCTGTGAGAGTGATGTCCATGAGTCGGTCTTAATGTCTCTCAGCTTCAGGTTTCTCTTGATGGTATCCTTGAACTGGAGACGAGGGCGCCCTCTCTTTCTGTAACCAGAAGACAGTTGAGAATAGAGGATCTGCTTTGGTAGCCTGTCTGATGACATCCTCATGAGGTGTCCAGTCCACCGGAGATTCTTTTTGATCAGAAGATCTTCCATAGAGGGCAGCCCTGTCCGTTCGAGTATTTCCTTATTTGTCACTTTGTCCTTCCAGGTTAGCCTCATGATTGAACGCAGATGTCACATCATGAAGGCATGCAGCTTTTTCACCTGTCATCTGTAAAACAACAACAACAAACAAACATATGGTGCATTTGTTGGATACTTTACATCCTAGCAACATTTAGGATCATATCAGGCCAGGTACTGGAATTGCACCCTCGTGGTGACTTTATAGTGTTGACCCTCTGAGATACCAGTCTAAGTACTGACAGTGCACACTCTTGGTGACTTTATAATGTTTCCCCACTGGGATACCAGCCTAAGTACTGACAGTAGACACTCATGGTGACTTTATAGTGTTGTCCCACTGGGAGACCAGGCCACCAGCACCATGACCTAATATCCCGCTCAGTCACATTATCCTGACACTGAGCCAACCAGTCCTTGCCCTATCCTAATAATGCCATGCACCTGGCTAGGAAGTGACAAGTACACATTTTTAAGTCATTGCTTTGACGTTGATTTGAATCCCATGATCTACCAAAATGAGAGACGGACGCTCAACTCATTCGCACATCCCTCCTGGTCCCGTAACTAGGATGATAGTTTGTACAATGCGCATTTTGTCTAATATCACATGTTGTTAGGATGTAAAACCCCAATGATCCAGAGCTGTCCCCTACCTCCCAGTACCACCACCAATCCAAAGCGCCATCTGGTGACACGAAGGCAACTCAGCAAAAACACGCTTCCAAAGATGTCCGGTCATATGGAAGACGCAGCAGAGCTGACGAGTCAGCCGAGCAAAGACTGTAAAATAAACTTAAGACTGCATAGTACAATACAATTTTTTATTTTTTTTTAAACACGCAATACTTAGCTGGATTTGATCCTGTGTATCCTACTTAGATACTGGTGTACACGTTAAATATTTATTGCGGTTTGGTGCTCCTGTGCCTATGCTTGAACATCGCTGAACAAAGTTCCAACCCTGGTCGAGTCAAACCAATGACTTAAAGATTGATGCTTGGAAAGCGCAAGGACTGGTTGGCTCAGTGTCAGAATAATGTGACTGAGTGGGATATCGGGTCATGGTGCTGGCAGCCTGGTCTCTCAGTGGGGCAGTGCTATAAAATCACCATGAGTGTGCACTGTCACAAGTCGGTACCCATCCTGGTATTACCTTAGCTGTTGCTAGGGCGTAAAACAACAAACAGCCTGGTCTCCCAGTGGGGCAGCACTATAAAGTCGCCATGAGTGCACACTGTCACAAGTAGGCAACATTAGGTGTTGCCAGGTCGTAACACTCCAACAACCAACTATATATCTGAACCTCTCAGAAAAGGAGCCACATAGACAGGTGCGCCTGGATAGGGTGATTGAATCAGGGAGCCTAGGTAGTGTAATTGATAGCACACTAGCCCTGGAATGGCATGAAGTGTGCATTTGAAAACCTACTCTAAGCACAATATTTCTTGTTTTCATTTTTGTGACCCCACAATGTTGGTTACAGTGACCTGGATCCTGTACAAGCTACGCGCTGCATGGTTGTTGAACCTACCCTGTGTATGCATATGCATGTGCATTGCCTGTATATACATATTTCCATCAGCTGGAGAATGTCTGGTGATCCTCGGAGCTGCCTAGGAACACCAAGATCAGGATATTTTGCTCTGTGGTAAAGCCTGTTCTTCTGTATGGTGCAGAGACTTGGAGTACAACGGTCACCACCATGAAGAAAATCCAGTCCTTTATCAACACCTGTCTCAGACGAATCCTAAGAGCACGCTGGCCAAACACCATCAGTAACCTGGAGCTATGGCAGCAAACAGGAGAAGCTGGAGATGGGTTGGCCATACCCTTTGCAAGCCTGCATCCAACACCGCAAGACATGCCCTCTCCTGGAATCCACAGGGGAAAAGGAAGAGAGGCAGGCCTAGAAACAGTTGGCGCCGTGACATGGAGGCAGATGTGAAGAGGTCTGTCCATACATGGAGACAGCTGGAGAAGATGGCCCAGGACCGGGATAACTGGAGAACCCTTGTTCACCACCCAAACACAAAAAAAAAAACACCCCCACCAACCAAAAAAACACACCACCACAAACAAACAACCACAAAACAAAACCCCACACAAACACAAAACAACCAAACAAAACAACACAAACACAAAAAAAAAAACCCAAAAACACACAAACAAAAAACCAACAACACCAAAAAACCCCACCACAAACAAACCCACAAAAACCCCAACCACAAAACAAAAACCCCACAAACCAACCAAAAACCACAAAAAACAAAAACATACACTGGTACCTACCCCTCGTTTGGATCAGTATTCCTTACCGTCATCCTACAACTGTCGATTAACGACACGCCTGTGTTAAAAACTATTTTAAAGCCATAATACACACCTCATATAATTATACTCTAATTATCTGTGTGATATTCAGTTGACCACAGGTTTCTTTGGTTTTACTCACAATCTCCGAGCCATGGATACGAAGTGGAGTAAGGCAAAGGCATCTCGGGCGATCAGTGACGACGAACCCTCACCACCGGCACAGGGGCAAAGGTCGATGGAACAAAGAAATTCCGATGGGGTGGGGGGATCCGAGCCCGGCCCCAATCCAGTTGACCTAGATGAGTAGGTCGCACGTCTGGTGCAGCAAAAGATGGAGGAAATGCTTCCCTCTACACCAAAAAACACCAAACACAACAAAATCTGAGTGGGAGGATCTCTTGAAGGATCAGGCTCCTCCGATGATGAGTCAGAAGAGGAGGTGGTTGTGGCTGCGTGCAAATACAAACACAATATAAAAACACGGGTCTCTGCCGCTGTGAGCACCCTATGTGATTACAAAACTCTCCCCCTTCATTTCACCTGTGATGCAATTAGCCTAATCAATTTAACCATGTCTGGAAAGAGGAAGGAAAACTAGTCACAAGGATGAACAGTGAATAAGTTGTGCTTTATTGGCAGCAACTCCTGTCATCCCCCTTACATGTGACCTAGCACCTGTACTCCTCATATACTGCCCACACTATGTCTCATTGTCTCTTTAACCGGTATACTGCAAACAGTGCCTACAGCCCATGGGACAGGAGTCCTATGGCTGTGTGTACACTCAATTAGAATAGCTGAATTTTGATAGCATCAGACAGAGTGTCTGGGGTCCTGCTCTAGAGTAGGTGTGTCTCACTCCAGAGCCAGGCTGAGAGTGATTTTCCTTTAGTGTGTTAGAAGCAAAATCTTGAATAATTAATCAGTTGAGACTAGTGTGTGGTCAGGATAGGAAAAGGGAGTCAGGCGACCGGACATTCCACAGCCAGCCAATGAGACACTCCCCCACAGACTGGGTGGGTGACCACCCCATTAGGGGCTGTCACTCAAACCAGCTGCAGGTGGTGTACTCCATGCATATGCAAATTAGGCAGGTGGGTCAGTCGGGTGGTCTTTGGTGGACAGGATCTTGCAACAGTTACAGATATTGTATATAGTAAAATCATTCTTTTCCTCTTTTGTATTCTTTATGAACACATAGAGAACATTTCAATCATCATGTACTGTTTCTTGCAAAGGAACGCTTTCCATTAACTCCAAACATCATATATAACAGATAGCTTACATCATTCAGCATCATATGCATTTCCATCAACTCCACTCCTAATATATAACATATAGTTTACCTCCTTCAGCATCATGTACAATGGGAGTGGGATTCTATTGATTTTAGTTACTTTTAGTTTACATAACTTAAGTCCCACTCCGACATCCAAGAATAATAATTCTCTCTGCCAATATATAATTCTTAACCGAAAATCCGTATATTTTTACAACAAGGAAAAAGTACATTCATCAGATGGGGATGAGTACACGAGGGCACGCAGAAAGAAGCCGCATGTGAAAAAGAGCAAGAAAAAGACCAAGAAGAGGAAGAAAAGCCAATCCTCTTCTTCTGACTCTTCGTCGGACTCGTCCTCGACGAGTTCGGACTCTGACACGAAGCACGCGGGGAAATACGCAAAGTTGAGTGGGAAAGAGATGAAGAAGTGCAAAATGTTATGACGTAAGAAAATCCACATAACTACACTTATGAGGAAAACAATAGAAGGGCACTTCAACACATTCAAGCCGGCCGAGGTTATTATGAAGTTTGCCGAAAAATTGACGGGAATCAAAGGAATCACGGAGTCTGCCATTAAAGAGATGGACTCAGATGTCAGGCTGAGAGGATCGCAAAAATTTGAAGTGGTCCTACATACAGTACACAAAGGGGTACTTTCGGCACTCACGGCCACCCTATCCTGCCATGACTATCACGTTTCGCTAGAACCAAAATAAAAACACAAAAGTATCCACACAAAACTAAGATCATTTTTTAGCCTATAAAGTATGTAAAGGATTGCTGGACCCGGATGCGCTTCCTTCTCCCTGACCCACGACTATCCAAGGCTAGTACCTCAGGGAAAACACCAGTTATCCATCATCTGTACCCAGGTAAGATTTGTATAACTAACTATACTATATACATATATATACATGTGTATGTACTTGTAAGCATTAAACGACTCATGGGTATAAACCATTTAAAACACAACTTACAATTCATGGGGGACGAGTGTATCAGCACTGACCTCTCAGGCAAGGAGCCACATACAGAGCTGGGTGTGGATAGGGTGATTGCATCAGGGAGCCTAGATAGTGTAATGCTTAGCACACCATCCCTGGAAAGGCAAACAGTATGGGTTCGAATCCTGCCACTGGGCGCGGTGGCCGAATCGGTAGAGCATGGGCCTCGCATGCGGAAGATCAGGAGTTCGCGAGTTCGGTTCCCGGTCAAGTCAAACCAATTACTTTAAAATTTATACTTGTCACTTCCTAGCCTCGTGCTCGCCATTATTAGGATAGGGCAAGGACTGGTTAGCTTGGTGTCAGGATAATGTGACTGAGTTGGATATCGGGTAATGGTGCCGGCAGCCTGATTTCTCAGTGGGGCAGCACTTATAAAATCGCCATGAATGCGAACTGTCACCAAGTCGGTACCCATCCTGATATGACCTTAGATGTTGCTAGGACGTAGTACGACAACAAACAATCAAAAATCAAATCCTGCCCGCATGGTCGGTGACCTAGTTAGTAACTGCGATCCCTCGGGACGACGCGGGGCATGTCGGGAGGCGAGTGGTGGCGCCACCTAGTGACCATCCGGGGAAATGTTGGCGCTGCGTAGAGATGGGCGTGGGAGGAGTCCGGGGAATGGGATGGGGGTTGCAAGTATTGGTGGGACTAGGTGTAGGTGGAGGTGGGGTGGGGAAGGGGGGAGCGGGAGGGGGTGGGGGGGGGGGCGGAATCTCTCGCCGTGAATATGGCCTATGCTGCCGACACGGCGTAAAGAAACCACCAATCAATCAATTGTTTGTTTTGTGGGGTTTTCCGTCCTGGAAACATCTACGGTCATATCAGGACGCGTACCGACTAGTGACAGTGTACAATCATGGTGATTTTGTAGTGCTGCCCCACTGGGAGACCAGGCCACTGCCACCATGACCTGATATCCCAAACGGTCATATTATTCTAATATTGAGCTGACCAGTCTTTGCCCTATCCTATTAATGCCGAGTGCCAGGCTGGGTAGCAACAAGTGTAAATTGTGTAAGTCATTGGTTGATACTTGTTGTGTTTCCCAGCATGGGTCTCGAGACACTAACAGGACAGGGAAAAGGACTGATTAGCACAGTATCAGGATAATGTGACTGTGTGGGATATCGGGTCATGGTGCCAGCAGCCTGGCCTCCCAGTGGGGCAAACGGACACAATAAATCTCGGGTGGGTGTATGGCAGGCATTAATATGGCAAACAACCACAATGAATCTCGGGTGGGTGTATGGCAGGCATTAATATGGCAGCAGCCACGATAGGATCTCTAGGCATGTGATGGAGAGCTATAGCAGATACACATTACTCTCCAAGCGCAGTCTTTGTCACTGACCCTGCAACCTGTATTGATTGATATGGCAAGTGCTGCTACAGTACCTATGTCTGGCACGAGACCATCTTGGCTTTGAGGGGGGCGTTCTACCAATGAACCAGGTGTCAATACTGTCGCGCCAAAAAGGAACGTGTTTTTTTGTGACACTGGTCCTTTTGTCTTTCGTTGGCACTGATGCAAGAAGAGGTGTTTTTTTTTGTGTGTTTCTATTCTGTTGTTGTTAATGTTTTCTCTGCCCACATTAACCTCCATGATATTCACTGCGGAGCTGGCATTCTCTCCTTCCCGCCTCCTCCACACCGTGACCCAACAGTCATCCTACTCACTTTATGTATTATATCCATTATATGAGGAAAAAATCCTCCGGTGTGACTGACACTGGTCTACATCCAGTGGAGGCGAGGAGGAGAAGGTGGAGCCACCGGTACAGTGTTGGTCTTATGGAGTATAACAATAATAATAATAATTAACCCTTACATATCTTTAATATCTTTATACTCGCATAATTAGTTATACATCATATATACAAATGTATATATGCAGATAAATATATGCAGCTATATAGATATATAAAGTATGTCTACATTTAGCTATATATTTGTAGATATATTATATGCAATATATATATATATTTAGATACATAGACATACAGATATGTGTCTAGAAATACAGACACATAAATATGTATATATATATATAAATAGAGAGAAAGGGGGGGGGGAGGACATGTATGCGTGGATATATGTGATGTATAGCGATTTATGTGAATATCAATATAGGGAACATCCATACATTGTCATTGCTACCTCTGGCAAGTCTCAACTCAGTGCCCCATCATAATATCGATATATGTGATATATAACACGTCATGTGAGTATCGGGAAAAGGGATGGTTGGTTGGCTGATGGAGTTTTACATCCCGGCAACAACTATGGTGATATCAGGATGAGTACCGACTTGTGACAGTGCACACTCATGGCGACCTCATAGTGCTGCTTCACTGAGAGACCAGGCCACCAGAAACATTACCTGATATCCCACTCAGTCACATTATCCTGATACTGAGTCAACCAGTCCTTGCCAACAGCGGTTGGTTGAAGGTAATAATGGTTGGTATGTTTTTGACGCAAGTTTGCTTAGGTAATCTAGGGTGGACAGTATACAGGTTTTGTCCCCTGGATTCATGTCAATCATTGGGAGAAACTGTACCGACAACTTCCCTGGATACTCACACTTCTTGTGTAGTTAAAGTATTTTTTTTATATATATTTTTTTTATTGAGGCTGTATTTATACTGTCCATAGCATATAAGCCCGGGGACCCAGGCTTGTTTTCAATGCTGGCCAGTTTTAGTGTTGGTGTTATTGTCGTGGGGGTGATGAAAATGGGAAATATTGCACCTAGAGCGGGACTCGAACCCACATCTCTCTGCATTCCGGGCCAGTGTGCTAACCATTACACCACCTAGGCTCCCTGATATCACCACACTACCCACGCCTACCTGTCTATGTGGTTACTTGCCTGAGAGGTCAGTGCAGACCACTACATTATCTTACCACACAGTCGCTGCTGATAAGTTATTTGATTGCCTGCATTTCAGTAGCAGATAGATAATTGGTTGGTATGGTTAGTAGCCTATGTTAGTTTTTTTTAAATTTTCTTGCCATATATGTATTTTATTTTGTTCTACTCTTATTACTAGACTAGCCTACTCCTATTTACATATCATAGGCTTGTACGTAGCTGTGTGGTGTGTTATCTGGCTACTCTTGGCATGGTTACCTTCCATTGGGTGTCCTGCTGGTGGGCCGTGACATATCACATGCCCCTTTGCAGTGCAGCTTAGTGGGGGTTTCCTAGCCTAATTTGCACAGGTATTTTTTGTAAGTTTTTGTTGTTCCTTTCACGTTTGGGCATTCCACACCTTGGCAGCCATTTCCAGCATGCTTCTCTCATGAGCATATATCATGCCTTGCCAGCTAGGCATACTCTTTGTAAAAAATATATGGATTTTCGGTTCGGATTTATATATTGGCAAGGAGCATTACTATTCTCGGGCGACGGAGTGGGGACCAGGATTATGTAACAGGGAAGCAATGGGTGCCCCACTCGCTGTGTGACATAAGCGCCTATGTGGAAAATGTGATAACACATAGCGACCAAGATTGTGATGTGATGTTCATATTTAAGAGACGGTTAATGATTAGTGAAATGTCCCCTCCATGCACCAGAAAGAATGCAAGTGGAGGGGAAGGGCATTTTTAATATATGTTATTGTAACTGTCCGCAACTACCTCTTACCACGGGGCCGATGGGCAAGCACACCCAGCCATCCTGCATACATTATGGACAACACCTGCAGCTGAGGGGTGAGTGACAGCTGCCCCCTATTAGGGCGTCGCCATCCAGGCTGTAGAGGGTGTCTGATTGGCTGGCTGTGGGAGGCCAGTCACCTGCATTCCTTATACCTGACACACAGACCCCACTCTGGGCACTCTTCTCTTGTCCAGGACTCCAGACACTCTGTCTGAGACTCCACTTTCTACACACAAACTAGCAGCAGCTATTCAAAAGGCACTGAGCTGTGTGCAACAACCATGGGACTCAGGTTCAATGTGCTGTCGGCACTGATTCTTATACCCACTAGCAAGAGACATGAGGATATGTGTGGGCAGTTGGTAAGGATTGAGGGTGATAGGCTAGTAGGTGAACAGGAGTTGATGCCAATAAAGCACAACTTCTTCACTGTCAATCTTGGGCGACTTGTCTTCCCTTTCTTCCTTATGAGTTTGTTGAGAAGGACATCAGGTGGCAACTGACAGACAGTTGTCAGAACGCACCTGGGGAGAGTAGTGGTATCAGGGGCTCTGATGGCCGAGCTCTGCAGATATTACATCTTGTTGAAGTGAAAGGACATTTCCCAGAAGATGTCAACAGTGCGGTCACAGGCGGGTGAGAAGTGGAGGGGATGAAATTTCCCTTTAACAGTGTCAATTGAAAACGGTAGATTTTGGCCATTTTTCAATGTCAGATATTTTTACTTCCCCGTGCTCTGTTTCTGTCCAACTTTTAATAATACGTTGTTCACTACAACTGAAAGTACAGCCCCAGTCACACCTACCCGGACGAACCCCGGATTTTGAGCCGGACCACACCTGGACCAGTCGCCCTGGACCGCCCCGGATAAAAATCGCAGTTTTCGTCGTTTTTTGCCTCACAGTCACACCTTCCCAGACAAGCCCCCCGGACGAGCCCCCGGATGACCCTCGGACTACAGGCCGGATCGCCCCGGACCACCCTCGGACTCCCGGTGTAGCCACGGACTAGTCCCGGACGAGTGATCCGGGGTAAACCTGGCAGTCTGGGGCGATACGTGGCTGATCCATGGTGATCCGGGCTGATCTGGGGCATCCGGGTCTTATCCGGGCAGTCCGGGAGTGGTCCGTGACAATGCCAGGGGTAGTCTGGGAAAGTCCGGGGTGGTCCGGGTTAAACCGTGGCTGAAACGTGGCTCATCCGGGGCGAAACAGCCCAGAACCACCCCGGACCACCCCCGGACAGCCCGGACCACCCCCGGATCATGTCGGATCGAGCCTGGATCACAAAATGCCCCAGATCACCCCGGATGTTTTAAAGATGTTAAGCCACGGATCACCCCGGATCGCCACGGACCACCCCGGATGATGGTCCGGGGCTCGTCCGGCCTCTGATCCGGGTAGGTGTGACTGGGGCTTAAGGAAATAATCGTCCAACGCTTTTTTGACATTTCTTTGGGGTATGGTGTATTCTGGCGCTATAGTGACTACTATATCCTAGTAATGCCGAGTGCCAGGCTAGGAAGGGACTATAGTGACTGTACTATATCCTAGTAATGCCGAGCACCAGGCTAGGAAGCGACAAGTATAAATTTGGTACGTCATTAGTTTGACTCGACCGGGAACCAAACTCCCGAGCTCACGCATGCGAGGCCTGCGCTCTACCGATTCGGTCACCGTGTCCGGTGAACTATTAGATGTTTCTGGGCCACAATAGGAGGTAACCCCTTACTATAAGTATAACCCTCCCGCCCACTTCCCCCACTCCCAATCATTCGGATCAATTTTGAGCAAAATTATAATTGTTAGAGAATTGTTGGTAAAATGTGATTTTCGATGAAATGCTTGCGCAGCGAATGTATGTCGGCTGAACCATCCACTTCCGGTTGGGCGGAGTGGTTCCGGGCGGGGGCGGTGGTGTGTGGGGATAGGGATAGGGTGGGGATGGGGGTAGAGGGATGGCACTGCACTTTAGGTCTCACTACAAAGAATCTCATTCCATCCACTGCCCGATAACAAGGGAGCCAACAGTGTCCTGTTGCCCGCAGTTATCACGTGACCCACAGTTATCATGTGACCTATTTGTGAAAGGCTGCCTTGGAAGGCCAGCTCCTCCGTAGATACTCCCGCAGCCTTCTGGCAGGGCTGCTGAATAACGTCATAGAAAATGTGTCGGAAAGCTGGGTTAGGGCACATAAAAAAAGAAACTTGTTTCGCATCCACCCATTAACATTTTTCCAGGTCGGGCGGGAGATTTTTATTTATATTTTTGATTTTGTATGTAGAATGGCGGTGTACAGGAAGAAAACTAACCATGGTATTCATAGTCAGAAGGCATGGTCAATCAATCAATCAATCAATAGGATATGGCTATAATAGGCCTTGGACCTGTTAGCCGCTCTTACTTAATAGAAATTGAGACAGTTTGTCAGGTGTGGTGGATTGTAGCAACTGTCACTGGCTCCAAGATATACGTAATGCGTGACCAGTATGCATCCAGTAGGGACTTGAAACAGTTAGGAAGCATGATAGGGAGGTAGAGAATACCATAGACAAGTTCTTGCTAGAAATTGAACAAGAAAGCATTAAAATTACTGTGAAATCTTTATTCAACTGAAAGCGTAACTACATGTTCATTGCGCAATTATTATAATATGTGGAAAAGCATTGTTTTGAGTTTGAATAGTATTAGTTTAAAAAATAAAAAATAAAAATAAATATTTGGAGGTCGGGGCCATTTCTCAGTTCGAGTGGGGACGCTAAACATCCTGATATGACCTGAGATGTTGCTAGGATGTCAATCCCAATGTAACAAAACCCACTCTACCCAACCATGCTGCTTTTGTATAAACTGCTATGAGTCCTCTTTCTGTTTTTCTGATTAGTGTTTTCCCCCAGCAAACATTTTTGGGTTTTTTTTGGTAAACAATTTGTATACCTCTGAATACAATATTTCTTCGACCAGACTGGATGGCCGAATGAGTTGAGCGTCCATCCCCTGTTTTCATAGATCATGGGATTCGAAATGTCAAACCCTGATCGAGTCAAACCGATGACTTAAAAATTGAACCTTGTCGCTTCCTAGCCAGGCACTCGGCATTATTAGGATAGGGCAAGGACTGGTTTGCTCAGTGTCAGGATAATGTAACTGAGTGGGATATCAGGTCATGGTGCTGGCAGCCTGGTCTCCCAGTAGCACGATAAAGTCGCCATGACTGCGCCCTGTCACAAGTCGGTACCCATTCTGCTATGCCCTTAGATGTTGCCAGGATGTAAAACTACAACAACCGGCAATATTTCTTCCGCGCCGAGGCACTCGTCTTGTGGCTTTGTTGGACTTCAGTCATTTAGACTATTTAATTATAAGAACGGTTTAAAAACCAGTAATATATCGCTTTTACATTAAGTTAATTAAGCGGCTTTGGTGTATCTAGTTGGGATAATGCATTCATTGCATGCGTTTATTTTATGGAGATTGTCTTTTCTGTATTTTTTCTATGCAGGGCTGTGTCGGTACAATCGTGGTTTATGTAAAATGCTAACTTAGTTAAGTAATTGGTTTGTGATATATAGAGTTTGTATTTGTGATATATCGAGTTTGTATCCAGCATTCAGTGGGTGCGTCACCGGGCATGGTGGCCGAGTCGGTAGAGCGCAGGCCTCCCGTGCGGGAGATCGGGATTTCAATGCCCGGTCGGGTCAAACCGATGACTTACAAAATTGATACTTGTCGGTAGGCTAGGGCAAGGGCTGGTTAGCTCAGTGTGAGGATAATGTGACTGAGTGGGTTATCGGGGCATGGTGCTGGTGGCCTGATTTCCCATTGGGGCAGCACTATAAATGCACCATGAGTGCACACTATCACAATGTAAAGACTAGGTCTCCCGTTTTGTAGAATGGCTAAAGCTCGAATCTGTGGTTGTGTAGGCAGGCTATAGTGAAATCAAGACAGACAAAGAGACAGGGAGAGTATAAAGTGTAAAGAAGGAGAGGGAGTAAAGCCCTCTGTGTATTATTTACATAGTTACATGGGTTCATTGTAGAGTATCACCCCACCCCTTTCCCCCAATGGGAAACAAGCATTCTTAGCCCTACCAATAGGGATCCAGCATTCCTGGTCCCCATGGTTACCAGTGGTCCGCCCACCACAACCAAGCTGTGTGGTTCCCCTGGCCACCACCTGCATTGAGCCTGAGTGTGGTGATCCGACCCAGCATAAGGGGTAGGCCCTGAGTGCCCATTACATACAGACCTGCCAGCACCACTATGTCTATTTACATCCCTCTCAGGCACCACCAGCACCTACATATATATACATACATGTGCCCGGTCACCTATACATGATCAGTAATATAACATTTGTATTCCCCCCAATGCCGTAAATCGGAATATTTTACAACAAGTTGGTAGCCATCCTGATATGACCTTAGATGTTGCCAGCATGTAAAACTCTAACAACCAACCAGTGTGTGCACCAGTAGGCCCGACGGTACAGTATGGGTTTAGGTAAAATGCTAAGCAATGTGTGGGTGGATGTCGTTGGTAAAAACTAGATGTGTGTGTGTGCGTGTGTGTGAGGTGTGTGCGCCTGTGTGTGCGGTGGGTGTGAGCAGGGTATTAATTAGTACAGTAGTGGACATTGTTAAAAGAGCCTGTGTGCAACTGTTTGATGTGTAACGGAGGGTGAGTTCAGGTGATGGTTAGCTAGCTACATTATTCCTCTCCGGAGCCCGTGGATCGAACCCGCGACGTTCCGCGAGAGAGTGCAGTGACCTCTCGAGAAGACCCATTTCTATTTCTCATCTTACCCTCTCCACCACCGCCCCCCCTCCCACACCCCAGCCCTGGGGAGCGGACCACCGCGACGGCAGCCATTTTGAAATAGGGCATGGTGATACCTAAAAGATAGTCTCGCCGAGCGCTGGATGAATCGGGGCGTCTGATTGGTTGGCTGTCCGGAGACTGTGCCCGGCGGGCCGTGGGGAAATCTGGGAGACACTCTGGGGAGATGCGAGCAGGGTGCAATTTACATGGCAAGGCGGTTGGACTGAGCTTCTCTTTTGTATTTATTTCATTTCATTTATTTAATTTATTTCATTGTATTCATTTTATCCATTTGGTTCATTTGATTCATTTGATTCATTTATTCATTTGATTCATTATATTCATTTTATTCATTTTATTCATTTTCTTCATTTTCTTCATTTTATTAATTTTCTTCATTTTCTTCATTTTCTTCATTTTCTTCACTTTATTCATTTTATTCATTTATCCATTTATCCATTTTATTCATTGATGTATTTGATCTATTTGATGTATGTATTTTATTTATTTTTAGTATTTATGTTATTATTTAATTAATTTTATTAATTTTATTAATTTTATTTATTTATTTCATTTTTATTTTTGTAAATTAATTAATTAAATTTATTTTATTCATTTCATTTATATATATATATTATGTATTCCACACCCACAACACTCACACTCATAAACAGACGAACACCCACACCCACTTGCCCACACCCACAACCATACCCACACTAACACCCACAATCACACCCACATGCACACCCGCACCAGCACCCACAACACCCACCCACGCCCAAACCACCACACCTACCCAAATCCATACCAACTCAGCAACGCACCCACCCACACATCCACACCCCCACAAATCCACGCACCCATACACCCACACACGCACACATCCACACACCCACACACGCATACACCCACACATCCACACACACATCCACACACCCACACACCCACACATCCATGCACCCATACACCCACACATCCACACACCCACACATCCACACATCCACGCATCCACACACCCACACATCCACGCACCCACACACCCAGACACCCACACACGCACACACACACACCCACACACACACACACACACATCCACGCACCCATACACCCATACATACACATCCACACACCCACACATCCACATATCTACACACCCACACACCCATACACCCACACATCCACACATCCACACATCCACGCACCCATACACCCACACATCCACACATCCACACACCCACACATCCACGCACCCACACATGCACACATCCACACACCCATACACCCACACACCCACACACGCACACACCCACTCCCACCCACCCACACATCCACGCACCCATACACACATACACACACCCACACATCCACATATCCACACACCCACACACCCATACACCCACACATCCACACATCCATGCACCCATGCACCCACACATCCACACATCCACACACCCACGCATCCACGCACCCATACACCCACACACCCACACATCCACACACCCACCCACCCCATACACATCCACACACCCACACATCCACATATCCACACACCCACACACCCATACACCCACACATCCACGCACCCATACACCCACACATCCACACACCCACGCATCCACGCACTCATACACCCACACACCCACACATCCACACATCCACGCACCCACACATCTACACACCCATACACCCACACACCCACACATCCACACACCCACACATCCACGCATCCACGCACACACACATCCACACACCCACACACCCATACATCCACACACTCACACACCCACACACCCACACATTCAGACATCCATACACCCATACACCCACACACCCACACATCCACGCACCCACACACCCAGACACCCACACACGCATACACCCACACATCCACACACCCACACACCCACACACCCATACACCCACACACCCACACATTCAGACATCCACACACTCACACACCCACACACCCACACATTCAGACATCCACACACCCATACACTCACACATCCACATACCCAGACACCCACCCACCCACCCATTACACCCACCCACATCCATAAATCTACTTACACACGTACATGGGCAGGACGGGATGGCCGAATGAGTCGAACGTCCGTCTCCCGTTTTGGGAGACCGTGAGATGCGAATCGACGGGTTCGAACGCTGGTCGAGCAAAACTAATGACTTAACAATTGATACTTGTCACTTCCTAGCCATTAGTAAAATAGGCCAAGTACTGGTTAGTACATTATCAGAATAATGTGACTGGGTAGGGATATCGGGTCATGGTGCTGGTGGCCTGGTCTCCCAGCGGTGTAGCACTATAAAGCTGTACTGCCACAAGTCGGTACCCCGTCCTGATATGACGTTAGATGTTGCCAGGGCTTAAAATTCAAATAAACAAGTAGTCTAGACCTGTAGTCTAGATCCTGGATCTGGATCATGAAATAGCCTATCGATCCAGATTCTCAATCTAGATCTTCAATAAACCCTTAAGGGGCTGTCACATTAGGTTTTTTTTGCGGGAGCGTATGGCGGCGTAGGCGCGTTACGTCATATACGTCGGCATATGCTGTATACGCTACTCATACGCTACGCATACGCTACTCATACGCTACTCATACGCCACCAGATGCCGCCAGATGCCGGCTTATGAGGCATACGCCGCCATACGCTTTCATAAATCCGTCCGTCCACATTTTTTTGTGCATGCTCAAAAAATCTCGACCTATGAGAGCGTATGGCCCATACGCTACTCATACGCCGACATACGCTCCTCATACGCCGGCATACGCTCCTCGTACGCTAGGGGTACGCCGGCATAGGTTTTTCATACGCTCAACTTGTGTCACCGGCGTATCTCTAGCGTATCTCTAGCGTATGTAGCGTACGCATAACCTACGAGTTACATATGGGAGCGTACTCCTAGCGTATGCACAGCGTATGCATAGCATATGCACAGCGTATGCATGCTACTCATACGCGCATACGCTATGCGTACGCTACTCATACGCTACTCGTACACTCCACATGCCAATCAAAACTGTCAAAAAATGTCACAGCACGCTCCCACACGCTCTTCATACGCTCCTCGTACACTCCTCATAGGTTCCACATACGCTCAAAACCAGCCAAAAGGTCACCAAATGTCATCATAGGCCGGCACGCGCAGGACCTACGTAGGTTTTCAATATGCTCCCGCCATACGCCGTAATGTGACAGGGCCTTTAGTTTAGATCATTAGTATGTGTCTAGGTCTTAATTCAAGGGACTGGACGCAGTCGTCGAATAGGTAGAGCCCAAGCGTCCCGTGCGGAAGGTCTGCTCTGGAGTTTGACTGCCGGTGAAGTCAAACTAATGACTTATCAAATTGATACTTGTCGCTTCCTAGCCTGGCACTCGGCATTAATAGGATAGGGCAACAACTGATTGGCACAGTGTCAGGATAATGTGACTGTGTGGGATATTGGGTGATGGTGTCAGCGTGCTAGTCTTCCAGTGGGGCAGCACTATGAAGTCACTATGAGTAGGCCTATTGACTGTCACAAGTCGGTACCTGTCCTGATATAGCCTTATGTCTTGCTAGGACGTAAAACAACAACAAACAAGCCTAATTCAAGGTTTCACAAAACTCCAAGTCTTGAACAAAGTTTTAACACATAATTCTGTCCACCTGAATTCGGGGCAAAAGTCTTTCCGAAACACTAACTTTGCCGGACAAAGTTTATTCGTTTCTGGCACGAAGGGAAAAAGGACAACGGAAAGCAGACGACATTTGATTAATCACGACATGAACCAGCGAATCAATCACTTCTTGAGTTGCTTTGCTAACGAGAAGCTTCCTTCACGATAAGCTTCCTTCCAAAAAATAACAATTGTGAACATTATGTAGTAGTGTGCTCTGACCTCTCAGGCAAGCAGCCATGTAGACAGGTAGGTGTGGAAAGGGTGATTGCATCAGGGAGCCTAGGTAGTGTAAGGGGTTATGTATAATGTAAATGCATTACCTGTATGTATGTAATTGTGAGCATTAAATGACCATTTAAGAGACTTGGAAGGGGATGAGTGTAGTAGTCAGCACTGACATATCAGTCAAGGAGCCGCATAGACAGGTGGGTGGGTATAGGGTGGTGACATCAGGGAGCCTAGGTGGTGTAATGGTTAGCACAGTCTGGGTTCAATATTTCCAATTTTCATCACCGACACAATATATATAACAAATGTATTTACACAGAATATCTACGGTCATATCAGAACAGCCACTGTGTGGTATGAGTCTCATTACGGAGTACACTACAATATTCACGCTTTCCTTGGATTATACAACTTTAATGGAAGATGGCTGAGGGTGGGTGGGTGGGGAGAGTTTGATTGTTGGTAATGGCCACTATTGTGCAGGTGCGTGTCTGCAGGTGCGAGCTTGACAGATACTTTGTCTGGGTTATAAACCTTAATCCTTCAGGCGCGTCAGATTGCAACATGCCTAGTTGGCACGCTGTTCAGGGTGCATGTTTCGCTGAATATTTCATCCATGTTTGCGTTTAGATTTGTGGTAAGTTACCGGTAGTTGTTTTGTATGTGTGTGTCTGTGTAAATGGTTTTCAGTTAGTTAGTTAATGTTAGAGTTTTATATCTTGGCAACATTTAAGGTCATATCAGGACGGGTACCGATTTGTGACAGTGCACACTCATGGCAACTTTATAGTTCTGCCCCACTGGGAGACTGCCACGAGCACCATGAGCTGATATTACATTCGGTCACATTATCCGGACACTACCCCAACCAGTCGTTGCCCTATCCTAATAATGCCTATTGGCAGGTTAGGAAGTGACAAGTATCAATTTCTAAGTCATTGGTTTAATGGTTTTCATCATTCATTTGTTAATATAATGGCACTGAAGTTCTGACTGTGTTTTGGTACAATTATTTACACTATAAACGTTAAAAAAAAGAAGATAATTGATGCTTTAATATAGGAATATAAGTTATGGTATTTAGAATTACAATTCTTCAGCCATGTTGACTCAGAGTTTCTATGGCAAAGTTCAAAATACAAAGAGTTCAGGCACAACAACTGACACATTCATGTTAGTTATTTTCTGCCAAATAGAATTTGCTGTTGTGCTTTCCAGTTAAAGCTGCATAGTCCGATGAAGGATCAAATTTTCAAAACCAAAATAATTATATAGATTTGACTCTTCATATCTAACCTAGATATTGATGCACATATTAAGCATTTATTGCCACATAGAAGGGAACACTGAGACAATTTGATAGAACCTGTTACTGTTGAAGCCTATGGGGTCAGAGTTTTGGCGTGCTTGCCAAAACTAAGTTTGCATGTTTGAATTTCAAATATCTCGAAACTTATCCATTTAAAATCAAAGTTACTTTAACCTTAAATAAGGTGGATTATGACGATCAATTTAATATATTTATCTCAGAAAAATGACCAAAACGCAAAACCATCGGACTATGCAACTTTAATGTATATCAATGTCATATTGCCTCCTGCGTTATATCAGGGATGTGTCAAATGGATTCGATTATCAGAATGATGGCAGCTTCAGCTCAGACATAGCATTCATGGTTTCATTTCCGCCCGAATGGCGTCGTTTATTGGTTTTGGGGCGTGAACGCTTCATATGTTTCATCACCGCTCGGTCTAGGCACACTTCATTATATGATGTATTATTTACATGATGTAGTCATTTAATTTGACGTCTATTTAATGGGGTTAAGTATTTATATTTAGCAACTCCACAGGTGTAGACATAAAGAGTTAGGATCTGGTTTAAATATTAATCTTATTCACTGAGAGTGAATATCTTAATACAATTCCATATTTTTTTAACATACCACCTTTATGTTTGCATATTTCAATCAGGGCGTAGAACTAGACAGAATCCTTTTAATTATTATGTGAAAATAAACGAATTATTTAATTAGATATATTAATTTCAGAGTTTTAAATGGTAAGTTATTAAACTTAAATTGCATTTACTTTGAAATTGATTTATTTTGAAGTTTCCTGAAATTTGAAATACATTTGACTTGAAATGAATTTAATCTTAGATGCATTTAATTTTAAGTGCATGTAATTTGAAGTCAATTCAATTTGAGGTACACTTAATTTGAGGTACATTTAATTTGAGGTACATTTAATTTGAAATATATTTAATTTGAAATACATGTATTTATAAGTATATTTAATCTGAAATGCGTTTAATTTGAAGTACATTGAATTTGAGGTACATTTAATTCGAAGTATATTTAATTTGAAATACATAATTGTAAGCATTTAATTGAAGTGAATTTATTTTGAAGTGCCATTGAAGAATTCATCGCACATTGACTCAAAGTACATTAAGTCCATTAAATCCATTAAGTTTCAAATCCATTTCATGTCAGTATACTATCAAGTACATTGAATTTAAAGTACATACATGAATGCGTGTTAGTAGACCGCCGGATCATGTGTTTGAACCCTGGTTGAGTCAAACCAATGACTTACAAATTGATACTTGTCACTTCCTAGCCAGGCGCTCAGCATTACTAGGATAGGGCAAGGACTGGGTGGCTCAGTGTCAGGATAATGTGACTGAGTGGGATATAAGGTCATGGTACTGGTGGCCTGGTATCCTAGTGGGGCAGCACTATTAAGTCGCCATGAGTGCGCACTGTCACAAGTCGGTAACCGTCCTGATATGAGCTTAGATGTTGCTAGGATGTAAAACACCAATAAACAAACAAACATAAATTAAAAAAAATTGTTGTTGTTGTTGTTGAAGATTTATACTGCCTATCATGGATAAGCCTGAATAGGCTTGTTTTCACCAATCGACAGTTTGTCGATAGAAAGCCCGAGCCTACACTTTTACCGACACAAGGGATTTTTAACCTCCCACACCACATAGACATGGTATGAGAGCAACCGGCCTTTGATGACGCTGTATGTTATACACAGTGGTGGAAATCCAATTTGGCAGAGCTCGGGGCATGGGGAATCGAACCGCCGACCCTCAGATTAGGAGTCTGACCTAGAAAAAAGTCAGACACTCTAGCCACTCTGCCACAGAGAATGCCACAAACTACATTTGAAATAATTATCCTTAAATTTAACTACATTTATTCCCAAGTATACATTTTAAATTATACATGTCTATCCATGTCCTTGGTGACCATTGTTGACCGTTCGCGGTGACCGAATCGGTAGAGCGTAGGTTTCTCGCGCGGAACGTCGGGAGTCCAAATCCCAACTGACTCCCAACCGAATCCCAACCGAATCCCAACCGACTCAAACCAATGATTTATAAAATTGATACATGTCGCTATCCATCCAGGTGCTCGGCATTAATAGGATAGGGCACGGACTGGTTAGCCCAATGTCAGGATATTGTGACTGTGTGGGATATCAGTTCATGGGTTCAGCGGCCTGCTCTCCCAGTGGGGCAGCACTATAAAGCCACCATGAGTGTGAACTGTCACAAGTCAGTACCCGCCCCGATATGACCTTAGATGTTGCTAGGATGTAAAACAACCAACCGACCAGCGACCATACTTTGAGAGTGTAAGAGATATCTATTGTCCCGGAACCGGAAATGAGGGTTGCCTACACGTTAACCTGGAAGTGTTCCAGGGAAGGTGGCACCGGAAGTAACGTACCACTTGTCCCCTCCCCACCTGCGCTCCTCCAGCACCCCGTGCCAACACTTCAGGTTATTCACCTTTCAGGTTACCTTTTTCGCCAACATTGTGAAATACCCTTAATAAATAGCCTTTTATCAGGCTAGAAGTACAGTGGAACCTTGATTTTCGAACATAATTCGTCTCTAAATGTTGTCAATAAAGGAAGGCTTTTTTAATTTAATGACGCTTCTAGAGCACATCGGTTTTTATCATCAGCTATTGGACTTGAAACGCATCGTCATTCTGACATGTTTCTTTGGAGGAAACCCGCTGCTGCCACATAGGCAACTCTTTCCGATAAGCAGCAAGGGGTCTTTTATATGCACTTTCCCAGAGACAGGACAGCACATACCACAGCCTTTGATGAACCAGTTGTTGACCACTGGTTGGACCGGAAAATAGCCCAAACTGAAATGTGTCCACTGAGCAGGATCGATCGGATAATCCAAACCTTCACAGGTGTACGCTCTACCACCTGAGTTACGTCCCACTCCCCATATTTACTACAAATGCATGGAATAAGAGGGTGGTCGATAAAATACCACTTACAGATGTACAAAGGAAGGTTTTCCCGTCCTTATGTGACCTTAGATGTTGCCAGGACCTAAAACTCCAACAACCAACTAACCAGCAAAGGAAGGTTCCGATTGACCATAATTTGTTTATATTCATAGAATTCAAAATGTGCGAAGCCATTAACTTATATATAATGTGTTTTGTTTAACTTGTTCGCATTACCTTATGGCCCTGTCACACTACGATGTAATGACGTCAGCATAGGGAGAATGTGAAGAACGTTGAACTTCTCGGCGTAGTATGCAAATTTGGGCACAAGTTGAACGTGGATGCAGCATAGTGGACGAGATCGTAACGTCGGTAAAGCATAGTGATACCGTCATTCAACGAGAGAGGTCAACTTCATTACGTTCACGGAACGTTATGAATGTTATTCCATCGCCAGAATTACGTTACCTGATGGCAAAACGTTGAAGTACGTTGAACATATGTTCTCCTGACGTTCTCCTGACGTTATCCTGACGTTATCCTGACGTTCTCCTGACATTATCCTGACGTTCCCATTATGCCACGTGGACGTTTCCACCGGGTTTAATGTGGGTCAACGTAGTGGAACGTAGTTGAACGTAGTGACTAACGTTTTAATAAAGTCGGATTAACGTCATTGACATTCACCGAACGTGTACAGAACATACGGCAAACTTAAACGCTTACGTTCGCGTCACGTCGAAAGTTTTGAACAGGTTCAAAACCTTGACGCGCACCGACGTAATACGATGTAACATGACGTAGCTCGACGTCAGTCTAACATCATTACGACGTCATAATAACGTAACCCAACATATGACAACGTAATGACCAAATGTGATCACGTCAGGCTTACGTTAGCTCGTTACATCATAGTGTGACAGGGGCCTGCACAATGATAGTCTCGCAGTCGTTTTCTTCATACAATTTTAAGGCACTCAACCGTACATCCGTTGATTCATTTTGTTAGGGTGGGTGGGGCGGTGAATAAAGTAGCCATCAGTCCCACACCTTGCGTTTTCGGACGCAGGGATGAGAGTGGCCGACAGGTGTACCTTGGTGGTGGAACTGAGGGAAGTTCAGCTCGTGCTGGTAGATCGTGGGGTCGTGGGTTCGAACCCTGGTCGAGTCAAACCAATGACTTAAAGATTGATACTTGTTGCTTCCTAGCCAGGCTCTCAGCATTATTAGGATATGGCAAGGACTGGTTGGATCAGTGTCAGGATAATGTGACCGAGTGGGATATCAGGTCATGGTGCCAGCGGCCTGGTTTGCCAATGGGACAGCACTATAAAGTCACCATGAGTGCACACTGTCACAAGTTGATACTCATCCTGATCTGACCTTAGATGTTGCTAGGATGTAAAACAACAACAAACAAACAAATTTAGCTGGACAGTGCCAGGTGTTATGGTCGCAGGTCCCACCAGGTGGTGGTATCATCAGTGTAGACTTGTGCGGCCATTGGAGTGGTGTTGCGACTGGCAGAGTCACAGGGATCTAGAAGGTGGTGCAAAGCGTCATGTCCTTAGTTACCAGTAGATGGCGAAAGGGTGGGCCCATTCCCACGCACTGAATTACCCATATTGGGGTTCAAAATGGGCAATATCTCATCCAACCGTTACTTGCCTTTTCCCGGGTGTGGGGACCCATGTGGTTAAGATGCTCAGGATCACGTGAGGGAGGTCATGGGTTATTTATTTATCGACCGGGCGGTAGAGCGCAGGCCTCGCGTGCGGAAGGTCGGGAGTTCGGTTCCCGGTCGAGTTAAACCGATAACTTATAGCATTGATACTTGTTGCTTCCTAGCCACCCGCTCTGCATTATTAGGATAGGGCAAGGACTGGTTGGATCAGTGTCAGGATAATGTGACTGAGTGGGATATC
Source organism: Branchipolynoe longqiensis (assembly GCA_030323885.1). Classification (NCBI taxonomy): domain Eukaryota; kingdom Metazoa; phylum Annelida; class Polychaeta; order Phyllodocida; family Polynoidae; genus Branchipolynoe; species Branchipolynoe longqiensis. Next base: position 23,599,631 of record CM059202.1, read on the forward strand.
GGGCCATGGTGCACCTTGATTTTTGTCGGATATTGGATGTCAAACATATGGTAATTCTGACACATTTCTTTGGGGGAAACCCGCTGCCACCACATAGGCTACTCTTTCCGATAAGCAGCAAGGGTTCTTTTATATTTATATGCACTTTCCCCACAGACAGGTCATCACATACGACAGCCATTGATGAAGCAGTTGTGGACCACTGCTTCCGCCTCACTGCCAGAACCACTCATGCCTGCAAGCCGCACATAGCTCAATAACTGCTTAGCGTGGCCGAATGCAGTGCGTACAGTGCCACTTCCGGTACAGTAAGGGATTCTGGTTCCGGTTCCGGTGTGGACCGTCGGCGCCTTGGCCGTCAACAGTATATCAATAAGACACAATCACGCCCCCTGGTGGACAGTTTTGAATATTTTATCAATGTTTTGCGCTGTTTATGTCGCTCTTTAACGAGCAGCCAGGGCCAGCGGGCCGGTATTCTTGTCAGCTGGGCGCTGTAAGCCGGTAAGATGAGACGCACGCGCACACACACGCACACACGCACGTACACTTCTGCACAGACTGTCGTGTCACTGATCACCACCTTCTACACGAATACAAAGCCAGTCGCGGTGGCCGAGTTGATAGAGCGCAGGGCTTGCGTGTGGGAGATCAGGAGTTTGGTTCCCGGTGAAGTCAAACCGACGATTTATAAAATTGGTACTTGTCGCTTCCTAGCCAGGCACTCAGCATTAATAGGATAGGGCACGGACTGGTTGTGTTGGTGTCAGGATAATGTGATTGTGGGGCATATCGGGTGATGCCGGCGGCCTGATTTCCCAGTGGGACAGCACTATTAAGTTGCCATGAGTGTGCAACCAACCAACCACATACACACAGAGCCAGATGTCAATTAAAACTGGGATTCCATCAAAGATGGGATTCCATTAAAGCCAGGATTCCATTTTTTGTTGTTGTTTTTTGGGGGGTAAATATGTTTATTCTGCTGAATAAGTCTTTTGTCAGTGACTAAGCACTGGTCTTCCAGCCATTTTTCAATTCAGGGTTATTTACACAAAAGGTCTATAGAATCAGGTATACAATAACTGTTGAATACACAATTTGCAGCATGTAACACAATGAAATTCTGTAACTCAGAAGTTCCATAGCAATATGGTAACAGTAGTGTCATATAACTAGATCAATATTAGTCAGATCAATGTGAGTATTTACATAGTATTTAGAATGTAAGTAGAAGTTATCTTCTGTATTCAGTTGGTAAAGTTGTAGTAAGTTTTAATGTTCATTTGCAGTTAGACAAGCGGTATATAAATGTCAGTTTGTTAGAAATATTCTAGTGTAAATCTAGTGTAGTTAGTTATGTGAGTTTATGAATTATGTTGTTGGGGTGGGGTTATTAATAATACACTGGACCAGATGTGACCAGTGAAGCAGTGGGACTAATCCCAGTGCATTTAGGTCTTAAATTTTACATTTTTATTTGGACTGTCTCTGTCATTGTGTATGGTTGACTGGAAATAACAGAGGAACTAGTAACAACAAAAAAAAAAAAACAACAAAAGCGGGGGGGGGAACCGAGGTTGAGGGTTCGGTGGTCTGCCACTTATGTTATGGTGATGCCATGGAACATACTTTACTATCACTGCATAAGGGCCTGCCCAATCCGATGTACTCTTAGTGAGTTTTTAAATTTTAGGTAAGAGGACGCTGCCCTGGTTCCGGCTGGTAGGTTGTTCCACATCATGCTGCCTTTGTAAATTGGTGCTTTAAGTAGTTTGTTTGTGGAAGGCTTGGGGACTTTGAGTAGAGTGGAATCAGCCCATCTAGTATTCCTTTTTGTGTTGTCTATATATTGGGTCTCTCTGGCTCTTCTGTACATAAGTGATAGGAGATGTGAATCTCTTCTAACCATTAGGTAATCTAGGTTTGCTTTGTCATGCATTTTCTTTACACTTAGTGTTTTGCCCCAGTAAATTGTTCTTAACACCCGGTTTTGGATCCTTTGTGGCTTAGTCAGTTGCTGCTTCGTGAGCAATCCATAAATTATATCATTATAGTCTATTATTAGTAGAACTGTTGATTTATATAGCAGTAGGGCAGTGTTTTCGCTTATGAAGCTCCACATCTTCCTGATTGTAGTCATTTTTAGTGCCAATGATTGAGTTAGTCTAGTCAGCTGTTGATTCCCATTTAAGGTAAAATCAATCACTGTTCCTAAGTACTTGTATGCACTTGCCTCCTTAATTTGGTTTCCGCCAATATGCAGTGTAATGGGTTGTGCTCTTGCCTTCCTTGCTTTGGTGCCATGAATGACAAACTCAGTTTTATTGGTGTTAAGGGATACTTTGTTTTCACTACACCACAGGTTAACCCTGGTCAGCACTGCCCGAACCTGATCCGTTGCTATTTGGAAATCTTTATTGTGTACTGTGAGTGCTGCATCGTCTGCAAATAATGTGAATGTTGCATCCTGTGATACTTGGGGTATATCATTTATAAAGATTAAAAACAAAAGGGGACCCAGGGTTGAACTCTGCGGAACTCCAGTTTTAATAGTCCTGATGGTTGACTCAGTGTCATTAAGTTTTGTGCATTATTTCCTATTAGGTAAGTAGTTGGTTATGAATGTCTGGACATGTTTTCTTCCCCAGTCCTGCTTTCTGGATTTTCTGTAATAGTATTCTATGGTCAATTGTATCAAAAGCTTTTTTGAAGTCGAGGTATACTGCAATTGTAAGTTCGCCTTCGTCCATGTTGGTCAATAACTCATCCATAAGAGAGGCATTAAAGCCGGGGTTCCATTAATGCCGGGATTCCATCAAAGCTGGGTTTCAATTGAAGCTGCGGTTCCATTTGAGCCAGATTGCATTACGGCTGATATTCCATTAAAGCCGGGATTCCATCAAAGCTGCAATTCCTTTAAAACCAGGATTCAGATAAGCTAGGATTGCATTAAAGCCAGGCTTCCATTTAAAGTGGACATTTCAGTCAAAACTGAGAGATCGCTAAAAACAGAGAATACATAAAAGCCAAGAGTCTATTATTAAAGCTAAGATTCCAGAATGCTTGAGGTTCCATATAAAGATCTGAATCCCATTAATGTTTACACCCAATACTTCATTGAACACAATATTCCATTCAAACCCAATATTAGATTCAAACCCACTATTCCATAAAATCAAATATTCCTTTAAATCCAGATATTCAATGATAGCCAATATTCCAAGACCGATTTTATGTAAGTACAAATTGCAGTTTCCTATAATATAGCTGATAAATTACGGCAAGTCTTCTGAGCTGAATATCTTTTCAAAAGAGGCAAAATTATGTTTCAATTTATAAATTTGAAATAGATGAATTAGGTTGGGAACAATTCTATGAAATATGTTCAAATACATTCAATATATGGCCAAGTGAATTAGTAAATATTGGTGATCGTCATTTTGAAATAAAAATGGGGAGCGGGCAGACGGTTTTTATTTTTATTTCTAATTATTTACAGAGAAGTAATAAGTAACCAGACGCGATGGCCGAATGGGTCGAACATCCGCCTCCCATTCTAGTATGTCATGGGATTCGAACTCCTGGGTTCTAATCCTGGCTGCATTAAAGCAATGACTTAACAATTGATGCGAAAGTCAATTTGCTGCTATACCGACACATCTTTATCAGTTAAACAAAAATTAAAGTAACAAAATGTCAGAGGCGGGCGACTTTTCAGGCACGGGCGGGGACTATCACCAATCTTTTATATTTGGCCTATTGTCCATAGCATTTAACGCTGGGTTAACTACTGGGTTTGTATGGCGATACCTGCCAGGGTAGGTGCGGTCATGCATAGTCGCCCCTGCCCAACTCACACCCACACCCACACCCACACCCACACCCACACCCACACCCGCACCCGCACCCACACCCACACCCCCACCCACACCCGCACCCGCACCCGCACCCCACACCCACACACCCACACCCACACTGACATCCGCGCCCGCACCACACCCGCACCCGCACACCGCACACCGCACCCACACCCACACCCACACCCGCATCCACACCCACACCCGCACCCGCACCCACACCCGCACCCGCACCCGCACCCGCACCCGCACCCACACCCACACCCACACCCACACCCACACCCACACCCGCACCCGCACCCGCACCCACACCCGCATCCACACCCACACCCGTATCCACACCCACACCCACACCCACACACACACACACACACATCCGCACCCGCACCTGCACCCGCACCCACACCCACACCCTCACCCGAATCCGCACCCGCATCCACACCCACACCCACACACCCCACCCACACCCCCACCCCACACCCGCACCCGCACCCGCACCCACACCCACACCCACACTGACATCCGCGCCCGCACCCACACCCGCACCCGCACCCGCACCCACACCCGCACCCACACCCGCACCCGCACTCGCACCCGCACCCGCACCCACACCCACACCCACACCCACACCCACACCCACACAGAACATGGCAACAACCAAACAGAAACACAACTGCACACTGACATTCTGTCATCCTGCCCCAATCCTCTCCCTGGTTATTCCAAGCCACCAAACCAGGCGCGGTGGCCTGATCAGTAGAGCGCGAGCCTCGCGTGCGGAAGGTCGGGAGATTGGTTCCGGGTCGAGTCAAACTAATGACTTATAAAATTGATACTTGTCGCTTCCTAGCCTGGTGCTCGGCATTAATAGGATAGGGAAAGGACTGGTTAGCTCAGTGTCAGTATAATGTGACTGAGTGGGATATCGGGTCATGGTACCAGCTACCTGATTTTATAATGGGGCAGCACTATAGTGTTGCCATGAGTGTGCACTGTCACAAGTCGGTACCCGACCTGATATGACCTTAGATGTTGCCAGGATGCAAAACTCCAACAACCAATCAACCTCGCTTGTAACACAGGGCGCAAAGATTACCTTAGATGTTGCCAGGATGCAAAACTCCAACAACCAATCAACCTAGCCACCAATCTTTTTAGCGGGGTGTATAGTCGATATTATTTAGATAATTTAGACATTTTAGACAATTTAAACATTTTAGACAATTACATAAATATAGTTAATCATATTGCATATATCTATATTGATTTATTATCAATGTATTTGTGCATTTTAAAATATTTTAGTGGATGTAGTGATGTAAGGTATACATACGCATTATGCACACAATATTAACGTTGCATAGTCCGAGGGTTTTGAATTTCTGAATTTTTTCTGAGATAAATATATTAGATCCATCACTAGTATCTATTTTACATTAGTTCAAAATTACTTTTATTTAAATGATAAACTTTTGAGTGCAAACATGGAGAAGTAGTTTTGGCAAGCTTGCCAAAACTCTGACACCATAGACTTCTGTAGTAACAGGTTCTGTTAAATTGACTCAGTATTGCCTTTTACGCAGAAACAAATGCTTAATAAGTGCATCAGTACATCTCCGCGATACCCCTGATGTCACGCTAGTCTGAACTGCATAAGCAGTTTATCGCCTTGAAAATGGCCACCCCCCCATAGGCGGTGGCAATTTGCAATGGAAAAGCTGCGCTGTGATTGGCTGAAACCACTGAATACGGCGGCCATTTTAGAGGCGCTATTCATCTCCTGTCTGAAATAGGAGGCGTCTCCGAGACATCTCCGAGATGCACCCTGAACGGAAATAAACCAAAAAGCATCGCCGAGACGTCTCCTAGATGTCTCCGAGACACACCCTGAATGCGGCCCTGTAGTCTGTAGGAATGTTGTGCATGTTCACTCTTGTATAAATATATATTTTTGTTCTGTAGCAATATAACACGTGTTCACTTTGTGCATATTTCTTTCTGTAATAATATATCACATAATTTGCACTTGTGCATATAATTATTGTCTGTTGCAATATAGTACGTATAATTTATTATGCAGATATAAATAGGTGGAGTATCGTTAATATTATTATTTATTCCATCATGTTACTTCGATATATTATTATTGTCCAATCGCTGACTTGCCCGGATTTGCCCCGGTTGCCTACTGCTAGCGCCACCACCGGGCGCTTTCCTCGCTAACCTCCCCCGGCATGTCACTTCCACTCTAGATTTCACGCGTCTCTATCCTTCCTTTTCTACGTAGCCATACTTTATATCATATATATATATATACTCCGTGTATACCTTGTTTTCCTATAACAATATAGCACATACTTACTTTGGGTATAACACAATATACATCTTTAATTACCCATCTGCAATAATATACAGTTAATGATTATAACTGAACGATTATAACTGGACCGGATGTGGTGGTCGAATCGGTAGAGCGCAGGGCTCCCGTGCGGAAGGTCGGGAGTTCAATTCCAGGTCCCCCCGTCCCCTCTCTCCCTCCCGGCTCGGGCCTCCGCTTGTGGCGCCCCCTGGCTTGTTTCCTCGGCACTTCTCCTGCTCCTGTACAGCTGACATCTCTAGCTTTTTCCATCCACACCTTGCATTAAAACAAATCTGTTCTTTTCCTTTTCTTCTTTACTACTCTTCGTAGGGCTGAGGGCTCTCCAGGGCTCTCTCTCTCTTTCTTCTCAGGAATAAACTTTCGTTTTTACTCCCAGCTTATGTCCGTCTTCTTCCCTCGCCGCCTATCACTCGGATAGGGCAGTGACTGGTTGGCTCAGTATCACCCCTCCACCCCCCCTTCCCCCACACACTTGTAAGTCAACAGTGAAACAACTCTCCACTCTTACAATCTCCACTCGTACACTCTCCACGCTCACACTCTCCATGCTTACACTCTCAAATATTACACTCTCCACTCTTACACTCTCCACTCTTACACTCTCCACTCTTACACTCTCCACGCTTACACTCTCCACGCTTACAATCTCCACTCTTACACTCTCCACTCTTACACACTCCACTCTTACACTATCCATGCTTACACTCTCTACTCTTACACTCTCCACTCTTGCACTCTCCACTCTTACTCTCCATGCTTACACTCTCCACGCTTACACGCTCCACTCTTACACTCTGTATGCTTACACTCTCCATTCTTATACTCCACTCTTGCTCTCCACTCTTACACTCTCCATCTTACACTCTCCAATCTTAAACTCTCAACTATTACACACTCCACTCTTACACTCTCCACGCTTACACTCTCCACGCTTACACTCTCCACTCTTACTCTCCCATATTACGCTCTCCACTCTTACTCTCCACTCTTACACTCTCTACGCTTACCCTCTCCACTCTTACACTCTCCACTCTTACACTCTCCACTCTTACACTCTCCACTCTTACTCTCCACCCATATGATCTTCACTCTTACTCTCCACTCTTGCTCTCCACGCTTACACTCTCCACTCTCCACTCTTATACTCTCCACTCTTACACTTTCCACTCTTACACTCCACTCTTACACTCTCCACGCTTGCACTCTCCATGCTTACACGCTCCACTCTTACACTCTGTATGCTTACACTCTCCATTCTTACACTCCACTCTTACTCTCCACTCTTGCACTCTCCACTCTTACTCTCCAATCTTACACTCTCAACTCTTACACACTCCACTCTTACACTCTCTGCTTACGCTCTCCACTCTTACTCTCCACTATTACGCTCTCCACTCTTACACTCTCCACTCTTATACTCTCCATGCTTATACTCTCCACTCTTGCTCTCCACTCTTACTCTCCATGCTTACACTTTCCACGCTTACACTCTCCACTCTTACACTCTCCATGCTTATACTCTCCACTCTTACACTCTCCATGCTTACACTTTCCACTCTTACACTCTCCACTCTAACAATCTCCACTCCTACACTCTCCACTCTTACTCTCTACTCGTACACTCTACACTCTTACAATCTCCACTCTTACATTCTCCACTCTTACGCTCTCCACTCTTACATTCTCCACTCTTACACTCTCCACTCTTACATTCTCCTCTCTTACACTCTCCACTCTTACATTCTCCACTCTTACCCTCTTACACTCTCTACTCTCTCTTACACGCTGTCTCTATACTCCTCGCCTTCTATTACCCTCTCCCTCTCTACTTTCACTGTTCATTTTCTCTCTCCATTTCTCTCTCCATTCTCCCACTCCATTTCTTCACATATGCATACACACATACCCACACACACATTTACACACACATGCATGCATTTACACATACACACATGTACACTTACACAAATACACTTACACACATACACACATACACACTTACACCTACACACATACACATACACAGATTCACACACACACTTTCACACATACACACTTACACAGTTACACACATACATACATACATACAGATAAACACATATACACTTAGACACATACACACTTACACACATACATACACACATAGTACACACATACACACATGCACATTTACACACTTCCACATACACATACACATATGCACATACAGATACATACATACACACATATATACACTTACACACACTTACCCACATACACACTTACCCACATACACATTAATACACATTCACATATACACATACACACATACACATACACATATACACACATACACATATACATAAACGTAGACGCACTCACACACACACTTACCCATGCCTACCCACATACACATTAACACACTCTCCACATAGACACATACACATAGACACATACACATATACATACTGGCACTTACACACATACACACATGCACACTTACACACGTACACACATACACACATACACATATACATATATTTACACACATATACACATACATGCATATACATGTACACACATACAAACACACATACACACATGCATATTTGCACATAAACGCCCTTAGATCTACATATATATGTAGTTACACAATTACCCATATACAGACCTACACACATATACATATTTACACAGATATGCACATACCCACATGCACACATACCCATACATGCACACATACCCACACGTGCACACATACCCATACATGCACACATACCCACACGTGCACACATACCCATATATGCACACATACCCACATGTGCACACATACTCACACATGCACACATACTCACACATACACATACCTACACACGTACAAACTTGCACACATACTCACACATGCACAGACACATTTACACATGTACACATGTACACACATAGGCCTACACGCTTACACATACATACTTACAATACACATAGACACACACACATACACGCACATACACACGCATACACAGGCATATACATATACACACACATACACACACACACCTTGTCGCCTCTCACCTCGTCCCTGCCGGCCCCCGTCCCGTCCCGTCCCGGTCCGTCTAATCTAGCTCGATGACGTCACGCCTTAGTGGGAATTCAAATTTCAGTGTGCGTTGCCATGGTTACCAGGCTACTGGATGATCCATCATATTAGCGGTGTTGTGTTGGCGGAGAGCGCCGCGTATTGGGCAGCGGGTTTGTGTGTGGGTGTGGGTGTGTAGGTGTGTGTGGGTATTTTCGTGTGCTTAGGTGGGTGGGTGTGGGTATTTAGGTGTGGGTGTTTAGGTGTGGGTGTGGGTGGGTGTTTAGGTGTGCTTAGGTGTGTGGGTGGGTGTTTAGGTGTGGGTGTGGGCAGGACATGTGTGTGAGGGTGTTAGTGTAGGAGAGAGTATGGGTGGGTGGTCGGATGTTGGGTGTAGCTGTGTGTGTAGGTGTGTGGGTGTCGGTGTGTAGGTGTGTGGGTGCGTGTAGTTGTGTGTGTAGTTGTGTGTGGGTGGATGTGGGTGTGTATGTGTGTGGGGAGGTGTGGGTGTGCGTAGGTGTGTGTAGGTGTGTGGGTATAGGTGTGCGTGGGTGAGTGTAGGTGTGTGTAAGTGTGTAGTTGTGTGTGGGTGTGTATGTGTGTAGTTGTGTGTGTGGGTATGTATGTGTGTGGTTGTGTGTGGGTGGGTGTAGGTGTGTAGTTTTGTGTGTAGTTGTGTATGGGTGTGTATGTGTGTAGTTGTGTGTGTGTGGGTATGTAGGTGTGTGGGTGGGTGTGGGTGGGTGTAGGTGTGTAGTTGTGTGTGTGTGGGTATCTAGGTGTGTGGGTGTTTGTGGGTGTGTGGGGAGGTGTGGGTGTGTGTAGGTATGTGTAGGTGTATATGTATGTGTGTGGGTGTGTGAATGTGTGTGGCCGGTTTGTGTGCATGGGTGTGTGTGGATGTGACTGAGTGTGTGGGTGTGTATGTGTATGTGGGTGGGTGAGTGTAGGTGTGTAGTTGTGTATGGGTGGGTGTAGGTGTGTAGTTGTGTCTGTAGTTGTGTATGGGTGTGTATGTGTGTAGTTGTGTGTGTGGGTATGTAGGTGTGTGTGGTTGTGTGTGGGTGGGTGTAGGTGTGTACTTGTGTGTGTGGGTATCTAGGTGTGTAGGGGGTTTGTGGCTGTGTGGGGAGGTGTGGATGTATGTGTGTGGGTGTGTAGATGTATGTGTGTGGGTGTGTGAATGTGTGTGGCCGGTTTGTGTGCGCGGGTGTGTGTGGATGTGACTGAGTGTGTGGGCGTGTGTGTATGTGGGTGGGTGAGTGTAGGTGTGTAGTTGTGTGTGAGTGTAGGTGTGTAGTTGTGTGTGGGTGGGTGTGTAGTTGTGTGCGGGTGGGTGTTTTGGTGGGTGTTGGTGTGTGTAAATGTGTATGTGTGGTAGGCGTGTTTATTTTAAAGTGTTAACTTTGGAGATAATAGACACGAAAACATGACAAATTAATGTCGGCGCGCATACCGAAATGTCCAACATAGCCTTTGTTTAGCCATTTTCGAGCCTAGGACAGGAAACCCCATCTGGAATAGGCTCAATGAGTGCACCTGTATCTAACTTGGATACACAGGACCAAAATCTAGGTGAGCGTATCGCTTTCGATAATTTGATGCTTTCATTGGATTATTCAATTTTTAAAGCGAGAGTAAATCTGAATTTTCTCTCATGCGCAAATGAAATAAACATGTGCTCGCTCAGCGAATACAAACTGTCGAAAGCCAGGATGGAGGGAAAATCAAATTGATACGCGAAGTACCGAAGCCACTTTCTGCGCCCTGTAAATATTTAGAACTGCATTAATGGAAAATGGCAACATCAATAAATGGGGTGCGGGGGGGGGGGCAGGGGAGTGGTGGGGAAGAGCACACAATCTCTAGCAATATGCATGGACTGTATTCACCCAGCAAATCCCAGAACTGAAAAATCGACTTCAGGTCAATTGGATTCCCATCTGACAAGTTGAACAATACTGGTGTCGCGCTGCCAAGTTGGTTACGTTCTGGTGAAGTAAAGATGGCTTCATTTAATGGAATCACCGATATGATAATCGAATGTAAACACAGCGGGTCTTGTCTCTAGTGACTCCTGTGATTCGCGAAACCCTTACATATGCGGGTGATCTATTTACTCTACAAAACCGGCTGCGGTGACCGAATCGGTAAGAGTGTGGAAGGTTGGGAGTTTGGGAAAATCTTGGCCGAGTCAAATCAAAGACTTACTGAATTGATACTTGTTGCTACCTAGCCTGGCACACCGCATTACTAGGATATGGCAAGGACTAGTTAGCTCAGTGTGAGGATAATGTCACTGAGTGGGATATCGGTCATGATGCCAGTGGCTTCATCTCCCATTGGGGCAGCACTATAAAGTCACCATGGGTGCACATTGTTACAAGTCGGTAACCGTCCTGATGTGACCTTATGGTACTGTCACATTACGACGTTTCTCGCCAACGCACGTCGACGTGTAATTTTTTGGTGAAATGTCGGGAGACGTCTGGAAGCGTTACGCGGGCGTTAGGTGCGGGTTGGTAGTTGTTGATGGACAGCAACGGTCGACGAGGGTCGGTGGCGCGCGTTAGGGGATCGGCAAGCACAAAACTTTTGATGACCGACAATGCGCGACAACACGCGGGTGCCATTATTATGGCGACGTTAGGGGGCCGTCGAGATACGTTAGAAGCATGTTGGAGGTACAGATAACTTTTTTCCACTGATCCCCGCATGTGCGTGATGCTCATTCCCACACGTTGCGCCAAACTGTTGCTTTTTTTGTCTGTTGTTGTTTAACATCCTACCAACATCTAAGGTCATACCAGGACGGTGCGCCAAACTTTTTTGGTATTTTTCGCACAACGTCGGCTGCACGCTACCAATATTTTGCGCTGACAACGAAAAGCTTGACGTTTCTCGGTGATTAAGAGTGATTTTGAGCATTGGCGGCATGCCAACGAGATACGTCGTAGTGTGACAGGGCTATTAGATGTTGCTAGAATGTAAAACCCAAATGAAATAAAGAAACAAATTTAATATATTTATAAACTGTTTCAGTTGACTATGTATTAGCCCGCATCCCCTCAATTCCATCCCCCACTCAACAATCACTTTGTTCTGGGAATATTCATGGTATTGGAGAAGCGGAGACCAACATTACTCGGATCAGGATAGTATTATTGAAACAAGATTCTGTTTTCAGTCTTCTCGATTATATACAGATGGGTCATTCTCTGAAGCTGAGTACCACTTTTGTAACATGGAGGCGAAAACTGAAAGCATCCCAAATAATAGCAGAAAACATTCTAAATAATATCAGAATCCATATTCATATGAAGCTTTACATGCTGTAGATATGGTAGAGTTAATACAAAGCCATTTCACTTTTTGATTTTGATCTTATAATGAATAACAATAGAAAAGGATATCCTCTGTAACACGGAAATTAAATACAAAAGGGACACGTCCATGACATCATTTTTTAGCATACACAGCTCATTCAAACTAGATTTATTTGATTACACTTAAGCAAACAAAATGATGTCTTACTAGAAAAAAGTTTAAACAAACAAAGTTGGAAATAAATACAAGTTTGTGTAAATTTTAGTGTAAATGTGTAAAATTTCATATTTTTGCTTTATCACAAAATCCTATAAACGTACCTTCGATACGTTGTGTGGGATAGATTAAATACATATAGTATTGCTAACATACTTAATAACAAAAGGCAACAATAATGATTTGACTTGCTATTAAACAAATAAAAGAACTTCTTATGTCCAACGTAACATGGATGCCAAATATGTGGTATCCAGTTTCAGAAAACGACCCAGATACGTCGCCATAGATTTGGCCGTTTCTTTTTTTCAGCCAGATACCGCTTTCATCCATGTGTAAAATATTCCGATAATCAGCAGAGGGGGGAAATGGAAATCGTCTATTATTATTCTGTGTGGCCGGACAAGAGTGTCAAACTGAGTCAGGCTGGACTCGAACCTGTTATGACCTTAGATGTTGGCAGGACGTGAAACTCCCAAGCCTATATATATATGGCTTGGCCCATGCTTGAGGGCAGGTAATTATAGACATAGGGATGATTGGCAGTTCTGGGTGAGTGCACTCAGGGCCTGGCTCTTTGCTAAGGTAGGGATCAATGCACACAGCGGTCAAGGTTGGTGGTGGCCACAAGTCAACCAGCTCTGCTGGTGGGCAGATCACTGGTGGTCATGGTAACCATAAATGCTGAGTCCCTATTGGAGGAACTGGGAATGCTGCGTCCCTATTGGTTGAAGTGAATGGCATGATCCTATACCAAGAACCCATGTGACTATATAACAATAAACCAGAGGGCTGGCCTCTCTCTCTCTCTTACACTTTACTCTCTTTCTTTCTCTTTGTCTGTATTGTTTTCCTCATGGCCTACGTACACAGCCACATATCCGAGTATTGGTTTCTACACATGTATATTGACTGAGCCATGTATTGTCAGAAGAACTGTAAGGTGGTAGCATGCTAGACTAACCTTTCACACCGGGCGCGGTGGCCTAATCGGTAGAGCGTGGGCCTCGGGTGCAGAAGGTCGGGAGTTCGGTCCCCGATCGAGTCAAACCAATGACTTATAAAATTGATACTAGTGACTTCCTAGCCTGGCGCTCGGCATTAATAGTGTCGTTGGGGGTGATGAAAAGGGGAAATATTGTGCCTAGAGCGGGACTCGAGCCCACATGTCTTTGCATTCCAGGCCGGTGTGCTAACCATGACACCACCTAGGCTCCCTGATATTACCACACTAACCACACCCACCAGTCTATGTGGTTACTTGCCTGAGAGGTCAGTGCAGACCACTACACTCATTCCCTTGGAATTGTAAGTCTTTTAATGCTTAAAATTACATATGTGCTGGCAATGCGCTTATATACATACACAGGGTAGGTCTAAGAACCTTTCAGTGCATAGCTTGTACAGGATCCTGGTCACAGCACCGGTGTCTTGGGGGGTGATGAAAATGGAAAATATTGCACCCAGAGCTGGACTCGATCCTCTTTGCGAATCTCTTTGCATTCCGGGCCAGGGTGCTAACCATTACACCACATAGGATCCCTGATATCAACACATTACCCATGCCTACCTGTCTATGTGGTAAATTGCCTGAGAGGTCAGTGCAGACCACAACAGTAGGATAGGAAGGAGGGCAAGGACTGGTTAGCTCAGTGCCAGGATAAGGTGACTAAGTGGGATATCGGTTCATGGTATGAGCAGCCTGATTTCCCAGTGGGGCAGCACTATGAAGTTGCCATGAGTGCGCAAACTGTCACAAGTCGGTACCTGTCCTGATATGACCTTAGATGTTGGCAGGACGTGAAACTCCCAACAACCAACCATCAGCCAACTAACTTTTCATAACTAACATGGCCCTTTAACTTTAACTAATATGGCCCTTGATGCCGGCATTAAACCATCACCAATCAATCAATCAATCAAGTAAGTTGGATGCAGTGGCCAAATGAGGTGAGCACCCACCTCCCATTTTGGTAGGTCATAGGTTTCATACCCATGGGTTTGAACCGAATCCGCAACGCGCCAATGACTTAAAAATGTACACGTATCGCTACCTAGCCTGGCATTCAGCATTAATAGGATAGGGTAAGGAGCACTGGAATGAAGAAGATCAGATTGTCCGCGATTGAAAATTTCCCCGATTAATCAACTAATGTACCAAACAATTAAAGTCGCCTAGTCCGATGGTTTTGAGTTTCTGAAATTTTCTGAGATAAATACATTAGGTTGATCGTTATTATGTACCTTACTTTACCTTGAAGTAACTTTTATTTTAAGTAGCTAACTTTTGAGATATTTGAAGTGGAACCATGCAAGATTAATTTTAGCAAGCACATCAAAACTCTGACCCCATAGGCTTCTGCAGTAACAGGTTCTATTCAATTGCCTCGACATCCCCTTCTGTTTGGTGACAAATGTCTAATAAGTGCACCAGTATCTAAGTTAGATATGTAGAATCATATTTAGATAATTGTTTTGGTTTTGAAATTTTGATATTTCATCGGACTATGCAGCTTTAAACAAAACTTTAAATAATCGATTGATCAATCACTCGATCAATCAATCAACTATTCAACTCTTTGTTCTCAGGCAGGTTAGTGTTCCATCACATGAGTAAAGGTAGCACGGTGCACTCAAGATGATCAATATTATTTAAATAATCAAATATATTATGCTCAAATATGACTGCATGCTATTCATATGATGAAGTGCACCTATTCTCTCGTCGTTATTTATGGTCTAATCCTGGCCGTAGACCTCTGGGGTCTGGCCCCGATTGTTCGGGTCAGTCAGTCGTAATGACCCTCCTCAGTGAGTCAATATTGCAGAGTGGTGTAGACAAGGGAACACTCACGTAGATAGATTGATAGGGTCCTTTATGGAATAGAACCACAAGATATTTTCGCTAATAGGTCACTCATGGACAGCTCTGCGAGACAACTGCTGGGCACCCACTAGGTGGCAGCACAGAAAGACCCATTCCAAATGCCTTATTCATACTAGACGCGGTGGTCGAATCGGAAGAGCGTAAGCTTCTCATGCCGAAGGTGGGGGTTCAAACCCCAGCTGAGTCAAAGCAATGACTTATCAAATTTATACTTGTCGCTTCCTAGCCTGGCGCTCGGCATTAATAGGTTATGGCAAGGTTAGCTCAATGTCAGGATAATGGGTCTGTGGGAGATATCGGGTCATGGTGCCAGTGCCTTGGTCTCCCAATGAGACTGCACTATAAAGTTGCCTTGAGTGTGCAATCACCAGTCGGTAACTCATCCTGATATGACCTTAAATGGTGTTAGGACATAAAACATTAAAAAAACAAGCTTTATTTGTAAAGCATTTTTAATTTCTTTTTTTGGTAAAGTATTTATTTATCTGAATATGACATTTGTCAGCGCCGGAGCAGTGGTCTTCTGGCCATCTTACTATTGGAATTGACATTCTAAATAATCTAAGTTTGATCAGTGCTGTATTAGTCACAGCACCGATCGTGTAGAATTAAGGGAGTGGCTCCTGCTGTATAATGTACACCACCAGTCACTGCGGTTCATACAAAAATGGGGAGCAGCACCAAGTAGAAGGTGTATACTCGGGGCAACTCAAACAATCGTTGTGGGTTACATTTTTCTCTTATAAAACAAGCTAAGTTTAGAGTTGGCAAGGCATTTTGTCTGTCTTATGTAGTGTTCAATGTGTTTAAGTTACCATAGGAATGAGTATACGCTGGTCGCTATCACTGCATGTTGGCCGGTAAGCAAATTGTCAAGTGAGGCAGTGAGACAAAAACTAGAATGTTGTGCATAGACAACTTGAGATGTAATGTCCATTTTCCGCACAAGGGATATTTTACATAAGAGTAAATGTATCAAAATATGAAACCTTCAGCAAAATGTAGGCCCTCAACAGGTTGCGGAAACACCTGAAATCACAGTCCGTTGGTGCAATCTGTTCCGTTGATGTAATTCAGTACAGGATAACAGGTGTGTATGGGGCAGTGCTGTGAGAGTGTAGAGGCAGAGTGGATGGCCTAATGACCCATCCCCCCCCCCCTCAACCACAACACATTTCTGGTGGGAAGGGGGGGGGGTGGTGGAGGAGGGGCCGATGGCAGAGTTTATGGTTGCTGGTGGGGAGGGGAAGGGGGTGGGGGAAGAGGGAGCGATAAGCCATTTTAGGGTTTCTGTGGAACACTTAAAAAAAATGCCCTCTGCTCCCCCCCCCCCATGACCCCGCACCACACACACACGCAGTGCCCAGTGATTGTGAGTGCGTGGCATGGGCGGGGGGAGGGGGGGTGAATGAACAGGGGGGGGAGGGGTTCTGATTTGCGCACTCCCAGAACCAGCCGATGTGGGTGATGTGTCTGGGTTGGTTGCAAGACACTACAGAGCTTATTACATGTGATAAGGGGTTCATCACTATCTGTATAGATGTGTGTATGTATGTATGCATATATATCTGTATATATAATTGTATATACATCCTCCTCCCCCCCTCTATCCCCTCCCACACTGCTCCTACTGAGGAGGCCATCACACTTCACTACATGTGTCTTCAATCCCCTCATCTGTTGGTGCTTTTAAAAAAGGTCTTAAAGAAAAGACACATTTGTTTAAATCTGCTTTTAACTAGGTGAAATTTATTTTCCTGTATATTTGTTTGTTATGTAAAGCATCTGAGAACGGCTTGCTGGATCGGGCGCTATATACATGTTTTATTATTTTTATTATTATTATCTGTACCAAAGACCCTATAATACTAAGACGGCTCACTCTCTATCTCTCCAATGGTAAATTTCGCAGTGCCACCTTGTGGTGGGTTTGATCAGCCCGGCTGCTGGTTGGTGTTTCACATGTAAACACATACAATTATATTATCCATGAGATAGGTAAGTATGAATACACATCAATATGAAATTGCTATGAACAAATACACATCATCATCAGCATCATCATCAGCATCGCCATCATCACACATCTTTCATATTCATATCTACATTTATAGATATAATCTAGCACCTGTTTAACCAAGAGAACAGCCAACACACCAGGTGGTGGGTTTGATCATTTTGATTACACAGTACAGGCTGAGTGAGGCGTCTTAGTATTATAGGGTCTTTGTCTGTACTAACTTTCGTCACCCACACCCTGTCTTAATTAGTAACCATGGTAGCCCCCTCCCATCCTTGTTTGCAACCACAGGGAGGGGGGGGGGGGTGTCTGTTGCTAATTAGCATATCCCACACTGTCCACTGTGTGTGTGTTGGGGGAGTGGCGGTGTGGGTGGGGGTGGGAGTGGCTATGGCCGGGGGGGGGGTGCGGGGGGCACATGCGCTCAGGCCGGAAGGACTGACCAGAGGTTCAGTGATTATACACGCAGCAGACACTCATTCTCGGCAATGGCCTGAGTCAGCAGTTACCATATTTAAGGGGTACTTTGCTAGAACGCAATCACCAGATCATCTCTCTGATCACATGAACATAAAACCAGCAGATGCTAACTTTAAAAATATAAATATTATTTGCCAGTTTAATAAAACCACTATGATATGAGATGCAATAGATACAAATCCTTCTGTTTTAATGTAAATTCAATCCTTAATTACTCTTAAATGAAACAGCAAATGTGGCTGATAGTCATTTAATTGGTGCAGCAGATTTGCCTCTTGCTATTAATATAAATAGTGATTGTCAGTTGAAACAGGTTCACTGGATATAGGGGATAACACATTTTCCTATAGTAAAGCCTACCAATTAACATACTGAAATACGTCAACGGAACAGATTGTACCAACAGACTCTCATTTCAGGTGTTTCCCCAACCTGATTAAGTGTGAGTCTTCTAAAAAAACATCCATATAATAATACAACCTGTGCATACACAGGGTAGGGCCAACATAACTTAGTTTGTACAGGATCCTGGTCACAGCACCAATGTTGTGCCAGTCTTGAAAATGGGAAATATTGCATCTGAAGCAGGATTCGAACCCACACTTCTTGTCATTCCGGGGACTAGCGTGCAAACCAATACATTACCTAGGCTGCCTTAGACTTTTGCCAGGACGTAAAACCCCAAGAACCAACCAACCAACCAGTTCCCACAACCAGGGCAGGACATAGCTCAGGTGGTAGGGTGTCCACCTGTGAAGGTGTGGGTCATCCGATCGATCCTGCTCAGTGGACACATTTGCAGTTTGGGCTATTTTCCATTCCAACCAGTGGTCCACAACTGGTTCATCAAAGGCTGTGGTATGTGCTGTCCAGTCTGTGGGAAAGTGTGTATAAAAGACCCCTTGCTGCTTATCGGAAAGAGTAGCCTATATGGCGGCAGCAGGTTTCCTCCAAAGAAATATGTCAGAATTACCCTATGTTTGACGTCCAATAGCCGATGATAAAAATCAATGTACTCTAGAGGCGTCGTTACATAAACCAAACTTCCCTTTTAGTTCCCACAACCTTTCTAGTTTCAGACATCCCCCCCTCCCCCCTCCCCCTCCCCCCTCCCCCCGACGCACCGCCTCCCCGTGCGCTCTGTGAATGCGAACCTTGCCGCCATTTGTCAGCTGACGAATAGGAGCCGCTCCTTCAAGGGGCTGCGTGCTGCCACCTGGCGGAAAAAACACAGTCCGTCAGCGGCCCGGGACCCGTCAACCCGGGTCAGCCGATAATATACGTCACAATTATCAGACGACACCCTCACCCTCAACTACTCCCCCCGCCTAATTACCCCAACCTCACAACACCCACAAGCCCCCCAACTCCCCCAACTCCCCCAACTCCCCTAACACCCCCAACTCCCCCCAACACGTCAACTCCCCCCTCCCCGCAGCTCACCTCGCCAGCGCCAAAGCCCCCAATCCCCTACCAAACCATGCACTCCCCTCGCCTCTACGCGAACCTCCACCTTCATCCCCTCACTCAACCATTATTCCCTCGATCCCAATCTTATCCCCACACCCCACACCCCACACCCCACACCCCACACCCCACACCCTCTCACACTATCACGCCATCACACACTCACCCCCACACCCACATTCACACCCACATCCGAACTACCCAGCACCTCACCCGCGAACCACCCACAAACACTCACCCCCCCACACACACACCAACACCCATTCACTCCCTCATCCCCTCACACTCACATCCTCACACCCACACCCACACCCTCACACCCTCCGCCCCTCACGCCCTCACCTATACTGTCACCGCACCGGATGCGGTGGCCGAATCGCTAGAGCACAGGCTTCCCGTGCGGAAGGTTGGGAGTTCGAATCACAGCCAACTCAAACCAATGACTTATACAATTTAAACTTGTCGATACCGAGCCTGGCACTCACCATTAATAGGAAAGGACAAGGACTGCTCAGTGTCAGGATAAGGTGAATGAGTGGGATATTAGTCAGGCCAAGGTGCCTTCGAACTGGTCTCCTAGTGGGGCAACACTATACAAGTTGCCATGAGTGCGTACGCTCACAATTCGGTACTCATCTTGATATGACCTTTGATGTTGCTAGGACGTAATATAACAATAAACAAACACATTACTGTCACCCTCTCGAGCCCGAACCCCTCACTCAAAATTCCATCATCTCTTCACCCCACCCTCACCCCCTACCACAATTACCCCACCCTCACACTCCCCCCATCCCTCACACTCCCCCACCCCCACACTCACCCCACACTCACATTCACCCCACCCTCACACTCACCCCACCCCCACATTCACCCCACCCTCACACTCACCCCACCCTTACACTCCCCCCATCCCTCACACTCACCCCATCCCTCACATTCACCCCACCCTCACACTCACCCCACCCCCACATTCACCCCACCCTCACACTCACCCCACCCCCTTACACTCCCCCCATCCTCACACCACCCCACCCTCACACTCACCCCACCCTTACACTCCCCCCATCCCTCACACTCACCCCAACGCTCTCACTCACCCCAAACCCCCCTCAAACACTCCCCCATCCCTCACACTCCACCCCCACCACCCTCACACTCACCCCATCCTCACACTCATCCCACCTCACACTCACCCCACGCTCTCATTCACCCCCACCCTCCACACTCCCACCCATCCCTCACACTCAGCTCACACTCACCCCACCCTCACACCCCCCACCCTCACACTCACACTCACCCCACCCTCACCCCACCCTCACACTCACCCTATCTCAACCACACGCTGACCGCTGCGCAACCACACGCTGACCGCTGACTCATTCTGCCCGTCGCCACAAACCCCAACACCAAACTGGTGTTGGGGTTTGTGGCGACATGTCTGCTGGCCGCTTGTGCAGGTGATCCTTACTTCTCCCGGGCTTTACTTCTCCCACACAACCCCCACAACCCCCACAACCCCCACAAACCCCCAACCCCAACAACCCCCACACCCCCACACCCCAACACATCCACACACCTATCCTGCCCACTTCTATCCCCTTCTCCCCCCCCCCTTTCTGCCCCCCTTCTGGCCCCCTTCTCCCACCTTCTCCCCCCTTCTCCCCCCTTCTCCCCCCCCTTTCTGCCCCCCTTCTGGCCCCCT